>JAZHEH010003205.1:41800000-42124132 GCA_036589455.1 Ateles fusciceps
TGTAATCCCTCCCTTGAGTGTAGGTGGGACCTGTGACTTGTTTCTAACCAATAAAATATGGCAAAGGTGATGGGCTATCATACTTGTGACATATTATAGAAAACTCTATTTTGCTGGCCAACTCACACTGAGAGACTCCCTGTCATTGGCTCTGAAGAAGGAAGCTGACATGAAATAAGAGAAGCCCACAGCTGGGCGTGGTGGCTCATGCCTATAATCCCAGCACTTTGGGAGGCTGAGGTGGGAGGATCACAAGGTCGGGAGATCGAGACCATCTTGGCTAACACGGTGAAACGCTGTCTGTACTAAAAATACAAAAAATTAGCCAGACGTGGTGACACACACCTGTAGTCCCAGCTACTCGGGAGGCTGAGGCAGGAGAATTGCTTAAACCTGGGAGGCAGAGGTTACGGTGAGCCGAGATTGCACCATTGCACTACAGCCTGGGCAACAGAGTGAGACTCCATCTCAAAAAAAAAAAAAAAGAAAAAAAAAAAAAAAGGGAGGGCCACATGGCAAAGAACCCTGGGTAGTCTCTTGGAGCTGAGAGAAGCCTCCAGCAAGAAACTGAAATCCTCAGCCCTGCAGCTGCAAGGAAATGAGTTCTTCCAACAACCTGTGGGAGCTTTGGCAGTGGATCCTTCCCTAGCGAGACTGCAGCCTCAGCTGACATCTGGATTGTAGCCTGGTGAGGCCTTGAGACAGAGCAACTCAGCTAAGTCATGCCCAGTCTTCTGAGCTACAGAAACTGTATGGTAATAATTTGTGTTGTTGGTTATGTAGCAATAGATAACTCACACATCCTGGATGGTGGGAGCATTTCTGGAGACAGGAAACATGGAGAAACAGGTTGGACATGTGGTATGGAAACAGAAGTTCTGTTTTAGCCATGTTAAATTTTAGCTTCCTAGGAGGCATCTGAGTGAGATGTCAAGCAGGCAATTAAATACGTAACCCTGGAGCTTAAGGGAGAGACAGAACTAGAATATAATTTTGCGAGTCATCAGAGGATGACATTTAAAGTCATGAAACTAGATGAGCTCTCTACAGAGAAAGTGAAGGGCAAAAGGAAGAGAGCTCAGATTGAACACTAGGGTACACCAGCATTTAGCAGTTGTGGATTGAGAAGCAATCAGAGGGAGACAGAAAGATTAACCAGAGACGTTGAAGGGAAATCAAGAAACTGTAGTGTCCCAATAGCCAAGAAGGAAGGAGTCGTTATCTGTATTGAATGTTAATAAGGGGTTCAATAAGATGAGGATTGAGAAGTGGCCACATGGAGGTCACTGGTGACCTTGACCAAATCGGTTTTAGGCCGGGCATGGTGGCTCATGCCTATAATCCCAGCACTTTGGGAGGCCAAGGTGGATAGATCACTTGAGGTCAGGAGTTTGAGACCAGCCTGGCTAACGTGGTGAAACCCCATCTCTATTAAAAATATAAAACAAAATTAGCTGGGTGTAGTGGCAGGCACCTGTAATCCCAGCTACTTGGGAGGTTGAGGCAGGAGAATCACTTCAACCTGGGAGGCAGAGGTTGCAGTGAGCCAAGATCATGCCATTGCACTCCAGCCTGGCAACAGAGCAAGACTTTATCTCAAAAAAAAAAAAAAAAAAAAAAAGTTTCAGTGGAATGGAGAAGTGAAATAAGAGCCAGGTGTGAGAGGGATGAGGCGTTAATAAGAGGTGAGGGGCTACTAAGGGTGAATATAGGCAATGTGTTTGAAAAGTTTTATTCTGAAGAAAGACAGAACATTGGGACAATAGCTGGAGGAAGATATAGGAACAAGGGTAGGGTTTACAAAGATGGGAGATCCTAAGATATGCTTGTGAGCTGATGAGAATAGTTTAGTAGAGAGGGAGAAACTAATGTTGTAAGAGAACAAGGGAATTGTTTCTGGAGGAGGCTCTTAAGGCAAAAGGGGCTGGAACAGAGAGCTCAATGGAAGAGTTGAACATAGATGGGGTTAGGGATTCACCCACTGTGAGAGGTAGGAAGTCAGTGTATGGATATAGATAGGAGGCGGCAGATCTGGTGGTGGAAAGGTAAGAATATTCCTGTCTGACTGTCACAGTGATTATTAACATATGACATGAGGTCATCAACTGAGAAACGGGGGTGGAAAAGGTGTTGGAGTTTTGAGGTAAGGAAACAGGAGAAGCTTTAAAGTAGCCTTCTTTAGGAGAGGTACCCCCATCTCAGTAGAGAGATACAGGATTATCAGGCAGTATGGATTTACAATCCCACTTTAGATTTGCAGTCATGAATTTAAAGCGAAACCAGCCCAAACAGCAAGACAGCAGACCTTGTGGAGAAACAGGTTAAACCATCATTTTAAATTCCTCAGGTGCATAACTATGCAGATAGTTGAGGTTGTCCAGGAAGTGCAGTGGAAGAAGAGAGGGTCAAGGAATTAAGGTTGTTTGCAAATGAGTCTGTATAGTGAGGAGTCTGGGTACAGAGGTTTGTGAGTAAGATGAGGGGGGAGGGAGGGTGGGGAGAGGGCCAGAGTCACTAGACTGGAGGTCTCAATCAATCAAAAATTACCTGAAGTGGGGCTACTAGAATAAGGAAGCTGGAAGGATGGGTGGCAGTCAGAGAGACAGATGCTTGAAACTGAGATTTTTGGAGGCAGCACATTGATCCATAATGACAGCTATCTGGATACTTGTCCTTCGGCCTTATTGATCATCTGAACCTTTGAAATCTTAAACTCCATGATTCATATAGACCATTGCCTCCAACTATTTAAGCTCACTCATTCTCTTATTCCTAAAATAGTGGAATCACATCATTCATGTTTTTAACTAATTTAAATTCAGTTCTACAGTCTGGGGGAAAAAATGACAGTGGGTAAGACAGAACAGTTTAAATAGCACAGTTGCCTCACTGACTTTCCTTTCAAGAGTGTGTGCTGGGGAGTGAGGATGAGGTGGGAGCCATGAATCTGCTGTTTCCTAGGCTGACCTCAGTTCCCTTGTACCTCTTATTGCGGGATTGTCTGGCGGCCCTTGCTGTGACTCCAGTGTTTAAAGAGCACTTCCTCTTGTCAATATGGCCTCTAAACACATGCCAACTACCTTACCGTCTGCTCAGCCAATGACAGAGCTCTGGACTAATGCTGGCTCTGTAGTTCTGACTGAAAAACAGTATGTTGGGTGTCAGTGCAAACAACATATTAAGGGTGATTTAAGGCATTTCCAAAGGTAAATTTGACCACCTAAAATGTATGCTACAAGTGCTGGCTTTAGAATCCAGGCCCTCTGATGACGCAACTCCACTATATTCCCATTTTGGCCACAGTTGGACCCTAAGTTTTTTGTCACTCCATTTTCTCCCAATGAAATCAGCACCCTCATGCCGTTCTTTCTGATTGAATCTGGACCCCCAGAATGCCCCCTCTATCCTTTCCATGTCACCAGACCCTCTTGCCTCTTGTCCTGCCAGTGTGCTTGGCCTCCAGAACCTTAAGCCTCAGTTGATCCAAGCATTCCCTTGCTCGGCCGAATGCTGCTGAAAAAATTCATGCGAAAGTGATTTCCAATCATAGTTTCCAGCTTCACCTGGGCCCTTGTACCTGCTCCTTAACTAATCCTTCTGTATGTCAGAAATTACACCATTTCTCGTCTCTCCAGCGGTTCATCTAACCTCTTTGCTTTTTTCTCATTTCCCCTCCCAAACTAATTCCCTCTCGGCTAAGGACTTGCCTGTTCCACTGGGAAAACTGAGGCCATCAGGCAAGAACTTTCCCAACTAGAAACTAAACCCTTTCTTTTTCTTTCTCTCTCTTTTTTTTTTTTTTTTTTTTGAGACAGAATCTCTCTCTGTCACCCAGGCACCCAGGCTAGAGTGCAGTGGTACAATCATGGCTCACTGCAGCCTCAGCCTCCTAGGCTCAAGTCATCCTCCTGCCTCAGCCTCCTGACTAGCTGGGACTATAGGCACGTGCCACCATGCCTGGCTAATTTTTGTATGTTTTTGTAGAGACGGGGTCAGGCTGGTTTTGCTCAGGCTGGTCTTGAACTCCTGGCCTCAAACAATCCTCCTGCCTTGGCCTCCTAAAGTGCTGGGATTACAGGTGTGAGTCACTGCATCTGGCCCCAAACTCTCCCTATTGACCCATCCCTTATCTTTTCTTCCTACCTCAATGAAAGGTATTTCTCCCCCATCTAGGCTTGGAATGCCTCTCGTCTTCTCAGGAATCTTCTCATTACCAGCTCCTCTCCCCTCTGTATCTTCAACCTCTTTTCATGCATGGTGCATTTCCTTCAGCACTTGCTCAAGCTAAATCCTCTCTCATTACTATCCTCTAACTCTCCTTTATTTAGTAGCCAGGCTATTTGATAGAGTCATCTGCAAGAATGACTTCACTCAAAAACCACTGCAGCTCTGTGTCTATCCCCACCATGCTGGTGAAACTCTCCTCCCTAAGATCATCCATGACTTCCAGGATGCCAAATTCAATGGACCATTATCTTTCCTTCTCTTATGTGACTTCTCACTTTATTCCTCCTTGAAATTCTGTGGTCTTTTTTTGGTTTTTATGATACCACACTGTCCTGATTTTCCTTCCCCCCTGTTTGAAGCAGCTAAGCATCCCTAAAAATCTCCCTCCTCACTCTGGCCATGAAGGAAAGGGCTGCCATTACAATCTTAAAATCCATACAGCTGTGGCCAGTTGTACCAATTTCTTAGGCCAGTGGCTTTCAAACTGTGGTCCTGGACCAGGTACCTCAGCATCATCTGGGAACTTGTTAAAATGCAAATTACTGGACTCCACCCAAGAACTACTGAATCAAAAACTGTGGGGGATAGGTCGAGCAAACTGTTTTAACAAGCTCTCCATGTGCTTCTGAGTTTGAGAACCACTACCTTAGATCTCTGACTCCTAGCTCTCCACTCACAATTAAAATGTCTTTATTTATGTGGTGATACTTCTTGGGGTACTTTCAACTAGTATCTGGGAAAGCAATGATTAAAAGATGACCTGCTAGATGACTTTGATCATTTTGGCTTTGCTATAATGCTAGTTAGTTTAGGCAGGGCCTTGGATATTTTTTGGCACTTAATGGTCAGCGTTTTGAATGTCCATAGTTCATCTGGATGATAGCCTGATGCATTCACCAAAACTGACATCTCAGTAGTCATGTATTCTAAGCAATCCTTGCTGCCTGCTAAAGTGCTTTCTCTGGACTAACCTGGGGAAGTAGGAGGCTGGTAGTTCAAGATACAGTTCCACGGGTCTTGTTCTGTTCAGCTAAGAAGTGAGAAAAAGGAGTGATTTGGAATGGATCCTCAGTGTCAAAGTTACCCAGAGATTCCTGAAGATTTCCAGATTCTCTTGATGGTTTATTCATGACATTTTCACCTTCATTGTGGATTTTCCTAAGAAGGGGAGGTGCCAACAATTTGTGCAGCCAAGGTGCTTATTACATGAATCCATCTCCTGGAAGATTTTACATGGCTCTTCCCTGCTATTTTTTTTTTTTTTTTTTTTTTTTGCAAGACAGAGTCTCACTCTGTCTCCCAGGCTGGAGTGCAGTGGCACGACCTCGGTTCACTGCAACCTCTGCCTCCCAGATTCAAGCGATTCTCCTGCCTCAACCTCCCAAGTAGCTGGGATTACAGGTGCTCACCACCACACCTGGCTAATTTTTGTATCTTTAGTAGAGATGAGGTTTCTCCATGTTGGCCAGGCTGGTCTCGAACTCCTGACCTCAAGTGATCCACCTGCCTCGACTTCCCAAAGTACTGGGACTACAGGCAAGAACCACCACGCCCAGCCTTTTCCCTGCTCTTGAATCTTGCTTTGCCTCTTACTGACCCAGTGACCTTGGCCAAGTTGCTTAACCAATCTGTCCCTTAGTTTCTTCATCTGTGAAGTGGATATAAAGACACCTACTTCTAAGGTTGTGAGGATTAACTAATGTTATTTAGCATCATGTCTGACAAATAGTAGGTACTTCATACATGGGGTCAAGTTGATCATCATAACTTTAAAAATTAAGTTATCTACTTTGCTTTATGTCTGGAGATTTTGTGGCTGTGTCTCTTGTAGATAGAAAAATGAATCCAAATGCTGGAAAAAATATACAGAGAAACAGAATGATTTTAAATCCAAGTTCCAGCAAGACACTGGGAAGAGAATATTAGGTACAGAGAGATCAGATGGGCGAGACAAGATCACACAACAGGAATGCTGGGAACTGAAGCCGTTTTTGAGTTTTAGTTTAATGCTTTACAGAGTGGATTGATTTTGCCATTCTGCCTGATTCAAATGCCAGGGGGGAGAATAACAGATTCATTTGATAGAATCAGAGAATACATAAAAGAATGTTTAATGGAGTGCTAACAAAGCTCTGAATAGATTTTCTTTTAAAAAACTTTTAAAAAACATAAATAGAACATGTTTATTGTAGAAAAATAAAAGAAATCAGAAGAATAAGAAGAAAGCACAAAAAACTTTAGCAACCTTGTAATCACACCAACTCAGAGACAACCATTATTCATATTTTGTAGTGAATTATTTCAGTTAATTTATTTGAATGTGTGCTCATGCACACACACACACACACACACACACACACACACGAAACACATACCCCATACACTTTCTTTTTTGAGATAGAGTTTCACTCTTGTTGCCCAGGCTGGAGTGCAATGGCATGATCTTGGCTCACTGCAATCTCCACCTCCCAGGTTCAAGCAATTCCCCTGCTTCAGCCTCCCAAATAGCTGGGATTACAGGCATGTACCACTACGCCCAGCTAATTTTTGGATTTTTAGTAGAGACGGGGTTTCTCCATGTGGGTCAGACTGGTCTCAAACTCCTGACCTCAGGTGATCTGCCCACCTTGGCCTCCCAAAGTGCTGGGATTATAGGTGTGAGCCACCATGCCCGGCCACGTTTTTTTTTTTTTTTTTTTTTTTTTTTTGAGAGCAGTGGTGCGATCTCCACTTACTGCAACCTCTGCCTCCTGGGTTCAAGCGATTCTCCTGCCTCAGCTTCCTGAGTAGCTGGGATTACAGGTGCGTGTCACCATGCCTGGCTAATTTTTGTATTTTAATGGAGATGGGGTTTCACCATGTTGGCCAGGCTGGTTTCAAACTCCTGATCTCAGGTAATCCACCCACCTTGGCCTCCCAAAGTGCTGGGATTACAGGTGTGATAAACCATTGAAAAATAGATATAGCCAGACAACACCTCCCAACTCAAGAGACAGAGCAATACCAGCATCTCCGAAGCTCCCTTTGTGCCCCTCCCAATCACTACCCTTTTTTCTATTCCCCAGTCTTAGCTACTATTCTGATTTCTGTCTATCACCATAGACTATTATTGCCTGGTTTTACATTTATATACATGGAATTCTATGATATGTATTATTTTGTGCATGACTTATTTTGCTCAACATTATGAGATTGATTCATGATATTGTAGCCTTGGTTTGTTCATTTTCATTGCTGTATACTATTCCATGGCATGGATATAACATAATTTATTTGTCTACTTTTATTGGTAATGGACATTTGGATTGTTTCCAGCTTTTGTTTATTAAGAAAAAAGAATATTCGTGTTCATGAATATTCTTCTACATGTGTTTTTGGGCACATGTACACATTTCTGGAGTATAGGATAGTATTGTTGAGTCATAGTATATTTTCAACTTTCAATTTATTTTCACTTCCAAAGGGGTTGTATCAGTTAACTTCCCCCCAGCAATGTGTGAGAATTCACACTGTTCCATATTTTCTTCAGTACTATAGTGTCAGTCACTTTGGTTTTAGCTGTGCTGATGGGTGTGAGGTAATATCTCATTGTTTTCTTTTACATGAGGTTGAGCATTTTTTAATATGTTTATTGAATGTCTGGACATCTCTTTTGTAAAGTGCCCTTTCAAGGCTTAATCATTTTTCCATTGAGTTGCTGTCTTTTTCATTCTAATAATTTTTTCTATGGTCTGGATATGAGTCTTTTTTCAGTTCTATGTTGCAAATATCTTGGCCAGTGTGTGATGTATGCTACTGCACTCTGTGGTATACTTTGGTGAACAGTAGTCCCTAATCGTAATGAAATCCAGTTCATTAATCTTTTCCTTTTTAAATAAGTGCTTTTTTTTGTTTTATTTAAGGAAGTTTTGTCTACCTCAAGGTCATGAAGATAGTCTCAGGTTTTCTTCTAAATCTGTTGTTTCACCTTTTGCATTTCGATCTGCAATCCACCTAGAATTGATTTTTAGGTATGGCGGGTGGAATCAAATTTCATTTTTGGGGTATGTATACTCCCATTGATCCAATACCATTTAATGAAGATAATCTTTGTCACTAATTGAGCGTCTGCATATGTGTGGGACTGTTTTTGGACTCCCTGTTCTTCTCCATTGGCACATTTATCTATCTTTTCACACAGACCACCCTGCCTCTTACTATAGTTTTATAATGAATATTGATATCTAATTATGTATGTTGTTCTACTATGTTTTTTTCTTCAGCAAGTGTTGATAAGACTAAAGAAAAGAGGAATTCTTATATACTGTTAGTGGAATGTAAATTGGTACACACACTTGGAAGACAGTTTGGCTGTACATGACGAAGATTCATATATGCTATGACCCAGAAATTCCACTCCTATGTATATACCCAACAGAAATGTGTGCACATGTACACCAACAGGCATGTACAAGAATAATCTTAGTGACGTATTTTTTGGAACAAAAATTTGAAAATAACCAGAATGTCCTTCAACAGTAGAATGGGTTAATATATTGTGGTATATTCATCTACACAGCCACATAAATAAATGGATCCAGTGGAAGAGACTGTTCCCCTGCGACTACAATGCCTGTGGGGTGGCTCCTCCATAGCTTCAGCTCTTGCTGGGATTCAGTAACACATTTCTTTCTCTTGCCTTTCAGGCTTAGGGGTGGTAACAGTTTCTCACTGTTTCAAGTCAGTGTGTATGGTAATACTGTCCACACCTCTGTGCACAGTTCCTTCATAACATCACTTAATTGGACCATATATGGTAAATTCTGTTTCATACCAGGATCCTGAATAATGTACATACACACACACATATACTTTTCATGTGGATACATATGCATGATCATATTATATATACAATTATTAAACAGTTTTATACAATTAAATTATTCTAATACAATTCTATTTCCTATTCTTAGATTACAGTTTCTGAAACTTAGAGGGACTTCAAAAGTCAACCTGTCCAGTCCCAACCTTGGGTAGATCAATTGTTTTCACCATGTAACAGATGGGCCACTATGGGCCAGAAAGGTTAAACTCCTTGTTCCAGGTCACACAGCGGGATGGGTGGCTACGTGAAGACTAGAACCTAAGCCCCTGACACTGAGCACAGTGACGTGCCATTTCTCTTACACGCTGGCTTTCAAACTTGGCTTCACTTTAGAATCAGCAGAGAGCTTTAAAGAATATTGATGCCTGGATCCCACCTCCAGAGAACTTGATTTAATTGATTTTGGTTTAACATTTTAACAAAACATATTTTAAAGATATTTTTATTATAAGTATTTTAATTTTTATTATAAAATAAAATATCACAATAGATATCACACAAACCAAATGCCTGGTTTAATGAATCATTTTAAGGTGACTATTACTCAGATTTTTTTAAAAATAGAACTTTGCCAGCCACTCTGGAAACCCCTTTAATGTAACCCATGCCAACCACAATCTCTCCTCCTCCCCTAAATAACATCCTGACTTGTTTTATTTATTTATTTGTTTGTTTGTTCATTTGTTTTAGAGACAGAGTCTCTAAATAATTCACCCAGAGTTCACTCGGGCTGAAGGGTAATAGCAAGATCATGGCTCACTGCAGCCTCCACCTCCTGGGCTCAAATGTCCTCCTGCCTCAGCCTCCTGAGTAGCTAAGGTAGCTAAGACCACAGGCCTATGCCACCATTCTCAGTTAATTTTTTTTTTTTTTTTTTTTTTTGAGACGGAGTTTTGCTCTTGTTGCCCAGGCTGCAGTGCAATGGCACAATATCAGCTCACTGCAACCTCCACCTCCTGGTTTCAAGTATTCTTTTACCTCAGCCTCCCAAGTAGCTGGGATTAGAGGCATGTGCCACCAAGTCCAACTAATTTTTGTATTTTTAGTAGAGAAGGGTTTCACCATGTTGGCCAGCCTGGTCTCAAGCTCCTGACCTCATGTGAACCCTCCACCTTGGCCTCCCAAAGTGCTGGGATTATAGGCATGAGCCACTGTGTCTGGCCCTCAGTTAATTTTTAATTTTTAATTTTTTTGTAGAGATGAAGTCTGGATATGTTGCCCACGCTGGTCTCAAATTTCTGGCCTCAAGCGATCCTCCTGCCTTCGCTTCCTAAAGTGCTGTGATTGCAGGTGTGAGCCACCATGCCCAGCCAGGCTGACTTTTATAGTGATTGCTTCCTTGAAGTTTTCTTTTAGTTTTACCACAGAAATGTGCATCCATAGACACTATAGTTTGCTCTTGCCTGTTAGAAGATGTATCTTTTAAGTATCTTTGAATCTGTGGGTTTCTCCTCCACCCTTTATTTTGCATACAAGCCTTGTGACCTGTAGTCTCCCACAGTCTGGATTTTGTTATTTGAATTCTCTTGGTGCAGTTCAATGTGTTTCTCTGTCCTCTGTATTTCCTGCAAATAGACAGCTGATCCAGAGATAGATTAGATACAGGTTCAATCCCTTTGACAAAACTATGGGTACTATATGGCAGGACTATAGAAGGCACAGGTTGCTCCATTGTCATTTTTTAATGATCTTAATAGCTGCAAAGTATCTGTATCTGTTATTCACTGCAGAGTTGTCAACTGCTGATATTCTATCATTTATGTTTTATTTATTAGTTGGAATACTTTGATAAAACACACTTTCTCTCATCTACTGTTTTGTTTTCCAGGAGTAAAGTTCATATAGAAAAGGCAGGTGCTATGGTCTAAATGTCTATGTCTAACCAGAATTCATATATTGAAATCCTAACCCCCAAAGTGATGGTATTAGGAGGTGAGGCTATTGGGAGGTGGTATGGCCATGAGGGCTTCTAGTCCCTTACACCATGTGAGCACACAGCAAGAAGGTGCCATTCTGTGAATCTGGAAGTGGGCCCTCAGCAGAATCCGACCATGATAGCACCCTGATCTTGGTCTTCTCAGACTCCAGAATGGTGAGAAATAAAGTTCCATGTTTGTTTATTTATTTGCTTTCAATTAACTTATTTTTTCATTATAAAAAATAGTTTGTTTGGAAATTGAGTATTTGGGGGCCACAGTACCTCTTATATGCATTCTTACCTCTAGAGTCTCGTTCTGTCATCCAGGCTGAAGTGCAGTGGCATGACCATAGTTCACTATAACCTCAAACTCCTGGGCTCAAGTGATCCTCCCACCTTAGCCTCCCAAGTAGCTGGCACTACAGGCCAAGGCCACCACTCACAGCTAATGCTTTACTTTTTTCTAGAATAGGGTCTCACCAGGTTGCCCAGGCTGGTCTCAAATTCCTAGCCTCAAGTAATCCTCCTGCCTCAGCCTCCCAAAATGTTGAGATTACAGGCATGAGCTACTAATCTTCTGTTGTTTATTAACCACCCAGTGTACGATATTTTGTTATAGCAGCCCCAGTGGACGGAAACAGCAGGATAAATATTCTATTTATTCCTTTTATTTACCAGTTTTCAAGACAATAAATTGGTTCCCTATCATCCTTTGGTAAGGGTTCCCTGTCATCCTTTGAAGGTGACTATTTTTTTAAACAATTATCATCAGATACTTTCATCTTAGATTTAGACATATTTCATGAGTTTCAAACTGTTACAATTATTATCATTATTGAAGCTCTTCAGTGACAACTGGACAATATGTGCCTATTATAGTCCTGTTATACAATGCAGATAGTTTTTCCATAGGGATTGAACCTGTGTCTAATCTACCTCTGGATCAGCTGAGGTAGATTAATTCAAATAACAAATTATTGACCTGTGGCCAATGGGAGCCTCCTCCAGTTGGCCTCCTAGTCCTTTTGCATAACTCTAGTAGTCTTTGATCGCTTGCTTGCAATCTGATATTACACGATGCTCCAGGTTCATCTTATATTTTTCCTGCCCCAAACTTGGGATCAACTATTGCTTTGGGAAAACAAACCACGTTTTTCCTCTGCTCTCACACCACAACAACCAACACAGAAGACTTCTGTGACCAAATATATGGGCTTTTCCTCCAACTACAAGCAGCGAACACCAGCTGGGGTCTTCCAATTCAACTCTGATACTATGTACCTGGAGATAACATCAGATCCCACAGGTCGAGGGCTTAGACCTCAAGATTGCCCCCTCTTCAGACGTCAGTTGCAAGTTTGGGCCTCTGGAACTTCTGACTGACCATCTTCAAGTTGGGTTCCCATGACCCCCCTCTTTGCCTTGATTAACTTGCTGGAGTGGCTCACAGAACTCAGGGAAACACATTTAGCAGTTTATTATAAAGGATATTACAAAGGGTGCATATGAAGAGATGTGCAGGGCAAAGTATGGTTGAAAGGTTGCTTTATTATCCTTTATTATAAAGGATATATATCCTTTATAATATATAATATTATATATATTATTATATATATTATAATATATAATATATATATTATAATATATAATATTTATATATTATTATATATATTATATATATTATTATATATAATATTATAATATATAATATTATATATGTTATTATATATAATATTATAATATATAATATTATATATGTTATTATATATAATATCATAATATATAATATTATATATATAATAAAGGATATTTATATATCCTTTATTATAAAGGATATTACAAAGGGTGCATATGAAGAGATGTGCAGGGCAAGGTATGGTTGAAGCTTCCATGCTCTCCTGGCCATGTCACCCTCCAGGAACCTCCACTTGTTCAGCTGTCCAGAACCTCTCTGAATCCTCTCCTTTTGGGTTTTTATGGAGGCTTCATTACATTGACAACTGTGTGGAAATGTGATTGGACAAAAAGGGTATGATCTCATACGAATACACTGAGTGGGGAAATCCAGGAAGATCTGTTTGTTCGATTCGCCTGGCCCTAGGAAACTTTTTTTTAATACTTTTTTTTTTTTTTTTTTTGAAATAGTCTTGCTCTGCCGCTCAGGCTGGAGTGCAGTTGCGTGATCTAGGCTCACTGCAACCTCCGCCTCCCAGGGTCAAGCAATTCTCATGCCTCAGCCTCCCAAGTAGTTGGCTACAGGCAAGCACCACTACGCCTGGCTAATTTTTGTATTTTCTTTTAGGTAGAGACCGGGTTTCACCCTATTGGCCAGGCTGGGCTCAAGTGATCCGCCTGCCTTGGCCTCCCAAAGTGCTGGGATTATAGGTTTGGTGAAACCCATCCAGGAAAACTTTTTATTTTTCAAATTGCAAACTTTCCAACTGTCAATTTACTCATTTAAAAAATATATGCGATTGGGCGTGGTGGCTCGCGTCTGTAATTCCAGCTCTTTGGGAGGCCGAGGTGGGCAGATCACCTGAGGTCAGGAGTTTGAAACCAGCCTGGCCACCAACATGGTGAAATCCCATCTCTACTAAAAATACAAAAATTAGCCCGGGGTGATAGCGCACGCCTGTAATCTCAGCTACTCGGGAGGCTGAGGCAGGAGAATCGCTTGAACCCTGGAGGCGGAGGTGGCAGTGAGCCACTGCACTCCTGCGTGGATGACAGTGAGACTCTGTCTCAAAAAACAAGCAAACAAAACAACAACAACAACAAAACATATGCTTGGATTAAGTTCGCAAGTGTTTTAATATCTACAATTCTATAAAAGAAAATAAATGTTTAAAATTTCAAGCCAGTTATCCTTGTGGGAATTTATGTGGATGCCACAAACAGAAAGAGCAAAGCAAAGGAAAATCTTACAAATAAAATCCCACTTTTGTAATTTCGTATTTTCCTACAAGTAGAGATTAAACTATATTTGAAAGATCTTGATTTTCATCCCCACAGAATAGAGCACTAACATTTTATTTTATAACGAATCAGTTTTAGTTATCCTATCTTCTTTATATAACACTGTATTTGAAAACTTTTTTCCATCATATGTGGTGCAAACACATAAGCATACATATTTAAGTGCACAGATATTGTTTGCAGCAGGATTTAAAATTACAATATACTGTGGTGTTGATTGTTCTAGGAAAATATTAGCTATGTGGTGTCCTCTTTTAATATGCAATTGAGAATCTTTTTTTATTTTCAGGAAAGCATTTTTTAATTTAAATAAATATATAGAGTTTAATATTTGTCCTTTGCCTTTACTTTGGTTTTCTCTAATAGGGATTCCTATTACCCGTGTGTTTAATTTCGTTTCCCTTTCCCTTTCCTGTAGATCTCTCCTCATTTCTCTTTGATTTAAAAAGTTTTCCTCTTTTTTACTTTCTAGAAATTTCTTTACAGGTATTTGTTGCATTTACTTGCTTGTATTCTTTCTAGTTTAGTCTTCATTTATGAAATGATTTTTTTCCTTATTCTTTCTTGAGTTGTGTCACCTGGTTTCCAAGTCTTCCTGATTCTGAGGTTGTTGTTAATGTTTCTTAGCTATAGGTTACAATTTTTCTTTCTTTCGTGGGCATGTCTTTTTGGCATACTTTGATTATCTTTGGGGATGTTATTCTACTCCCCATTTTTCTTTTTTCGTATTATAATTTTGCATGTGATTTGACCTTGATACTACTGTGTGCTTTTTTTTTAAGAAACAAAACAATAAGTATTTGTTTTATTGAAATATTAGGCTTAGACCTGTGTGTATAACAAGCAAGCCTAATAATAGCACCATGGGTAGACTAGCCTGCATTTCCAAGCCATCATTTTACAATTGATTAAGCAAACAAGGGATCAAATGTCTCTCCATCCACCTGATGTGATGTTTTTATATGCACACAGCTAATGAGTTCCATTCGGAACAGCTGAAAATCTTCTAGTAGCAGCTTTAAAGATGAGCTCATCAATTCAGTTTAAATTTCACCAATTAAATTAGGTAAAATGGAAGGAACTCAAATGAGTATTGCCCAATCACAGCCCATTATTTGTAAGTGATCAGTAACCTTAAAACTCCACTTAGACCTAATTGTTGAAAACTTGCATATAACTAAGTGAAAATATTAATTTCCATTTATCAACCTCTCAATCCCAGGTTTTCAAAGAAAAACCTATCTAAGGAATACTTACCAAAATCAGACAGGAAAATTAAAACCTGCTGTGTTTTTGTTTTTGTATGAAATCGGTTTCCCTGGGCTTTAAAAAAAATAAGCTGGAATTCCACAGAGCTTTTCTAATTTCACAGAGCTCCCCTCTTCTGTTGCTTTCGTGTAGTGTTCAAAAATATGGTGGTTTGCTTTCTGGGATTTTCTGGCTCTGTTCTTCTCCCCATTTAGGTCTAGCGTTTCTATTTCCATGTAATATCTGAGACATACTTCTTCTAAAAGATTATTTAGTGTTTATTTGAAATTCACACTTAACTGAGCATCCTGTATTTTTCTTTGCTAAATCTGGCAACACTAGTTGTAAATATTTTCCATGTGCTTTGGTTTTGCAATCTAGTTCTGCTGTTTTTATGTAGAGATTTGCAAAGATTGAAAAACTATGTAGTTGCTGCCATTGCCACTTTCCCAGAATCTGCCACATAATTTTCAAATGTAATCTTTCCTTTCTTTTATCAATTTGGTGTACTTCTCCCTTCCCTTACACATATTTCACCCTGTATCTCCTCAGATAATCCATGTTCTAAACCTAGTGTACATTTTTCTATAATTTTTATTATATTTATCTAATCATACATGCCTATAAGCATTACATATGGTTTTCTTTTTTATTTTTAAAATTTATTATTATTATTATTTTAATTTTTGGAGATGGAGTCTTACTCTGTTGGCAAGGCTGGAGTGCAGTGGCACAATCTCAGCTCACTGCAGCCTCCCCCACCGGATTCAAGTGATTCTCCTGCCTCAGCCTCCCGAGTAGCTGGGACTACAGGTGTGTGCCACCACGCCCAGCTAACTTTTGTATTTTTAGTAGAGATAGGGTTTCACCATGTTGGCCAGGCTGGTCTTGAACTCCTGACCTCAGGTGATTTGCCTGCCTTGGCCTCCCAAAGTGCTGGGATTAGAGGTGTGAGCCACTGTACCTGGCCTGTTTTTTTTTTTTTTTAAACAAAAGATCACATTGTATACATTTTTCTTCAGCTCGCTTTTCTCTGTCAACAACATCCTGAGGAAATCCCCCCCAACTCATAGAACTCTATTTCCCTCTTTTTCATAATATTTCAGACATGTATATGGTCTGTGATTAGTTCAACCATGTTTTTAGTGTTGGCCTTTGTAGATTTTTTGCCACTACAAAAGCATCTGTAATGAACACCCTTATACAGTGCCTTATAAGTGATTGTTTTTGTTTCTGTGAGAGAGACTCCTAGGAGTATATTTAGTGAGCAAAATGTGTTTCTGATTGTTGCATGAATGGAGATTGGGCATTCAACATCCGTGGCATCCCCCCTTCTAGCATACTTCCCCAAAGAAGAGTGGGCATAAGGCTAAAAAAGCAAAACCCCAGATTCCAATTAGTTCAGCCAAGTAAATGGCACTTGTGCAGGACTTAGATGCTAGAAAGTGAGCTATGTGATAAGTCGCTGAAGCATTTGTGGGGAAGGTGTAGCGAAGTTTCTCCCTACTGTCTTGTCCTTAATCTCATCCACATCTGTAAAAAGCAGTGGTGTGGGATTTCCACTGGGACCCTCCATGGTGGGATTGGGTGTTTCTCCTGGCTGCATCATCTTCCAAAGTTGCCTGGAAATTATTAAGATAATATCCTGTAACAAATCTCTGTTCATTAAAACATGCTACAGTAGATTCTGTTGGCTGAAACAATTGCCTTGCCCCTTACCAGCTGTGATTGCAGGCAGTAGTACTTCAGTGAAACGGGGAGGTGGGATTGAAAGCTGTGACAATCTGTTTGACATCAGACAATGGTTTGGTGGCAATGCATGCTACACAGTGGTGAACAATTACTTCAGCTATCATCTGTGGATACCTGGAGTGAAGTACATATTGAAGAAAATGCCTTGGCAGTCAAAGTGGCTGCTGTGACAGACATGCGAAGGCCATAAGGAATATAAAAGTTGTGACTTGGGTGAGCTATTTCTAATTGTTCGTAATGAAAGAAAATGAAAACCTTAGGGTTTTAAATTCTTGCCTGAAGGCATGGTTAGAGAACCCAGGAGTTCCTATGACTGCCCTGAAATAATCTCTCCATCTAGTCCCACATGACTGAGGTTAACTGGCTTGCTGGATTAATATAGGTTGAACTCACAGTCCTGCCTGATCTTTCAGGTAAAACTTAGGGCATCAATTGGGAAAGGATGGCACCATGAGAATTTGGGGAAATTTGGGAAGATCTGCTGATACCAAGTACCAAGTGCCTCAGACCCCACTGAGCTTCTCTTGATAGCAGGAGCCCTCTCACCCTTACCCTACCCCATCTTATATGCCTGTTCCTGTCCTGCTTGAAGCCCTTGTAATCTCACTTAAGATAGTTTTCTTGTCAGTGGATTGCAATTCTCCCTACCCCCCTCCTGTCCCTGCTCATTATACTGAAACGTACAAGTAGTCATATTGTTCCATGTCCCAGGGAACCAATCACAAAGTCAAACCTTAGCAAAATAATTGCAAGGTTTTGCTATTTTATTTCAACAAGACTTGGGTAATATATAGATGAACATGGAGTCCAAGAGATTAGGGACACACTTTTACATTGGCCTGAATTTATTTAATTTTAGAGGATATAACTGCTTCTTTGGTTTGATTAAAACCTGATGTGGCCTATGTGATGTGAAATTGAGATGCCAGAAACTCATATCAGAAACACACCAAAGTATGATACAAAGTAATTGGCTAGGTGTGGTGGCTCACACCTGTAATCCCAGCGCTTTGGGAGGCTGAGGCAGGTGAATCACCTGAGGTCAGGAGTCCGAGACCAGCTTGGCCAACATGGTGAAACCCTGTCTCTACTAAACATTCAAAAAATTAGTAGGGCGTGGTGGTTGGTGCCTGTAATCCCAGCTACTCAGGAGGCTGAGGCAGGAGTATCGCTTGAACCCACGAGGTGGAGGTTGCAGTGAGCGGAGATCACACCACTGCACTCCAAGACCAAAATTCTGTCTCAAAAAAAAAAAAAAAGGAAATCAAAAGGTGTAATGTTTTGAGATTTTGGAGTGGATTTATCAAATGTGGATTTGTCACTCATTCATTCCCTTCCAAATTAAATTCCCAAGAAGGCTCAGGGAATATTTCTTTCACCGTGACATGGAAAAGTACAAATGTAAAAAAATGGAAATGGAGAAGGTAAAGTTGGATGAGAGATTTTGCTATAGAAATGTGCACCTGGATTTTGGTGGAGATGATCCAATCCCACAGTGGCAGAGACCATGAAGTAATACTTAACCATTGGAGAAAGGCGGCATGGCTATATAACAGGCATCGGGGATAGACTGGTTCTAGAATTGTCTGACCCATAGGAAACTTTGATGATGGCTAACCTGAGGCACTCGGGGCTAGAATACATAGACAGCCCACTAAGGTTCTACTCAACTGTAAAACTAGAAGAAAAAAATTTTTACATGTATGGAAAGAATCCTGACTTAATCTATCCTAATGAAGAGGCGTGTCCCTCACCCTTTTTCTATTTCTGAGTCAGTTCAATGACCCAGCACCCCTTGAATGAAGGAGAGATTAGGGACCCTGGGGGAAGAACCCTGTGGTAACTTAGATATATACAACTCTTATTCCTCCTCTTTCCCAAGAGACTCAGGCCTATTTACCATGGTAACTGAGCCCCAGGGAAGACAAACATCCAGATCTCTCAGGAATGATTAGTTACTGGCTCTGAAGCAAAGTTAATCCCTGAGAAAACTGAATCCCACAGTCGTCCCCCAGTCAGGATGGGACTTATGAGAGCTAAGTGATAACGTTTGGGCTAGCATTCTTCTCACAGTAGCCCAATGAGTCTTATATCCATCCTATGTTTATTTTCCTAGCTCTGGAGTTCATAGTTGAAGTAGAAATATTCAGCTACTGGTAGAAAAATAAACATTGTTCTCTGACCCATGGAATCATTTCTATTATGGTAGAAAGGATCAAGTAAGTGTAAGTACTTGGAGATTCCTCTCCCTATCAAAGTTATAAACTAAAGACAATATCGTATTCCTTTGGAACTGTGGTGATTAGGTACCATAAAAGACTTGAAATACTTGTAAGTAGTGATGCTTACCACAACTCCATTTCACTCACCTGTTTGGTGTGTGTCTTGGAGAATTTTATTGGATTACCATAAGCTTAATCAGGTAGTAATTTCAATTAGAGTTGGTGATTCTCTTTACTAGAGAAAAATAAGCCCAGCGCCTCATACCTGGAAGGTTGCAACTAATCTTGAAATTGCCTTTTTTTCTATCTTCTAATAAGCAGATAATACTAGAGGCAATTGCTTTTACCTGGAAGGATCAGTTATTTATCTCTATTTTCTCGGCTCAAGGTGGTCATAATTTGGTCCCTACGGACATGAGTATCTCACCATCTTACTGAATATTACTTTGATTCAATATATTAATGACATTCATTCTGATAGGACCAGAGAGCAGGAAATAGAAGGTATTCTCAACTCTCTGATGAGATACCTGCCTGCTGAAAGGTGGTTGTGAAATCCCACAAAAATTCCAATGTGTTCCCTCATGGAAATGTTTGGCAATCTAATGCCCTGGGGAACATTAGCTGACATCTTCAAAATGAAAAACAAGTTGTAAAATGAAAAACACCCTGCATTCCTACCTTTAAGAAAAAGCAATGCATGACAGATTATTCTGGATTTTTGAGGCAACATATGCTGCATTTACTTAAGTAACCTTTCTCTAGCCCATTGACTAAGTAAACTGTAAGGGGGCCAGACTTCAATGAACTGCAGAATAAGAGAAATTTTGGCTTATTGAAGCTGCTTGGCACCCAGCTTTTATGACCTAAGGTATGAAATAGTCCTAGAAGTATTTGTGGCAGATTGGGATGATGTATAAAGCTTGCGAAAAGCCTAGATAGAAGAATCACAGCATAACCCCTTAGGATTTTGGAGCAAAATAAAATTCTGTTGGGAAAATCACTATTCTCCTTCCAAGGCTGTGGCTTGCTACAGGCTGATAGAGACTGAGCACCTGAATATAGTACACTAAATGACTGTGAGATCTGAATTATCAGCATAAACTGGGTATTATTTGATTTACCATGCCCTGACATAGAGTATGCCTAGCAGAACCTCATCATCAAGCAGAAGCAGTATGTATACAATTGGGCTTAAACAACTATACAAGGCACAATTCAGTTAAATGAACAGGGGTTGTTCAGTATTTCCAGTGCACTTATTTTTGACATTTTATAGACATTTTTAAACATACAGAAAAAAAGACTTGTCCAGTGAGCATCCATATACCTATCACCTAGATTCTACCATTAACATATTCTTATATATATATATATGCATATACTATATATGTATACATATTTATGTTGATATGAAGTCTCGCTGTGTTACCCAGGCTGGAGTGCAATGGCACAATCTTGGCTCACTGCCACTTCCACTTCCCAGGTTCAAGCAATTCTCTTGTCTCAGCCTCCTGAGTACCTGGGATTACAGGTGTGCAACATCATGCCTGGCTAATTTTTTTGTATTTTTAGTAGAGACGGGGTTTCACCATGTTGGCCAGGCTGGTCTCAAACTCCTGACCTCAGGGGATCTGTCCGCCTTGGCCTCCCAAAGTGTTGGGATTACAGGCATGAGCTGCCGCGCCCAGCCCATATTCCTATATTTGTTTTTTTGCACATTATCTGTTCATTTCTCTATGTATTTGCAAATTCATCTTGCTTTTTGGATGCATTTCAGAGTAATCCACCTATTCCTCAAGACACACCTTTGAACTCTTGGGTTGTTCCTTGTGGCCAGCTGACTGAAGAGGAAAACCCTTAGCCTAGTTTATAGCTGACACCAGACAATATTCTGTCAGTAGTAAGAAATGAACTCAGCAGCATTAGAGCCCTGCTCAGAGTGGGCCTTAAAGACAGGAGTGAAGAGAAATCTGCCTAATTTGCAGAACTTTATTGGTACATTCTATTTCCGCTTTGCCTAGAAGGATAAGTAGGAATGTACAGCAATAAATAAGCAGTGGTTAATGGTCTGGCCAGTCAAACAAGAGACTTGGGAGAAACAGCTCCAGAGAGCAGGGGACAAGGGAGTCTGAGAAAGAGGTGTGGTTTCAGAATGTGAGGATATTTGTGTACAACATGAATACTCACCAGAAAACCTCCACAGGGGATGAGACTCTCAATAATTGAGCAGACGAGATTAGCTACTCTGGATTTCAGTTAGCCTTTTGCCCAGCTTGCACAATGAGTTTATGAACTAAGTGGCTATGACAGCAGAAATGGAGGCTATGCTTGGGCTCAATTCTATGGTCTCTCATCATCAAGGCCGACCTAGCTTCCACTACTGCTGAGTGCCCAATCTATCAGCAGCAAAGACCAATGGTGAGCACCTAATATGGCATCATAATCTAAGAAGACCAGCCACTCACCTGGTGGCAGGTTGATTGTACTGGATCTGTGTCGACATATTGCCCATACTAGAATAGACATTTATTTTAAATATGTATTTGTCTTGCTTGCTTACCGAACATGCTTCTGTTTCAAACACCATCCTCGAAATTACTGGATACCTTATTCCTGGCCATCATATTCTGCACAACATTATTTCTGGCTAAGAAAGAAGCAAGGCAATGGGCTGGCACATGCAGAAATTGCTGATCTTATCATGTGCCTCATTACCTAGAAACAACTGGGTATACAGAATGGTTAAATGGGCTATTCAGACTCAGGTACTGAGCCAGCTGGAAGACAACTGGGGAAGTCAGGCAAGAGGAGTGGGTGCTGCAAAAGGTCTGAACAAGTAACTATTAATAATATATGGTGCTGTTTCTCCTACAGTCAGAATTCATGGATCTGGGAATCAAGGGGGTGAAAGTGGTAGTCTTATTTTTAAATATTATATCTAATGACTCATACTATAGTTCAAATGCGTCTGCAAAAAGTTCACAAGCAAAAAAAGAAGAAAAAGAAAAAGGAAAAAAAAAGTTCCCAAGCTGGAAATTTAATTAGTAAATACATTTTAGCAATTAAAGAGGTGATTTAGGCAGGTGCCTTTCAGAGGTGATTAGTCCACGAAAGCTCTACCCTCATTAAGGGACTAATGCTGTGATTGCAGGAGAGGGTTAATTATCATGAGAGTGGGCTCCCAATAAAAACATGAAGTTCAGAAATAAAAAAAACAAAAAACAAACAGAAAAACATGAAGTTCAGCCTCCATCCCACTCTGCCTCTTGCATGCATGTCTCCTCATCATATGATGCCTACCAGCACAGGATGACCCTCACCAGATGTTGGCACCTTGCTCTTGGACTTCCCAGCCTCCAGAACCATGAGTCAAATAAATTTCTCTTCTTTGTAAATTATCCAGTATGTGGTATTCTGTTATAGCAGCAAAAATGGACTAAGACAACTTACTTACAAAATGTTTCCTTCCTATTCTTTCCATTTTTGGCTTTATTGATTTAGAGGTCTCTATACCCAAAGAATTAATGTTTCCACCATTGGACAAAATAAGGGCTCCACTGAACGGAAAACTGAAACTGTCACCTGATCATTTTGTATTCCTCATACACCTGGATTAAGAGGCCCAAAAGGGGATTACCATTTGGCTGGGGTAATTGGTCCAGATTATCAAAGGGAAATAGGCATACTGCTACAAAATTGAGTGAGGGAAGAATATGTCTGAGCACAGGTGAGCCTCTGGAATACTCCCTAAGAATGAAATATTCAGTAATAAAATCTAGGAGAAGACTATAGTAACCCTATGGTTTGAATCACCCCATGGGTAAAATGGCTCAACTGCTGAGACACAGGCTGAGAAAAAGGGAACATGATGTCGACATTATAGCATTTCAGTAATGTTCCATATTCCTGGCTTGCACCTGTAATCCCAGCACTTTGGGAGGCTGAGGCGGGTGAATCACTTGAGGTCGGGAGTTTAAGACCAGCCTGGCTAACATGGTGAAACCCCGTCTCTACTAAAAATACAAAAATTAGCTGGGTGTGGTGGCAGGCGCCTGTAATCCCAGCTACTCGGGAGGCTGAGGTGGAAAAGTCACTTGAACCCAGGAGGCAGAGGTTGTAGTGAGCTGGGATAGCACCACTGCACCCCAGCCTGGGAGACAGAGTGAGACTCCATCCCAAAATTAAAACCAAAACCAAAACAGAAAACCCCACAAGATCTCTCTCTACATATGCCATATATTAACTTTTATATTTTTTTTCTGATTATAAAACCATTATAAAAATGAAGCTATTAACGGATCAACTTAGCCTTTAGTGGAAATGACTCATCCAAAGGGAGGCTTTGCCACCAGGAGTCAAGGGCAGGTTATAATCAACTTCCCTTCCACCCACTCAAGCACATGGAGATGCCCTTTATTTTCTGCCCACCTAATGCCCCCAGGAGCCAGCTGGGAGAGGAAATTAAATGTTCTCCAATAGGCAGACATCTATATCAGCTCCATTGAAATCACATTTATTCCAGTGTTCTATTCAGAATCTTTTGACCAGCCAGTTCAATTTGATCTCCATTTATTTCATTCGACAGTGTTAACCAAGCACCTCCTTATAAGCCAGCGGCTGTTTTAGGGACTAGGCATGCAGTAGTACAAAAAACATACCAAATCCCTTTTCATGCTACCCAGAGAGGGCTCCATACAATGTTGTTCTGGCTTGCCATCATAACTTATAGGGAAATGTTCACAATGTCTGGAGTTCTTAATGTTCTGCAAATGAAAGAGGAGGATGTCAAGTTCCTTGCAGCAGGAACCCTTTTAGGTGGCACCAACCTTGACTTCCAAATGGAACAGTACATCTATAAAGGAAAAGTGATGGCATCTACATCATAAATCTGAAGAGGACCTGGGAGAGGCTTCTGCTGGCAGCTTGTGCCATTGTTGTCATTGAAAACCCTACTGTTGTCAGTGTCATATCCTCCAGGAATCCTGGCCAGCAGGCCATGCTGAAGTTTGCTGCTGCTATGGGAGCCATTCCAATTTCTGGCTACTTCACTTCTGAAAACTTCACTAACCAGATCCACTGGCAGCCTTCTGGGAGCCACATCTTCTGGTGTTTACTGATCCCAGGGCTGACCACCAGCCTCTCACAGAGGCATCTTATGTTAACCTGCCTATCATTGTTCTGTGTAACACAGATTCTTCTCTGCACTATGTAGACGTTGCCATTCCTTGCAACAAGAGAGCTCACTCAGTGGGTCTGATGTGGTGGCCCAGGAAGTTCTGAGCATGCGTGGCACCATCTCCTGTGAACACTCGTAGGAGGTCATGCCTGATCTCTGCTTCTGCAGAGATCCCGAAGAGACTGAAAAGGAAGATCTGGCTGCTGCTGAAAAAGCCATGACAAAGGAGGAATTTCAAGGTGAATGGACTGCTCCAGCTCTTGAGTTCACTGCTACTCAGCCTGAGGTTGCAGGCTGGTTTAAAGGTGTTCAGGTGCTCTCTGTGCCTATTCAGCAGTTCCCTACTGAAGACTGGAGCGCTTACCCTGCCCTGGAAGACTGGTCTGCAGCTCCCACTGCTCAGGCCACTGAATACATAAGAACAACCACTGAGTGAGCTTAAAGCTGTTCTTCCACAGGCTCTTAAGTAACGTGGAAATAAGGCTGGTGGAAAATAAACATGATTTTCTAAAACTAACAAACAAACAAAAAACAGACAAAAATCCCTTCTCATGGAGCTTGCATTCTCATGGTGGGATGGGAGACAAACAATAACTAAATAAATAAATTTGGGTGCTAATAAGTGCTAAGAAGAAAAATAAAACATGGGCAAGGGCATGGGTATGTTGGGTTATCAGAAAAGGCCTCTGATAGATGGAGCATTCTGTGGAAGTATGCTCTAGGCAATAAGAACAGCCAGTGCAAGAGCCCTGAGGTGGGAGTGTGCTCTGTACATTGAGGAACAGTGAGGAAGCCAGCATGGCTGGAGTTGGGTAAGCAAGGGGCATGAGTAGCAATTTAAATCTGGAAGTATTTCAGTGGAAGCCAGATCATGTAGGCTCCTTGTAGGCTTTGGTTAGGACTTTGGATTTTATTCTGAGTGTTTTTGAAAACTCTTGTAGCATTTTGAATAGAGACATGAAATGCTCTGTTTAATGATTTAGCAGGATCACTATTGCTCCCCCTGTAGAGAATGATCTTGGTCTTTGATGCAAACCAGTTCCATGCCTCTACATTTCTTCATCCTCAGCCATATAAAAATGCAAGCTCTCCCCATTTCCTGCAGTGGCAGGGCTTTCATCTCCCTATTTCTGCAAGTCTTCCTCTTGGGCTCATCTTCCACTGCTGACCTCCTTTCTCCAAACCTGTGTTGCAATTGTAGGGAAACTTCCCTGCCTATATAGCCTTTCATTTCATCCCATCCTTAACTGACACCTGTCTTGCCCCTGAGGACAACTGTCCTTGCAACCTCTGCAGGGAAGGTTGACATGTTCCCATGATCTACTTATTATACAACAGAACAAGCACTTAGACTTACCTGCTCCCCACTGACCCACTGGAAGCTTCTACACTGTATGGTTTAATAGGAAGCAGCACAGACTTTGCAGTCAGACTGGACTTGAATCCCCACTGTACCCCCTCTTACTGGCTGGGTTACATTGGGCAAATTATTTAACTTAATATGAGCCTTGGTTTCCTCACCTGTAAAATACGTTGGATAATTTTTGTGAAGATTACAGGAGGCGATGATTGTAAAATATCCATTATAGTGCCTAGCACTCAAAAAACCATAGTCTTCTCTTTCCTCCTGTCCCTTTCATAACATATGACCCTCCTGTCACTTATCTGTATAGTGTGCAGGTAGAATGTGGCATTTGACTCACCTTCTCTCTAATCCAGACTTCGTCCCCATCTGTGATGGTTAATCTTAGGTCTCACCTTGAGCAGATTAACGAATGCCTAGAAAATTGGTAAAGAATTATTTTGGGGTATATCTGTGAGGGTGTTTCCAGGAATGATTAGAGTATGAATCTGAGTAGACTAGGTGGGGGAAGATCTGCCCTCAATGTGGGCAGGTACCATCTAATTGGCCGGGGGACCTGAGAGAACAAAAACAGAGGAAAGGCTAATGTGTCCATCTGCTCGAGCGGGGGATACACTCTTCCATTCCTGTCCTTAGACAACAGAACTCCTGGTTTTCCAGCCTTTGGACTCCAGAACTTACACCAGCAGTCCTCCAGGTTCTCAGACCTTACACCTCAGACTGAGAGGTACACCATCAGCTTCCCTGGTTCTGAGACCTTTGGACTTGGACTGAGCTATGCCATTAGCATCCCAGGGTCTCCAAGGTGGAGGTGATCTGTTGTGGAACTCATCAGCCTCCATAAGCACATGAGCCAATTCTAGCAAATCTCCTCTCATAAATCTATATAGCTATATCTATATATCCTGTTGGTGTGTATTGCTGGAGAATCCTAAGTGTTTTTTACAACCACATAGGAGACTTGTTTCAGGAACTCATTCCTGTAGCCATACCTTGAGTCACTTAAGCTCCAGTATTTTAGTCTCTGGTCAAAATCTGCCATCTCTCCATTCATCCTTAACCCCCTTTGAGCCATCTTGTGCACTCTAGTCTCCAAGTGCTTCTTCTCCAAGGTCTGACAGCTGCATCCCTAGGCTCCACCTCCTTCCTTATTTGACCTGGATTTCCTCCTGTGAATCAGTGAGAGTTTTAGAGTTCAAGCAATAGAAACTGACTCTGGCTAACTGGAAGCATATTGAGGGGTTTCAAGAACCAGTGGGAAAGTTGGAAACCAGGCTTGGAAAAGAGGTGGCATGTGTTTGGTTTGTCATTCAGTAAAAATTTATTTCCTATCCTCTATCAACCTCCATGGGAGAAATATGACGTTGGATTTTCCCATGTGATTTTCTTTGGCCACCGAAGCATTGGAGGAAGAGACAGTATGCCTCTAGCCTTAGAAGCATTTCTGTTTCCACTCACCCTGAGAGCCTCCATCATAGAAGAAGCATTCTCTGGGTAACCTGCTAGTCCCAAAAGAATGAAAGACTGGTGGAATAAAGATATTCCAGTCAATTTGTAGGCTGCAGCCTGAAACAGATATCCCCAGGTAACTGGCATGTGTATGAGCAAGAAACAATGCTTTTTATTATAGGTCCCTGAGATTTTATGATTGTTTATTACACAGCATTATGTGAGCAGCTGGTGGAGAAAGACAAGAACCAAGGATGGGTGGGGAGCAGGACCCATGACTAAGCATGCCACAAGAACTAGCTGATAAGGATATATCTCCTTGCTCTTTTGGCTGTTGCTACTGCTGGACTCTCAACTCCACCAGGATGAATGTGTTCTAAGCTAGTGCTTTTCAAACTTTAATATGTATAAATAATGTAGGATCTTGTTAAAATGCAGATTCAGTACATCTGGGTGGGCCCTGAGATTCTGCATTTCTAAGGCTCCCAGGTGATGCCAATGCTACTGGCCCCCAGACAGATGGGAATATCCAAATGGGTGAATCTAGGTCACATGTCCACACCTTGCTGTTAGGTGACAGGTAGAGGGATGACCCTTCTGTGGTGAGTCAGGGAGCACTATACCCCAGTAGTGCTATGCAATAGGAAAAAAGAAGAGCAGCTAAAAATATTCAAATATCTATTCCAGATTCCCAATTAAATCACTTTAACCCTTCTCTTGCTCTTGGTCCTGCTATTGCACTTGTTCTGCAACTCCTGATCTTGGATCAATCCTCTGGTTACCTTCGTCACTTTTACCAATTTATTCATTCGTTTAATACATATTTTCTGAATTCCCATAATATGCCAGCCATCAGGGATAATTTGGTAAAAAGAGAATAACAAAGATCCTACCTCTTGTGGCTTATATTCTAGTGGAAAAAAGCAGATATTCTCAAATAAGAAAATAAATACAATGAATCCAGGGCACTAAATGTGCTATGAGGAGAATATCATGATGAGTAACTAGGAGCAGCTTATGTGAGATAAGTTAAGCTGAAGTCTGATTATGAGCTCAGAGAATAGCTGAAAGAAAAATGTTCAAGGCTGAGGGACCAAGTGCAAAGTCCTGAGGCAAGGAAGGTCTTGGTTTTGAAAAACAGAAAGAAGGCCAGTGAGACTAGAGTTACTGAGCAAGAGGGAGAGAAGTGCTGAATTAGGGTGGAGAAGTAGGCAAAAGCCAAGCACACAGGAAAAGTTAAGGAATTTAGATTTTATTCTGGACATAACAGGAAGCATTGGAAGATATTTAAGTAATAGCAGAAGATGAATCCATATATATTCTGAGAGCTCACTTAGGCCACTGAATGGAGAATAGATTGTAAGGCCAAGAATAGAATGCAGGAGACCAACAAGGAGAGTGGCAGTGGTCTGGGTGAGAGATGCTTGTGGCCTGGCACCTACCTTTTTCTGCTGTATGAGAAAGCCACATACTTCTCCTGTTTAAGGGTAATTCCTCCACCTGAATCACTCATCATCTTCTCTGCTTTTATTAATTCTCCCTCTTTTCTACCTTCAATCTTTTCCTTCCTTGGGGTCTATCTCCTCAGTATACTAATATATTCAGATCTCTTACATATAAAAATGTAACAGTATTAAGAGGTAGGACCTTTAAGAGATGATTAGGCTTCACCTTCACTTTTTCTGCCACGTAAGGGTGGAGTGAGAAGATGGCTGTCTATGAGGAAGCAGGCCCTCGTTAGACGCCGAATCTGCTGGTGCCTTGATCTTGGACTTCCCAGCTTCCAGAACCTCACGAATGGATTAACGCCATTATGGCAGGAGTAAGTTAGTTATCTTGGGAGTGGCTTTCTGATAAAACAATGAGTTCAGTCTAATTTCATCTCTCTGCCTCATGCAGTTGCTTCTGCCTTCCGCCCATCCTCTTTGGGATGACCCTTGTCAGGTGCTAGCACTATGCTCTTGAACTTCCCAGCCTCCAGAACAGTGAGCAAAATAAATTTCTTTTTGTTTTATAAATAACCTAGTCTGTGGTATTCTGTTATAGCAGCACAAAATAGACTAAGACACTCACATTCTATAATACCACGCTTTTTGTGTTCCCTTCCTGTCTGGCAGTTTCTTGTCAGTCTGTGTTTTCATCTTTCTTGTCCATACCACTATCTACATCCTGTCACTTATCATCTGAGTGTGGTTTCAGCCTCCTTACTGTGACCTACCTTTCTCTACCAGAGCCCTCCTCCACATCATTGTGTGCTTTGGTTTCTAAGAAGAATGGTTAGAAGACATAGTGACATATTGGCATAATTCAGAAACACAACTATTTGTTTAAAGGATGATGTGTTTGAAGAATGATTCCAGTTTATCTTTGGAAGGCTTAGCCTCAGGAGACATGAGTTCGGTGTTCAGACTGTCCACTTGCAATAGAGGAGCTTCTGGACAGTTTAAGTATTTTCAGCTGTAGGCACTGGGATTGTCTGCACCAGCTGATCTAATTACTACTTCCTTACCTATACCTAACGTTATACCTTGGTGAAGAATTATCTTTGAATAAAGTCACTCCTGCATGCAGTCACAGCAGGAACCTCAGGTAAACAATTTATTCAGAGTAATGGCTCTGCCATATCCACCAATTCCAATCTTGGTTCATACACTATAGAGAACAGCAGCAATTAACAGTGACATTTTAATTACCAGGCTTAAGATATTTTTATTATAAGGATTGCTGAAGTTATTCAATTCATAATCACAGTGGTCTGAACATCTGTGTTCCTCTAAAATTCATATGTTGAAATCCTAACCCCAAGGTGATTGTGTCAGAAGGTGATTAGTGCCTTTATTTTAAAAAGCACAAAAGAGTTCCCTCACTCCTTCTGCCATGTAAGAGTGGAGTGAGAAGATGGCTGTCTAAGCAGGCCCTCATTAGACACTGAATCTGCTTGTGCCTTGATCTTGGACTTCCCAGCTTCCAGAACCGTGAGAAATAAACATCTGTCATTTACAAGCCACCTAGTTTGTGGTATTTTGTTATAACAGTCTGAACAGACTAAGAAAATAATTTTATTACTAGATTCATGAAAAATATTCCCAGGGTTGCCTCCAGGGAGATAATCTAGGAGTCCAATGCAAGGAAACCTGGTCACTGATTTCTAAGGTGGAACTCTTTGTCTATGTCTCCCATGAGACTGTAAATCCTGAAAGCTAGGAAGATGTAATTTCATTTCTGTTACTGTAACATCTGGCAAAGTGACTGGCATTTAGTAGCTACTCCATAAATATTTGTTGAGGATGAGAGGCTGAATATACAAACTAATAACAGCCAGATCATGTATAAAAATAGAACTCTCACCTGCATGTGGTGGCTCATGCTTTTAATCCCAGCCCTTTGGGAGGTCAAGGTGGGAGGACTGCTTGAGCCCAGGAGTTTGGGGCTTCAGTGAGCTATGATCATGCCACTGCAGTGCAGCCTGGGCAACAGAGCAAGACCCTGTCTCTATTTTTAAAAAGCAGAACTTTGACCCACAACCGGTAGTAATCTTCCCAGGAAATCAACCCATATGTACAATAACCAGTCCAGGAAGCTAGCCTGCTATGCCAGACTTGTAGGAAGCCAGATTGCTATCTCTAATAACAATCTAAGAAGCCAAACAATATTGTTATAATAATCAGCCCCAAATGGCGAGGACTTTAATAACTGACAGATTCCCTAATTTTTGTCTTTGCTTGCAACTTAGGACTAACCAGAGAAAACCACATATTCTCCCCTAACAACTCCTATAAGATACCCATTTTCTAGTTAGCCCTCCTATAGCTTCCTATGCCAGTAGCCTCCAATCAGGGCACAACTGAAGCCTTCTTTTCTTTCCCACTATAAGATTTTCCCACTCCTCTGCCTGCCTTTTTGAGTCTGCCAAAATGCAAATGACAGTGGCTCACGCCCTTGCTATAGCAAGTTCAGAATAAATAGCCTTTGCTTGTTCTGATTTGATTAGTCTTAATTTATTTTCACAAGGAAATGCCACTGGAGGCTTGGGATAGACCTGGACCTGCCATGGTGACAAGGCATAGCCTTAGAATTGGAAAGGAGTTATGGAGAGATGTAACCCGGATAGCTGTTGCAACCTGACTCTCTCAGGTTATTTGCCTCTGCACTCTCTTTCCCACTAAAAAAACCCTGAACCTTCAAGGCATGGGATTGAAAGCACAATCTTTTGATAAGAGACAGCCAGCTGATCCTGCAGTTCCCAGTGGCCCCCTGAGCTTCATCTTTCACAGGTAGTAGGCTCAATTTGATGACTCCTGTCACTGCCATGCTGGTCCAAGTTCAAGGGTCCTCAGAGACTCCTTTCCTGCGTTGCCCTTAGCACAGCTCCAAAAAGCTGGAGTTTCACATTGTGTTTTGTTTTTTTTTTAATTTTGTTTTTTTGAGATGGAGTCTTGCTCTGTCACCCAGGCTGGAGTACAATGGCACCATCTCAGTTCTCTGCAACCTCTGCCTCCTGGGTTCAAATGACTCTCCTGCCTCAGCCTTCTGATAGCTGAGATTACAGACATGTGCCACATGCCCCCTAATTTTTGTAATTTTAGTAAAGGAGGGGTTTCGCCATGTTGGCTAGGCTGATCTCGAATGCCTGACCTCAGGTGATCCACCTGCCTTGGCCTCCCAGAGTGCTGGGATTACAGGCATGAGCCATAGTGCCCAGCCCATAATGTTTTTACAAATTAAAAAATGTCACCAGAACCTGCACTTTGACTTCAGGTAAGTCTATGTTAATAGTAATCTCCCAGTTCATTGGCTCTGGTTCTTCTTCAAATAGGGCCTCATCTCTCCTTTACTCCAGGTAGTGGTGATATTAAAAATATTCAGTACCTGGAATGACTAGTGTATCGACCAATCAAAACAGGGCTCAAGCTGTACAAGGCATTAATCCTTTAGTTTTTGGATCCTGGGGAGGTCTGGGTAGCAGAAGGGAATGGGGGTGAAGAGGGGAAGGGTGCTTGGGGCATTGGCTGTTTACCAATGAATATGAAAGTATCTCAGTATTTTAACAACCAGAACAGCATTTGTGCACACTAGATGAATGTCAGACCTGCCTTCAGGTATTTCTGGGAATTGTCAGTTTGTTGTAGTCATCATAGGCTGCCATAACAAACGACCTTAGACTGGGTGGCTTAAACATTTATTTCTCACAGCTCTGGAGGCTGGGAAGTGTAAGATTAGGGCACTAGTAGACTCAGTGTCTGGCGAGGGCCCTCTTCCTGGCTTGTAGATGGCTACCCTGTTGCTGTGTCTTTACATGGTGAAGAGAGAGCAATCTCAATCTCCTCTCCTTAAAAGGGCACTAATCCCATCACTGGGACTCTACCTGCATGACCTCATCTATATCTAATTATCTCCCAAAGGTCCCACCTAAAAACACCATCACACTGGGGTTAGGCTTTCTACATATGAGGTTTTTCTTTTCTTTTGTTTCTGAGACAGAGTCTTGCTCTGTTGCCCAGGTGGGAGTGCAGTGGTGAGATCTCTGCTTACTGCAACCTCTGCCACCCAAGTTCAAGCAATTTTCCTACCTCACCCCCTCACCCCCCAGTAGCTGGGATTACAGGTTCACACCACCACACCGGGATAATATTTGTATTTTTAGTAGAGATGGGTTTTCACCATGTTAGTCAGGCTGGTCTCATACTCCCGACCTCAGGTGATCCACCTGCCTCAGCCTCCTAAAGTGCTGGGATTATAGGTGTGAGCCACAGTGCCCTACCAACATATGAGTTTTGAGAGGACACAAACATCCAGTCCTTAACACAGTCTGTCATACACAATGTCCCCAAGCAGCCCAGCCAACAGTCACACGATGGGTGCTGGGCACCGTCACCACTCCAGCAGTAGACAGTCTCTTCCACAGGTACATTGGCCTTTGCTGAGCATGCATGACTGCGGTTTCTCTTGGGAGGTTTTATCTCTGGAGCACTAATTCCTCCATTAGCCTCTGCAGGTGCTTCTGCTCTTGCCTGACAGACTTTATGTTCTTCTATGGATGTGCAAGCTGCCTTGGGCATCTCTGGACACCACCACCAAAGTCTTAGAGCCCTCAAAGTGCCTGGATTTTCCAGACATTTATGGTAAAATGGGGGAGGAGAGTGTCTCTTTTTCCCTTTAAGTCTCTTTTGTGACAGGAGTACTAAAAGGGCATTTATGTATTTACTCAGTGGACAAATATTGAGGGCAACTATACAGCGGCATAATTCCAGGTGTTAGAGCTAAAGAGAAAAAGACAGGCTCCCTGCTTTCATGACACGTACATTCTAGTGGATGGAGACAGAAAGCAGACAAACATATGCAATGTCAGCTAATGATAGGTGTAGGAATAAGGCAGAGTCATGGGTTGGAGAATGATGGAGGAGGTGGGGTATGCATGCTGTTTATATCTTAGACAGGATGATGAGAGAAGACCTCTGACATTTGATCAGAAAACAATCAAATAAAAGAGTGAGCAATGGGGGGATATGTGGGAACATAGCAAATGCAGACTCTGTAGCAGTGTGCACATTACAGTGTTTTATGGTTTTAACGAACCAGTTCCTTCACTTTTTCCTGATGTTTGCTCTTTGTCTTATGCTTGCCTTCTCAAACCCCAATTAAGACATTTTTCTCTATAATTGACAGGTTTTTTTTTTTCCATCATCTGTGTATCCAGAAACAAAGAGAGAAGAGAAGAAAGAGGAGGAGGAAGAGAAGGAAAGAGGAGGAGTGGAAGGAAGAAGAAGGTAGCAGCAATAACAATGGATGTAGAGGGGGAAAGGAGGGCATGCTGCCCTTGCTCCTTCTTTCCTTGCCTTTGGCTCCTGGACGAAGAAAGAGCTGCACCATGAGACGGCAAGTCCAGTCTGAGCAGTCTCTTGGGCCTGTGGGTAAGTTAGATGTGGGGCAGTGGGAATCTGCTCCATTTTGAATTGTCTGGCTTTTTTATGTACTCATTTGGTGCAGTCCTGTGATGGGGATAGCCAGGAACTTGTACTATGAGTCCCATGTATAGGATCCTCTATTCAAAGTATATAGGCAGGTATCATGCTCCATATGGGCCTCCACCTATCTTTTCCCATTCTCAGGACCCTCAGCTCCTGTCCTGTCTCCTTTGGCAGCAGCATCTTAGTACCTGTCGCTACTAGAGGGAAACATCACCAGGAGCACTTGCTTGGCCATAGTAGGTTGGTAGCAGCAGGCAGCATTCCTGTTTCCTGGCACAGTGCCTGGATTCTAGAAAGTACTCAGTAAACCTTTGATCAGGAGGTACTGTGCTTGAGGGTGGAAACCAGAGTTCTGGTAACCAGGAATGCATTCCACTAATGGTAAGTTTAAAACTGCCAAGCTGGGTGTAGGCGTGTGCCTGTAGTTCCAGTTACTCAGGAGGTTGAGGTGGGAGGATTGCTTGAGCCTGGGAGTTTGAGCCCAGCCTGGGCAACATAGTAAGACCTTATGTCTAAAAGAAAGATAAAAATAAAAACTAGTGTAGAACTAAAACTTATATAATTGCTTCCTTTAGTTTGATGTGTCATTGTTCTCTAGCAACACCGTGTTGGTTTCACTCTTCACTGCAACAAGGGAGAGCACACAGCATGGGAGGTCATGACATATCTCCGTATTGGGATGTTATTAGGAGTTACAGGATTTGCCTTGCGTTAGGTGATTTTAGGGGGAAAGTTTAAGAAGCCATTGCTTTTCTATGAATTGGATGCTGTCAAGATAAGGCAGTAATTCCATGATTGGACATCCTAATAAATTTTATATAGACAAAAAGAATACAGTGATGGGTTTGGTGTAGTGGCTCATGCCTGTAACCCCAGCACTTTGGGAGGCCACGGCGGGTGGATTGCTTGAGCCCAGTAGTACAATACCAACCTGGGCACCAGGGCGAAACTCCATCTCTATCAAAAAAAAAAAAAAAAAGAAAAAGAAAAAGAAAAAAGTTAGCTGAGCATGGTGACATGTGCCTGTGGTCCCAGCTACTCAGGAGGCTGAGGTGGGAGGATCACTGGAGCCAGCAAAGTTGAGGCTGCAGTAAGCCACGATCATGCCACGGCAATCCAGCCTGGGTGACAGCAAAAAAACCAAAATTACAGTGATGGTAGAGCTGTAATTGATTTAAAAAAGCAGCAATCAAATTAACTGGAAAAGGGAGGTGTTTGATTTGCACAGTAACGTTGTTTCGTCTGTTCTTAGACAAGATTATGAAATGATCTTGTCCTGTCTTGTTTCTTCACAGTCACAGAAATAACTTGTGTGATGTTGGTGTTCCGGTGTTCCATGAGATTGTTTATGCTCAACAGAATATCAAGGGATAATGGTGAATGCCAGGTCAGCTTGTGACAACACTGAGGCTTACGGTTACCTGTGCCAGCCCACTTCCTAGGCACCCTAGATTTATTTTCTGAGTCCTCCATTTGGTCAAGGGCAGACAAAGTCAGGTCACAGGACCATTAATCTACGATATTCAGATTTTCACTGTGGCTAAATTTATGCTGATCTGGAGAATGTAGTCTGTAGTTGGGTTAATTCTGCCTTCTGTAGTAGGATTTGTTGAATCATATAATATGACAATGGCTGTATAGAAACTAGGGCTCTGGACAGGATACATCGACCTAGTGCAAAAGAACCAATTACCAGAAACAAAATGATTATTCATCTTTGTAAAAGAAAAGCTAGGGGCCCAGATTTTAAAATCCTGGCAATAAAACATGCCCCAGAATCTAGCTGAGTCGGTTTTTAGGGAGCCAGGAGGCTTTTCTCTTTTCAGTTTATAAGCAGAAATCAAGGGTTGTATGATGATTATCCATGAAAACTCTGGCTAAGGAATTCAAATTTAAGTGGTTTGTTGAGCTTCTATAGCAGAAGTTGTGCCATCGATGAGGTCTGCTAAGGTCAGAGACCTCTTTTTGTTATAATATCTTTGTTGTGGGAATTTCCCTTGCAGAGTACACATGAAAAGTGAGTCAGTGATCCCTCCTGCGAGTTCTCCCAAGTAGTCTGTGATTCTGTGCTTGCTTCATTTTCTTGGTTTCTGGGTGTTCTTCTCAGAGAAACACAGTCTAGTGGAGGGGTGGTAATTTTAAACACTGGAAGGTCTCTAACAATTAGCTTTAATACAAAGGATAAGTTAATGTACAAGCCAGATATTCCCATAAAGAAGTAATACCCTAGGGAAGTACAGACTGCATTGGGAGGATAAAGGCTATTTAGCATATCAGGAACAAGCCAACTTTCTTTCCCTCAAGATAGGCTGCTTTCTTGGATGAAGTTTAACAGGTTTCTCCAAAGCAGGCTGGAATGTTTTGGAAGAGAATGGCCTCAGTAGTGAATCAAGAATAGCCCCAATATTAGTTTCTATTCCTGAAGGGCTAGGTTTTTCTCATAGGATTGTAATGACTTCAGGGAAACATTCTGTTGAAGTGTAGGTCAAGGTCCAATTTTTATAAGACTGAAGTTTGGGATTAATTTTATGAGGAATGCATAAGTACCAGACGTGACCTACAGAAGAAAATCTACTTTATGAAGTCTATGAAAGCACAGCTATTTAATTTTGTCAACAATTCCTTAAGAGCAGTAGCTATGGTTTCAGAAAAACAGTCCAGAGAGTGTTTCTTTTCTTTTTTAAGAGACTGGGTTTCGCTTTGTTGCCCACTGGCATGATCACAACTCACTGCAGTCTTGGGATCCTGGGCTCCAAGGATCCTCTTGCCTCAGCTTCCTGAGTGGCTGGGACTCCAGGTACATGCCACAATGCCCAGCTAATTTTTTATTGTTTGTAGAGATGGGCATCTTGCTACATTGCCCAGGTTAGACTTCTTGTCTCAAGTGATCTCCCACCTTGGCTTTCTAAAGTGCTGGAATTACAGGTATGACCCACTGCACCTGGTCAAATATTGTTTGTTTGTTTATTTATTTATTTTGAGACAGAGTCTCACTCTGTCACCAGGCGCCAGGCTGGAGTGCAATGGCACAATCTCGGCTCACCGCAACCTCTGCCTTCTGGGTTCAAGTAATTCTTCTGCCTCAGCCTCCTGAGTAGCTGGGACTACAGGCGCACATCACCATGCCCAGCTAATTTTTGTATTTTTTAGTAGAGATGGGGTTTCACCATGTTGGCCAGAATGGTCTTGATCTCTTGACCTCATGATCCGTCCGCCTTGTCCTCCCAAAGTGCTGGGATTACAGGCATGAGCCACCATGCCCAGCCAAATATTACTTATTTTAAGTAGCAGAACATAGAGAGTCAAAAGTAACAGGATGAAGATAAGGGTTATCTTCTTGAGAAATCAATTTGTTAGTTAATCAAGGGTGTCAAAATGCAATAATAAGTAAGATTAGTGGTAGGGCAAAGGACAAGGAGGAATCAGAAAATTAATCTTGTCCTGTTGTCTTGGGTAGGAACTGCCCATTTCTGCAGTCAGCAGCTTCTGGGGAAGTCTCAAGAATCTTAGGTTTGAGGTCTTCCAATAGAATGGGATGTCCAGTAGCCAGGAGAAAATGATGCATATCTTTTTAGTTGTATCATATGAATCCAAGGATCAATGTCTTATAGTTTTACTGCTGGGTCAGTTGTTGACAGTACCTGATAATTTTTTTTTTTTTTTTTTTTTTTTTTTTGCATTGAGGCTCAAGGAAAATTGTTTTCTAATGCTTTTTCAGAAGAACACATCTCCAGATTTCAGAGGCTGCTTAGGTGGATGCTTTGAGAATGCAGCTTCTATCTGTTTGATAAAGCAGGAGTTCTCTTATGAGTCCCCTGCAGCAATTAGTGACAGCAGCTTATACTAGTAGCGTCTGGTATTGGAAGTAATTCACAAATACATGAGGAAGCCTGTTATTAACTCAGAAGGCGATAACTTATGGGTCTTAGAATGGATTGATCTTATTGCCATTAAGGCAAAGGAAGTACTTTGGGCTTTGGAAGTTAGATGGAAGTTAGAGAGCTCTGAAAACTATTTTTAGAATTCTGTTAGTTCTCTTTATCTTTCCTGAAATTTGTGGATACAAAAAGATAGTGGAGTTTCTAAAAAGGTAAAGCTTTACAGAGTTATTTAATAACAGTATCAGTGAAATGTGTGTCCTCCTACTGAAGATACACATTGAGATTTCCCATTCAGGAATACAAAATTAAGGATTTTTTTTTTTCTACCACTAAAGTAACAACTCTCCAGCAAGGAGAATCCTTAAACCCCTTAAGAATAAATAATAACCCTCATGTAATCATAGTCCTTTTAGAGGTGTTCAACAGAACTCCAAGACTGGGCTCCAGTTCATGTTCTACCTTTATAGTTTTGCCAGGATTGGGTCATTGAAATAGGTAAGACATATATCCTTGGCAATACCCCTAAAATTGCCCCACTAACATTGGTTCAGCATCATTATCAATGTGTTTCTACTATTGTGGATAAGACTTTTTCCTGGACTCCACTTTAATTATGACTATTTCCTTAGGTAACAGTGAAGCATCTCAAGATTATTTTCATTATTTATTATTTTTTAAATTTTAATTAAAAAAATTTCCCATAGGTTATTGGGGCATAGGTGGTGTCTGGTTACATGGCATCTCAAGAGTCCCTAATTTGCCATTCATTTTGTAGGGGTTCCTGAAGCGGTCAGGAAATCTTTGTTTTTAAAGCACTCCAAAGTCACTGACAAACCACCAAAACATATGTACTGTCAGTATAACTATTTGCTCTGTTATCCTTTATCAGCTGGTAGGTCTAGGCCAGGGCAATTCCTACACTAACAGAGTACCTGGGATGGCATACTGAGTTAGCCACTAACTAGGTGAGAAACTTTGGGCAAAAAATTTTTTTTGAGCCTTAGATTCTTCAGACATGAAATAGTAATACTTGTCTCAGAACCATGAGCATCTAATGAGTTATTGTACAATAACCAACCTATCACTAAGTCTTTCACATTGATTATTTCCTTTAATTATCACAACCATCCTATGCGATGGCCTATTATCCTCGTTTTATAGACATACAGTTACACCCCTTTGTGACGTGCCAGGATTTAAACTCCGATCTTTCTGATGCCGGATTCAGTGCCCATTTCTGACTCCCTCTAACAACTCGTGACACTTGAACGGTTAGGTTCAAGCCCCTACCATACAGCCTGACAAATTAGGAGGCACTCAACCTTTAAAACTTTGTAATTTGCAAGTGTGATTATAACGGGTTAGTTCTAGAGTTTGATCTCTTCTCTGTGCAGGGGCGAACTCCACCCCAGCCGAGAACTAGACTCTACTCCCCCTGGGGCCGTCTGCGCCCCCCCGGGAGGCGCCTAGTCCCCCAGTTTATTGTGAGCTTACAGTGCTGTGCGCGAGATGCCGGCCGGTGACGTCGGCGAAGCGGCGGCGTCGCCCGTCGCAAACCCCTGCGCTGGGGCCTTCCCGCCGGGCTCCGCGCGGCGTCCCTAGCAACGCGCGCGCGGTCTCCCAGCCACGCCCCGGCAGGCTGCACTGCGCCTAAGCTCTGCCACAACCGCCAGTCAGATCTCTCCCCTTCCCCCTCCCCCCCTCCCCCCTCCCTCCTCCTCTGCCGCCCAGAGCGAGACACCAACATGGAGCCCGAGGACCTGCCATGGCCGGGCGAGCTGGAGGAGGAGGAGGAGGAGGAGGAGGAGGCTGCGGTGGCGGCGGCGACGGTAGAGGAGGAGGCGGCGAACTTGGACGATGTCGTGGTGGTGGAGGTGGTGGAGGTGGTGGAGGAAGAGGCGGGGCGGGAGTTGGACTCCGACTCTCACTACGATCACCAGCATCTAGAGAGTACCGACGACGAGGAGGACGAGGAGGCCAAGGCCTGGCTGCAGGCGCACCCCGGGGAGATTTCGCCTCCGCCGTCGCCTTCGCGGCACCGCTACTCGGAGGGCGAGCGGACCTACCTGGAGAAGGTGAGGCGGGCGGGGAAGGGGTATGGAGCCGCGGCGGGTTGGGGTGGAGGCTGGGCCCGGAGCGCTCCGCCCGCCTGCGGGTCGCGCCGCCTGACGGAGAAAACGCGCGCTGCTGAGGCTCGTAGGCGGCCCCGACTCCAGCCCAGGTGCCGGCCGGCTGCTCCGAGTCTCCCAGGCCACAAGCAAAGACTTCTCGTTTCCTCTCCGTCGGTGGGTCCTGGGCCTTTTGAACTCACACAGACGTTCAGGGGAGCCTGCATTCCCCGTGAGTGTGGGTGAGAAACGCTGAGACAGGAGCAGGGCTGTGTCGAACCCTGAAGGAGGGAAAGGGCGGTGTAGGACCGCAGCGAGTGTTGCCTGGGGAGTATTCTGTTGGGGGAGACAGTGAACGCATTAGCTTGGCTGAATTGCAGGACTCCCCCTGAGGGAGTAGCGTGGATAACGTACACTGCCTGGTTACTTAGTCTGGAGAGGCTCCCCCGCAGGTTTTCCTCTTCTGGACCATCATTTGTAGCAATAAAGGGGTTCCCCAGGGCTTGGAATGCAAGAAGCTTGTGATGCGGCTCCGAACAGTCCGGAAAACTAGAAAGCACAAATAATACACTGTGGAGAAAGCCGATTTCATGGTGGGCCCGCGAAGATCATTTTGAAAATAACACTCCATTTAATTTACTGCCCTTACCCCCGTTTTTGAATTTACTACTTTTCGAGGAACAAGACTTGCACTGTTCAGTACAGTAGAGAGTGGCTACGTGTGGCTCTTTACATCTTAATTAAAGAGAGGACTATTACAGTTTTGAATAAGAGTTAAAAATAAAATGAAAAATTCTGTGCCTCCACTTTTCAGGTGCTGGGCAGCCACACTAGGCTAGGGACTACCATATTGGACAGCGCAGATAATAGAACAGTTCCATCATCACAGACAGTGATGATGTAGACTTTTGTTACTAGTTGTTTTGCCTGGTGAATATTCCAGGGGTACTTAATTCATTGAACATGTATTTTAGAATTCACCATGTGCCACACATTGTGCTGGATGCTAAGGAAACGTTGGTGAACCCAAGCATTTTTGGTCTCTGCCTTCCTTGTGTTCATGGTCTAGACAGGGAGGCAGACAGATTTCAGATGATCACATAAATAAAAGGTAAAATGGTAACGTGCTAATATTCTATGAAAGCATAAAGTAAGATAATCTGGCCTTGTCGGTGAAGCTGGGAAAGCTTTCTTGAGGTGGTTATGGTAAAGCTGATATCTGAAGACAGTTGAAGGTTAATCAGGCAAAGGGGAAGGAAAGAGCCTTCTAGTTGAGGGAAAAACGCATGAAAAGGTACTGTTGGTGAGAGAACATGGCATTTTCCAGGAACCCAAAACCGTGTGGGTGGAGCACAGACTGCAAGGCTTTGTGTGCTATGCCAAGGATTTAGAGGCTTTATCCTTGGAGCCTTGGGAATCGACGAAAATACTTGAAACAAGGGGATGTATGATAAGATAGGTGTTTCAGAAAGATCAGCTGTATAACAGTGTAGCAACAGCTGTGATAGCAAGGTGGGTTGGGGAGTAGTAATCATAGGTCAAGGGCATAAATTAGGATACCCTTGCAACATTGCCAGGCAAAAGATGATGAAATTTTGGAATAGGGGAGGTGTTGGTGGATACAGGGAAAAGTGGACTGATTTGAGAGATATTTAAGAGGCAAAATCATCATACTTAATAATGGATGGGATGTGAAAGGTGAAGTAGCCAGGTGTTAGGTTATTGTTTGAATGGTTGTGCTAATATTAAGTTATGGCCAGGTTTATGGCGAGGGTGGTGGCCATGAGTGAGTGGTGGAATTGGTTGGGTGGATGTTAAGATTATGGGTTTGGTTTTGAAGATTGAAGGAGAAGCCTGGGCTAGAGATTTCAGGTTGTAAATCATCTATGTAGAGACCATAATTAAAGCCACATTTGTTGACTAGGTCTCCTAACTTTTATTTTGTCCTCCGGCTTCTTGCTTGAATAACTATTAGTGTTCAAATCTTTATCTTAAGGCCTAGAGGAGGAGTTTTTTAAAAGAAAATTTAATTTAATTAAATTTTAGATTCAGGGGTTACATATGCAGGTAATTAACATGGATATATTGCATAACGGTGAGGTTTGGGCTTTTAGTGACCCTCTCACCCAAATAGTGAACATTGTACCCGATAGGTAATTTTTCACCCCCGCCTCTCCTTCTGGAGTCCCCCAGTGTCTATTTCCGTCTTTATGTCTGTGTGTACTCATTGTACCCATTCTGTGTCTCTGTATACTCATTGTACCCACTTGTCTTATTAGTGAGAACACGTGGTATTTGATTTTCTGTTTCTGAATTATTTCATTTGATAACCTCCAGGCTCCATCCATGTTGCTGCAAAGGACAGGATTTCATTCTGTTTATGGCTGCATAATATTTCATGATGTATGTGAATACATACCACATTTTCTTTATCCATTCAGTTGTTGATGGACACTTAGGCTGATTTCATGACTTTGCTATTATGAACGGCGCTGTGATAAACATACTTGCGCAGATGCCTTTTTTTGTTTGTTTGTTTTTTAGAGATGGGGTCTAGCTGGTCTAGAACACCTGGACTCAAGTGATCCTCCTGCCTTGGCTTCCCAAGGTCCTGGGCTCAGGTGTCTTTTTAGTGAAATGATTTATTTTCCTTTGGATAGATACCCAGTAGTGGGATTGCTGCATCAAATAATAGTTCTGTTTTGAGTTCTTCAAGAAATCTCCATACTGCTTTCCATAGGAGTTGAACAACTTACATTCCCAACAACAGTGTATACATGTTTCCTTTTCTTCTTATCCTTCCCAGCATCAATTTTTTGACTTTTTAATAATAGCCATTCTGACTGGTGTGAGATGGTATCTCATTGTGATTTTAATTTGCAATTCTCTGATGATTAGTGGTGTTGAGCATTTTTTCATGTTTTCTTGGCCGCTTGTGTATCTTCTTTTGAGAAGTGTCTGTTTACATATTTGCCTGCTTTTTAGTGGGGTTGTTTTTTTCCTGTTGATTTGTTTGAGTTCCTTATAGATGCTGGATGTTAGACCTTTATCAGAGGCATAGTTTGCAAATATTTTCTCCCATCCTGTAGGTTGTCTATTTACTCTGTTGACAGTTTATTTTGCTGTGCAGAAGCCCTTTACTTTAATTTAGTTCCATTTGTCCGTTTTTATTTTTGTTGCATTTCCTTTTGAAGTCTTAATCATAAACTCTTTTCCTAGGCATTCTTCTAGGATTATTATAGTTTCGGGCCTTACATTTAAGTCTTTAATCCACGTTGAGTTAATCTTTGCATATGGTGAGAGATAGGGACCAGAGGAGGAATTTTTAAGTTAACCTACTTTTACTACAGCCAATGTGAGAAAAATTATTATCTGTTTAATAGTGAACTATCTTTTTGTTGTTGTTGTTCTTCCCCCACCGCCACCCCCTACGAAGTCATGCTCTGTCATCCAGGCTGGAGTGCAGTGGCATGATCTCAGCTCACTGCAACCTCTGTCTCCTGGATTCAAGCAATTCTCCTGCCTCAGCCTCCCGAGTAGCTGGGATTATAGGCGCCCACCACCATGCCTGGCTAATTTTTGCATTTTTAGTAGAGATGGGGTTTCACCAGGTTGGCCAGTCTGGGCTCGAACTCCTGACCTCGTGATCTGCCTGCCTCAGCCTCCAAAGTGCTGAGATTACAGGCGTGAGCCACCACGCCCAACCCCTAATAGTGGACTATCTATGGTTAATAGAAAATCTTGCTTCTGAGAGCCCAGAGTATTTTCTTCCTCCCCTCAATTTTTTTTTTCTGAGCGAAATTAGATATTTTCTTATTTACCTGAGAAGATCTGATAATATATAGAATATATAGATGATTTTCTGTATTAAAGGTAGATTTACGATGATATGAGTGTTAAGATAATTTTTCCTTTGTTCACTAGCATATTGAAACTTACTGGCATAGGTTGGAAAGTGTTTAAAGGAGAAAATGCTTAATATGTTTCTAGCTAGAAATTTATGAACTATGAAATTCTTAGATGTGTTATATAACATCTGATGCTGTGTATTTAGAGGATAAGATCAAATAATAGGAAACATTAATTTCATCCGGTTTACTCTCGTTAAATCACAAAATTGTGTTATTCGATTTACTCTCATATATCTCCCTAGATAATAAGAGGGTTAAAGCAGTGATTAAGTTTGTAGTCCTGTTATTTAGGCTGAGTTGAACTATGGTACTGTTTAAATTTGAAGCAAAATATGACCAGTCTTACAACTAAGTCTTTTTAAGAGGGAAGTGAGTGACTTAGAGCCTTATGTTGTTTTTATGCTGGTCCTACAGACCATTCAAACACCTCTCCTTGTAATTCCTCAACCTGAGTTTCTGGGTTGTGCTGGGGGAAGATAATTCAGTTCTCTGGGTTGGCATCACTAGAAATTCTTAGTCTGCAACTTTTAATTGGGTCATCAACAGTGCTTGGAAATCTTTTTAGTTTCCTCTCTGTCAGCTTCTTTCCCCATCTTCCCTCTTACCCTCTATCTCCCACCCAGAGTTCAACATCCCCCCCATCAGCAGGTTACAGTTTCATCGGAGAGAACACAGGCTGAACCTCTTCCGTTTCTGCTCCCCATCTCCACATTTATCTACATTGCACAATTTATTTTTTTGACCTATTCATATACATTTTATTCTTAGTATTAATCTTTTCTTGTGTTCCTCGGATAAAAACTATTTAGTTGTGTGCTCTTCTCTTGAGGAACTGCTAGATTTTATTTGCAGATATTTGATAATGGTTTTAAATGTCTTTCTGTTTGTTTTTTGTTTTCTTGACCAGTTTTTATCAAACTTGACATCAATATTATGCCATTTTAATAAAAGGTACTTGGATGATTTTTGTTTTTTCTGGAACAGTCTAAGTACAAAGGAATTTTTCTTTCTTGTATGTTTGAAAGATACCATCAGTGAAACTATCTCTGGATTCCTTTCAGGGTTGTAGTCTATATATGCTCTCTTTTCTTGGGTTAATTTTGGTAATTTTCCTGGGAAATCATTCTTTTCAGTAAGGATTTCTAGTTAATTTTAATGGGGTAATACACAGTATTCTTTATTTTTTCAATTGCCTCTGTGTTTATTTTTACTTCTCATTCCCAATGTTGTGTAATTATGCTTTATTTTTCTCCTGATTTGACTAGGTAGGGGTTTATCTATTTTTTTATTCAAGGACACAGGTCTTGATTTGACTTTAATTCTGTTGCTTTTTATTTTTTTATTTCCAATAAGTTCAATTTTCATCTTTTACTATTTCGTTAGGTTTACTTTGATTGTGTGTGTGTGTGTGTATGTGTGTATGTATTTACCTGTGTTGAGTGCTTACTTGACTTACTTAAAAACATTTTAATAGCTTTATTGAGATGTCATTCACAAACTGTACAATTCACCCTTAATTTAAACTGCACAATTCAGTGGTTTTCAGTGTATTCATAGATATGTGCCATCATGATCACGGTCAATTTTAGAACATTTTATCACTTCTAAAAGAAACCCCATACACTTTAGCTAATGCCCCCCCATCTTCTATTTCCCATATGCAACTATTAATCTACCTTCTATCTGTAGATTTATCTATTCCAGGCATTTCATATAAATGGAATAATATGTTTTTTTTTTTTGTGACTGGGCTTCTTTCACTTAGCTTAATGGTTTCAGGATTCACCCGTGATGTGGCATGTATCAGTACTTCATTACTTTTTTATGGCCGAATAATACTTTGCTATATGGATATGGGATATTTTGTATAACCATTCATCAGTTGATGGACGTTTGTTTTTTTTTCCTACTTTTTGACTATTATGTATGTATAATGCTACCATAGACATTCTTGTGTAAGTTTCTGTGTGGACATATGGATTCGTTTCTCTTAGATGTATATCTAGGAGTAGGATTTTTGGAACATATGGCAATTCTGTATTTAACCTTTTAAGGACTTGCCAGATTGTTTTCCAAAGTGGCATTCCTATTAGCAGCGTATGAGAGTTCCAATTTCTCCACATCCTTATCAGCACTTGTTATTACGTGACTTTTTTGTAGTTTTGATTTGCATTTCCCTTATGGTTCATGCATCTTTTGTATGTGGCTACGCAGAACCTTATGCCAGGAGACATTCTTTTTTTTTTTTTTTTCCTGAGACAGGTGCCTCTCTATTGCCCAGGCTGGAGTGCATGCAGAGGTGCAATCTTGGCTCACTGCAACCTCCACCTCCTGGGCTCAGGTGAACCTCCTGTCTCATCCTGCCAATGTGCTTGTTGGCCATGTGCTTGTTGTGTGTCTTCTTTGGAGAAATATCTGTTCAGATCTTTTGCCTATTCTTTAATTGGGTTATTTGTCTATTTACTATTGAATTGCAAGAATTTTTTATATATATTCTTCATATGTATGCATATTACATATATAAACCCTTGTCAGTCAAGGAATTGACAAGATACAATCCCTTGACAAATGTTAGGTCATGAGGACCTACTATGTTTTCTTTGAGATTTTATAGTTTGGCTCTTACAAAGTAGGTCTTTGATCCATTTTGAGTTGATTTTTGTATATGGTGTGAAGAAAGGGTTCAAACTTTATTCTTTGGTATGTGACTACCCAGAACTGTTTTTTAAAAAAATTTGTGTTTATTTGTGTAAATTAGAGTACAAGTATAATTTTGTTACATTGATATATTGCATAGTGGTCAGGTCAGGGCTTTTAGTGTATCCATCACTGGAGTGGCCTACGTTGTACTCATTAAGTAATTTCTCATCATCCACCCCACTCTCACACTCCTGCCCTTCCAAGATTCCACTTTCTGTCATTCCATACTCTGCTTCCAGGTGTACATGTTATTTAGCTCTCACTTAGAAGAAGAGTGTTTGTCTTTCTGCAGCACCGTTTGGTCTTAGCACCCTTGTAGAAAATCAGTTAACTACAGATAAATGGGTTTATTTCTGGATTCCCAATTCTATTTCATTGATCTGTATGCCCACCTTATGCCAGGAGACACTCTTTTTTTTTCTGAGACAGGTGTCTCTCTTGCCTAGGCTGGAGTGCATGCAGTGGTGCAATCTTGGCTCACTGCAACCTCCACCTCCTGGGCTCAAGTGAACCTCCTATCTCATCCTCCCAAGTAGCTGGAACTACAGGCACGTGCCAATATGCCTGGCTAATTTTTGTATTTTTCGTAGAGATGAGGTCTCATCATGTTGCCCAGGCTGGTCTCAAACTCCTGGGCCAAAGCGATCTGCCCACCTTGGCCTCAGTCTGCCGGGATTACAGGCGTGAGCCACCATGCCCGACTAGGAGACAATCTTTTGATTAATATTGCTTTATAGTAAGTAAATGGGGAAGTCAGTCGTCCAACTTTGCTTTCCTTTTTCAAGATATTTTAGCCATTCTGGAGCCTCTTGCAAGTTCATATGAATTTTAGATTAACTTGTCAGTTTCAACAAAGAAGCCAGCTAGTATTTTGATGAAGATTCCAGTGAATCTATAGATTAATTTGGGAGTATTGTCATTGTCATCTTGGTATTAAATCATCTGGTCCTTTTTTTTTTTTTTTTTTGAGACAGAGTCTTCCTCTTTTGCCCAGGCTGGAGTGCAGTGGTGTGATCTCAGCTCACTGCAACCTCCACCTCCCGGGTTCAAGAGTTCTCTTGCCTCAGCCTCCAGGGTAGCTAGGATTACAGGTGTACACCACCATGCCTGCCTAATTTTTGTATTTTTAGTAGAGACGGGGTTTCACCATGTTGAACAGGCTGGTCTCAAACTCCTGACCTCAAATGATCCACCTGCCTTGGCCTCCCAAAGTGCTGAGATTGCAGGTGTGAGCCATAGTCTACTGCACCAGGCCTAATCATCTGGTTCATGAACATGGGATATCCCTTCATTTATATAGTCATGTGTCACTTAATGATGAGGATACATTCTGAGAAATGTGTCATTACGCTATTTCACTATTGTGCAAACATCCTGTAGTGTACATACACAAACCTAGATGGTATAGCCTGCTACACACCTAGGCTATATAGTCTCATCAATTGCAGTTACAACTGCCTACAGTATTCAGTTCAGTAACATGCTGTACAGGTTTGTAGCCTAGGAGCAGTTGATTAGACTGTATAGCCTAGATGTGTAGTAGGCTATACCATCTAGGTTTGTGTATGTACACTATATACACAAGCATTTGTGTATCTAACACAAATACTTCAAAGAGGTACAGTAAAAATATGGTATACAACACACACACACACACACACACACACATCTATCTATCTATCTGTCTGTCACTTTTTTTTTTTTTGAGACGGAATCTCGCTCTGTCACCCAGGCTGGAGTGTAGTGACATAATCTCAGCTCACCGCAACCACTGCTTCCTAGGTTCAAGTGATTCTCATGTCTCAGCATCCTGAATAGCTGAGATTACAGGTCTGTGCCACCACACCTGGCTAATTTTTGTATTTTTAGTAGAGACGGGGTTTTGCCATGTTGCCTAGACTGGTCTTGAATTCCTGACCTCACGTGATCTGCCCGCCTTGGCCTCCCAAAGTGCTGGGATTACAGGCATGAGCCACCATGCACAGCTGGTATTATAATCTTACAGGACTATACTATTACGTATGTGGTCTGTAGTTGATGGGAATGTTCTTATGTGGCACACAACTGTAATTAGATCTTTAAATTTCAATAATGTTTTATAGTTTTCAGAATTGCACTTTTTTTTCCTTAAATTATTCTGAGTATTTTATTTTTTAATGCTGTCCTAAGTTGAATTATTTTTCTTAATTGAATGTTTGGGTTATTAATTGCAAGTGTTTAAAAACACTTGATTTTTATATATTAATATTGTTTCTGAATCTCTTCTGAACTTGTTTTTTCATCCTAATAGATTATTTGTGGGTTCTCTGATTTTCTTATAAAGACCATGTCAAGGGCAAATATATATAGCTTTATTTTTTATTTCCAATCTGGATGCCTTTTATTTATTTATTTTTTGGCTAATTGCCTTGGCTGGAACCTGCAGTAAAATATTTGAATAGGAGGGATAAGAGTGTATATGCTTTTGTTCCTGATCTTAGGGTAGGAGTGTCCAATCTTTTGGCTTCCCTGGGCCACACAGGAAATACACTAACAAAAGCTGATAAGCTAAAAAAAAAAATTGCAAAAATATAATGTTTTAAGACAGTTTACGAATTTGGGTTGGGCCACATTCATGGTCCTGGGCTGTGGGTTGGACAAGCTTGTCTTAGGGAGAAGCATCCAGTCTTTTACCCCCAAGTATGATGTTAGTCGTGAGTTATTAATAGATGCCCTTATCATATTGATGAAGTTTCTGTCCTAATTTCTTGAGGGTTTTTTTTTTTTTTGAGACAGTTTCACTGTTGTCACCCAGGCTGGAGTGTAGTGGCGTGATCTCAGTTCACTGCAACCTCTGCCTCCTGGGTTCAAACGATTCTCCTGCCTCAGCCTCCCAGTAGCTGGGATTACAGATGCCCGCCACCACACCCAGCTAATTTTTTGTATTTTCAGTAGAGACGGGGTTTCATCGTGTTGGCCAGGCTGGTCTCGAACTCCTGACCTCAGGTGATCCACCCGCCTCGGCCTCCCGAAGTGCAGGGATTACAGGTGTGAGCCATTGCGCCCAGCCCCTTGAGTGTTTTTAATGATAATTTTGTCAAATTATTAATTGATGTGTGACATTAATTGATATTAGGTTATTAAACCAGCTTTGTGAAAATAACTCACTTTGTCACAGTGTGTAAACATTTTGTGTGTTGGCTGTCATAGAAATACACACACACCCACACACACACACACACACACTTGTATTTTGTTTAGAGTTATTCCATCTATATTTGTAAGATATATTGGTCTGTAGTTTTCTTTTGATGCCTTTGTCTAGTTTGGTATCAGGGTAATATTGACTTCATAAAGTGAATTGAAAGTGTTCCTATTGTTTTAGAGTTTGTGAAGGATTGGCACTGATTCTTTGAAAGTTTGATAAGTTACATCAAATGGGTCTGGACTGTTTTTTTTTTTTTTTTTTTTTGCGGGTTGGGGCATAGTATTTAATTACTAAATCACTCTTTTTTCTTTTTGTAGGTCTATTCAAATTGTCTATTCTTTCTTGAGTCATTTTCAGTAATGTGTGATTTTTCTGGGCATTTGTCCTTCTCTAAGTTATCAAATTTGTTGACATACAGTTTAAAAATAGTATTCTGTTATAATGCTTTGTATTTCTGTAAAGTTGGTAGTGAAGTCCCCTTTTTTATTTCTGATTTCAGTAATTTGAGTCTTTTTTTTCCTTGGTGAGTCTAGTTAAAGGTTTTAAAATTTTGTTCATATTCAAGAGACTTTTGGTTTGATTGTTTTCCACTGTTCTCTATATCAGTTATTTCTATTTTAACCCTTCTGCTTTGCTTGGGTTTAGTTTTCTCTTTCTAGTTTAAGATGGAAGACAAGAATATTGCTCTTTATTCTATTTGTAATATACACGTTTATTACTATAAATTTCCCTCTGAGTACCAGTTTAGTTGCATCTCGTAAGTTTTGGTGTGTGGTGTTTTATCATCTCAGAATACCTTAAAATTCTTTTCTGTGATTTTTTTTTTTGACGTATTGGTTATTTAGGAAATCTGTTGCTTAATTTCCACGTATTTATGAGTTTCTCTTTCTCTGTTGTTGATTTCTAAAATCATTGCATTTTGATTTGAGAATATACCTTATGATTTTAATTATTTTAAAATTTTGAGGTCTTACGGCCTAACACTTGGTCCATTTGGGTAATGTTCCATTTGTACTTGAAAAGAATGTATATTAAGCTACTCTCAGATGAAACGTTCTATGATTCTTATTAGGTCTAGTTTATAGTGTTGTTCACATCTTCTGTTTCCTTGTTATTGTTTTGTCTAGATGTTCTATTGTTTAAAAAATAATTAATAGATCTTTTTAGGAAGTAATTATGTTTACAGAGAAATTGAGCAGGAAGTACATAATTTTTATTTACTATTTCTCTTTTCCTCCTTTCTGTGTTGTGGTAGTGTGGTATATTTGTTATAATTGATGAGCTAGTATTGATACATGATTTTTATATATTTATTTATTTATTTTGAGATGGCGTCTCACTGGATTGTCCAGGCTTGAGTGCAGTGGCGTGATCTTGGCTTACTGCAACCTCTGCCTTCTGAGTTCACACGATTCTCTTGTCTCAGTCTCCCAAGTAGCCGAGATTACAGGCGTGTGCCACCATGCCCAGCTAATTTTTGAAGTATTTTTAGTAGAGATAGGGTTTCACCATGTTGATCAGGCTGGTCTTGAACTCCTGATCTCAAATGATCTGCCCGCCTCAGCCTCCCAAAGTTCTGATATTACAGGCTTGAGCCACTGCACATGGCCAATACATTATTATTAAAGTTCATAGTTTATATTGTGGTTTACTCTATTTTGCACATTCTTTAGGTTTTGACAAATGAATAATGACATGTTTCCACTATTACGGTGGAACATATGGTATCATATGGAATGATTTCACTGTCCTGAAAAAATCTGAATTTCATCTGTTCATTCTTCCCTCATTTCTGAAACCCTGGCAACCACTGATATTTTTACTGTTTTTGTAGTTTTGTCTTTGCGATGTCATACAGTTAGAACCTTACAATATATATCCTTTTCAGAATGACTTCTATCACTTTAACAATATGCATTTAAAATTTCTCCATGTCTTTTCATGGTTTAATAGCTTATGTGTTTGTTCCCCCTTGATTTTTTTTCTTTTTTACTGCGGTAAAATACACATAACATAAAATTGACCATTTAATGATTTTTTAAGTGAAATTAAGTACATTTACATTATTGTGTAACCATCACTACAGTCTGTCTCCAGAACGTTTTAGTGTTTCCTAACTTAAATTCCAACATCTCTGTCATACCTGAGTCTGTTTGTAATGCTTGCTCAGTCTCTTCCAAACTGTGTTTTTGTTTTTGTCTTTTAGTGTGCCTTGTAATTTTTGGTTGAAAACCAAACATGATATACTTGGATCTGAAAGCAACTGAAGTAAATACATCTTTAGTGTTTTATATTTATCTCGTTATAGGTTGTATTGTATTTACTGTTTGCTATACTGTAGGTTTCAGAGACTAAAATTTCCCCTGGTGACCTTGATTTTGTATCCCCCATTGGCATTGGGTTTCCCTTACAATTTTTTCTTAGGTAAGATCTGGGATGTGGTTTTCCTTCAGTTACATTCTTCTGTTACTATAAGGAGCCCCAATAATACAGTGGTGAAGTTTTGGGGTGAGGGGAAGTGTTCCATAGTCCTATGATTAGGTCTCAGTCTTTCCTCTGAGCTGTGACCTTCATGAATGTTTCTCATCCCTGACCCACAGGTTAGACAGGAAGGCTAGAAGGGGCTGGAGTTGGCCATTTTTCATCTCCGATGTTGAAGGCTTCAGTGGGCTTGAGTTGATTATTTCCCTTCCCCTTTCTCAAAAGTTAGAGTGGGCTAAAGTTAGATACTTCCTTTCCCTAAGGTCAGTTAGTCTGTAAAACTCTAGTAGGTTAGACTCTGGTAAAATAGTTGGAGGGCAAGTTTTTTAAGAAGAACAAAATATTCTGGGAATATTCAAAATAACTATGCCTGCTGCTCTCCCCCCTAACTGGGGGGGTGAGTATTTTTCTCTCAACTGTGGTAGCATGCTAGGGGTTGTGGAGATAAAAACTCACAGAAGTGTGAAGGCCCTTTGTAAGATTGGCTTCCCTCCAGCTTTTAATTCTCAAAGTTGTGTGCATTGCACCTCCAGCAGTTTGTCAATTACGCTAGATTTTTCTACCCTACTACTAGTTAGTTCCCACAATGGTTTCTGTTCTTGGGATTCTGCTGGTAAGTTGTGATTTTCTGTAAGTACCTCTCCAATTTTTGGAACAATAGTTTGCCCTTCATCTGAGTTCTCTGTTGGATATAAGAAGAGTTTTGATTTTTTAATTTGTTCGGCCTTTTGTTGCTGTTGTGATGGGGATGGGAGGGATTACTTTGAAGCTCTTTATATGCTTCACTAGACCCCTGTTTTGGGGTTTTTTGTTGTTGTTGTTGTTTTGTTTTTGAGACTGTTTTATTTTGCTCTTGATGCCCAGGCTGGAGTGTGATGGCATGATCTTGGCTCACTGCAACCTCCCTCCTGAATTCAAGTGATTCTCCTGCCTAAGCCTTCTGAGTAGCTGGGATTACAGGCATGTGCCACCACACTTGGCTAATTTTTTTTTTTTTTTTTTTTTTGTATTTAGTAGAGATGGGGTTTCACTATGTTAGTTAGACTGGTCTTGAACTCCTGACCTCAGGTGATCCACCCGCCTCACCCTCCCAAAGGGCTGTGATTACAGGCATGCAGTTTTGTTTTCAAATAGACTTTATCTTTTAGAGCAGTTTTAGGTTCACAGCAACATTGAATGGGCAGTATAGAGAGTTCCTGTCTGTGCTCTGTTCCTCTCCCAAAGCCTCCCTTACTGTAAACGTCCCGAATCAGAGATGTGTCTTTTGCGAATATTTTCTTGCAGTTTACAACTTGTCTTTTTATTCTTTTGACAGTGTTTTTCACAAAGCAGAAGAAGTTTTTAATTAAGTCCAGCTTATCAATTATTTCTTTCATAGATTATATGCCTTTAGTATTGTATCCAAAAAGCCATCACCAAACCCAAGGACATCTAGATTTTCTCCTGTGTTATCTTCTAGGAGTTGTATATTTTTTTGCACTTTGCTTTTAGGTTGTTTTATACTTTTGCACTTTGAATTAATTTTTTTGTGTAAAGGATGTAAGATCTGTGTCTAGGTTCATTGTTTTGCATGTAAATGTCCAGTTGTTCCAGCACCATTTGTTGAGAAGACTTTCTCCATTGCTTTGCCTTTGCTTTTTGTCTAAGATCAATTGACTACATTTATATGGGTCTATTTCTGGGCCCTCTATTTTGTTTTATTGATCGATGTGTCTATTTCATTGATACCATGCTGTCTTGGTTACTGTAGCTTTATGTTAAGTCTCCAAGATGGTTAGTGTCAGTTCTCTTTGTTTTTCTTCAATATTGTTTTGGCTATTCTGGGTCTTTTGCCTCTCCATATAAACTTTAGATTTAACTCATTGATATGTATTAAAAAATTGCTGGGATTTTGACTGGGATTGCACTGATCTCATAGATCAAGTTGGGAAGAACTGACATCTTGACAACATTGAGTATTTCATGGAATTGAAATATCTTCTCATTTATTTAGATCTTTGATTTCATTCATTGAGCTTTATAGTTTTCCTAATATAGATCTTACATGTATTGTTAGATTTGTACCTAAATATTTCATTTCTTGAGTTGTTAATGTAAATGATACTATACTTTTAACTTCTAATTCCACTTGTTCACTGGTGGTATATAGGAAGTGATTGACTTATACATTAACATATATTCTGCAGTTTTGCTGTTTTTACTTATTAGTTTCTGGAAAGTTTTTTCAGTTCTTTTGGATTTTCTTTCTTTCTTTTTTTTTTTTTTTTTGAGATGGAGGCTTGCACTGTTGCCTGGGCTGGAGTGTAGCGGCATGATCTTGACTCACTGCAACCTCCGCCTCCCAGGTTCAAGCAGTTCTCCTGCCCCACCCTCCCAAGTAGCTGGGATTACAGGCACCCACCACCATGCCCCACTAATTTTTTGTATTTTTAGTAGAGATGGGGTTTCACTATGTTGGCCAGGCTGGTCCTGAACTCCTAACCTTGTGATCCACCCGCCTTGGCGTCCTAAAGTGCTGGAATTACAGGCGTGAGCCATTATGCCCAGCCTGGTTTTCTATATAGATGTTCATGTCATCTGCAAACAAAGAGTTTTATTTCCTCTTCTCCAAACGGTGTACCTTTTATTGTCTTATTGCATTAGCTCTGACCTCCAGTGCACTGTTGGAAAGCAGTGGTGAGAGGGCGTATTAAGATGTTATTGTGTTGCTTTAAAGAAATACCTGAGGCTGGGTAACTTACAATGAAAAAAGGTTTAATTGGCTCATGGTTCTGCGGAGTAGGAGATCTCCATGGTGCCAGCATCTACTCCTGCTGAGCTTCCAATTGTGGTGGAAGGTAAAGTGGGGGCAGATGTCTCACATGGCGAGAGCAGGAGCAAGGAAGGAGATGCCACTCTTTTAAACATTAAACAACCAGGTCTTGTGTGAGCTCAGAATGAGAACTCACTTATCACTAAGGGAATGGTGTTAAACCAATCATAAGGGATCTGCCCCCATGATCCAGTCACCTTCCACAAGACCCCCACCTCCAACACTGGGGATTACATTTCAACATGAGATTTGGAGGCAACAGATAACCATATCAGAGAGGGAATCCTTGCCTTGTTCTTGATCTTAGAGGGAAAGCTTCAGGTTTCATTAGGTATGATATTAGCTATAGGATTTTTTGCAGATACTCTATATGAAATTGAGTATATTCCCCTCTATTCCTTCTTCGGTGAGAATTTTTATTGTGAATGGGTTGTCAAATGTTTTCTGCATCTATTATATGATCATGTGATTTTTCTTCTGAAGCTTGTCAATGTGATGGATTACATTAACTGATTTTTGTTTTTTTTTTTGGGACAGGATCTGGCTCTGTCACCCAAGCTAGAGTGCAGTGGTGTGATCTTGGCTCATTGCAACCTCTGCCTCCAGGGCTCAAGCTATCCTCCTACCTCACCCTCCCGAGTAGCTGGGACCACAGGCATGTGCCACTACACCCACCTGATTTTTGTATTTTTTTTTTGAGACGGAGGGTTTTTTGTTGCCCAGGCTGTTCTCAAACTCCTGAGCTCAAGTGATCTGCTCACCTTGGCCTGCCAAAGTGCTAGAATTAGAGGTGTGAGCCAGTATCCTCAGCCTTAATTGATTTTTGAATGTTGAACCAAGTTTGCACACATGGGATAAATCCCACTTGGTCATGATGTACAGTACTTTTTGTATGTTGTTAAATTTGATTTGCTAATATTTTGCTGAGAGTTTTTACATTGATGTTCATGAGAGATACTGGTCTGGAGCTTTCTTTTTTGTAATGTGTTTGTCTGATGTTGGTATTAGGATAATACAGACCCCATAGAATGATTAGGAAGTATTCTCTCTGATAATGTCTTCTGAGAGATTTTAGAGAATTGGTACAGTTTCCTCCTTCAGGGTTTGGTAGCATTATCAGTGAACCTGTCTGGGTCTGGTGCTTTCTATTTTAGAGGCTATTAATTCATGATTCAATTTCTTTAATAGATATAGGCCTATTCATTTTGTCTATTTTTGTGTCAGATTTGACATACTGTCTCTTTTTAAGAAATTGTTCATTTTATCTAGGCTATCAAATTTGTGGGCATAGAGTTGTTTATAGTGTTCCTTTATTATCCTTTTAATGTCCATAGGATCTCTTGTGATGGCCTCTCTTTCTTTTTTTCTTTTTTTTTGAGACAGAGTCTTGCTGTGTCACCTAGGCTGGAGTGCAGTGGTGCGATCTTCCTCACTGCAACCTCTGCCTCCTGGGTTCATGTGATTCTTGTGCCTCAGCCACTGGAGTAGTGGGATTACAGGTGTGTGCCACCATTCCTGGCTAATTTTTATATTTTTAGTAGATTTAGGGTTTCACTATGTTGGCCAGGTTGGTCATGAACACCTGGCCTCAAGTGATCAGCTCACCTTGGCCTCCCAAAGTGCTGGGGTTACAGGAGTGAGCCACTCCTCATTTTTGACATGGCCTCATTTTTGACATTTATAATTTGCATCCTTTATCTTGTTTTATTAGCCTGGCTAGAGGTTTATTGGTTTTATTATCTTTTCAAAAGAACCAACATTTAAGGTTTCACTGATTTTTCTCTTGTATTTGCTATTTTCAGTGTAATTGATTTCTGCTCCAGTTTTTATTTTCTTCTCTTCACTTTAAATATGATTTATTTTATTTTTTTTCAGTTTCCTAAGTTGGAAGTTTGATAATCAATTTCAGATTTTTTTTCCTGACATATACATTCAGTGTTATAAATTTCCCAGTAGGCTCTGCTTTTGCTGCATCACAAATTTTGATAAGTTGTGTTATCACTTTCATTTAGTTAAAATACTTTAAAATTTATTTTGAGGGTTCTTCTTTGACCCACATGTTATTTAGAAATATGTTGCTTAATCTCTAAGTATGTTGGGATTTTCCAGCTATTTTTCTGTTATTGATTTCTAGTTTATTTTTTCCTTTATTGCATATATTTATACACCATGATGTTTAGATATACATATACCTAGTGACATGGTTGCTATAGTCCAGCAAATTAACATTCATTTTCTCACATAGTTACTGTCTTTTTTTTTTTGTGGCAGGAGCATCTAATATGTTTTTAGCAGGAATCCTAAATATAATACAATATTATTAACTATGGTACTTATATTTTACATTGAATCTCTAAATTTGCTCATCCATCATATTTGCAACTTTGAATCCTCTGACCTACATCTCCCCGTTTCGTCCCGTCCCTCACTTCTGCTTCTTTGTACTTGACTTTAAAAAATAGATTTTATATATAAGTGAGATCATGCAGTATTTTTTTATCTTCCAGGTTCATTCGTGTGACAAATGGCAGGATCACCTTCCTTTTTAAGGTTGAATAGTATTCCTTCCCCTTCCCCTCCTGTGTGTGTGTGCGTGAGTGTATGTGTGTGTGTATCTCACAGTTTATCAGTGGATACTTTAGTTGTGTTTGTAGCTGTTGTGACAATGCTGCAGTGAACTGGGGAGTGCAGGCATCTTTATGAGGTGGTGGTTTCATTTTTTTAAGATTTTTACCCGCAAATGGAATTGCTAGGTCATACGGTAGTTCTTTTTTTTTTTTTCTTACATGGGTGGCCCTTTTGTTTTTTTAAGACAGAGTCTTGCTCTGTCGCCCAGGCTGGAGTGCAGTGGTGCGTTCTCTGCTCACTGCAACCTCCGCCTCCTGAGTTCAAGCAATTCTTGTGTCTCAGCCTCCTGAGTAGCTACCCTGCCTGGTTAATTTTTGTATTTTTAGTAGAGATAGGGGTTTCACCATTTTGGCCAGGCTGGTCTTGAACTCCTGACCTCAAGTGATCCGCCCTCCTTGGCCTCCCAAAATGCTGGCATTACAGGCGTGAGGCACCATGCCTGGTGGTAGTTCTATTTTTAATTACTAGAAAACTTTATACTGTTTTCTACAGTTGCTGCACTGGTTTACATTGCCACCAACCGTGTACAAGGATTCTCTTTTCCACACCCTTGCCAACACTTATCTCTTGAATCTTTTTGTTTTTTAAATAAGAGCCATCTTAACAAGTGTGAGATGATATTTCATTATGGTTTTAATTTGCATTTCCCTGATGATTAGTAATGTTGAGCATCTTTTCATATGCTGGTTGGCCATTTTTCTTTTCTTTTTTTCTGTTTAGAGAAATGTTTATTCAGGTCCTTTTCCCATTTTAAAATCAGGTTATTTTTCTTCTACTGAGTTGTGTGAGTTCTTTATATATTGTGAAATTGACTCCTTATCAGATGTTACATGGTTTGCAAGTATTTTCTCTTCATCTGTAATAGACTGTCTTTTCATTTTGTTGATTGTTTTCTTAACTGTGAAACTCTTTAGCTTGATTTAGTTCCATTTACCTATTTTTGCTTTTGTAGCCTGAGCATTTGTTGTTATATCAAAAAAAAAAAACATTGCCAAGACAAATGTCAAGGAGTTTTTCCCATATATTTTCTTCTAGGAGTTTTATGGTTTTAAGTCTTCATGTTGTGTTATTTTATCAACTTTGAGTTGATTTTTGTTGGTAGTGTAAGATAAAGGTCCAATTTCATTCTTTTGCATGTGGAAATTTCATTTTCTCAGCTCCATTATTTGAAGAGACCTTCTATTCCCTATTGTGTCTTCTTGGTGCCCTTGTCAGAAATTAGTGGATCATATATGTTTGGGTTTATTTTTCTCTCTCTATTCTGTTCTATTGGTTTACATGTCTATTTTTTATGCCAGTATTACACCGTTTGGATTACTATAACTTTGTAATATAATTTCAAACCAGGAAGTGTGCTTCCTCCAACTTTGTTTTTGTCTTACAGAATTACTTTGGTTCTTTAGAGTCTTTTGTGGTTCTATATGAATTTTAGAATTTCTTTTCCATTTTTTGTGAAAAATGCAATTGGAATTTTCATAAGAATTGCATTGACTTTGTATTGCTTTGGCTAGTACATACATTTTAACAATATTATTTTAATCTATGCACATGGAATATCTTTCTATTTATTTGTGTCCCCCGATTTATTTCATTAAGAGTTTTATAGTTTTCAGTAGACAGATCTTTTGCCTTCTTGGTTACATTTATTTCTGAGTCTTTTTATTTGTTTTTTGATGCTATCGTAAGTGGGATGGTTTTCTTGATTTCTTTTTCATATAGGTAGTTATTTGTATACTTAAGTGCAACTGATTTTCATATATTGATTTTGTATCCTGCAGCTTTACTGGATTCATTTATTCTTTTTTCTTTTTGAGATAGTCTCACTATGTCACCCAGGTTGGAGTGGCACCCAGGCTGGAGTGCAGTGGCTTGATCCTGGCTCACTGCAGTGTCCACCTCCTGGGTTCAAGTGATTCTCCTGTCTCAACCTCCCAAGTAGCTAGGACTAGAGGCACACGCTACCATGCCTGACTAATTTTTTTATATTTTTAGCAGATTCGGGTTTCGCCATTGTTGGCCAGGCTGGTCTTAAACTCCTAACCTCAAGTGATCCACCAGCGTTGGCCTCCCAAAGTGCTGGGATTACAGGCATGAGCTACTGTGCCTGGCCTGTTTATTCTAACATTTAGTCTATTTGTGGAGTCTTTGGAGGTTTTCAGTATATTGGATTGTGCCGTCTGTGAAAAGAGATAATTTTACTTCTTTCTTTCCATTTATATTTCTTTTTCTTACCTAATTGCTCTAGTAGGATTTCCAATACTGTGTTGAATAGAAGGGTGAGAGCAAGCATCTTTGCCTTGTTTCTGATCTTAGAGGAAAAGTTTTCAGTCTTTCACCATAGAGTATGTTATGAGCTGTGGGACATATGGCTTTTATGTTGAAGTAGTTTTCTTCTGTTTGTAGCCTGTTGACTTTTTTTTAATAATGAAAGGGTGTTGAATTTTGTAAAGTGTCATTTCTGTTTCATTTGAGATGATCATGTGGTTTTTGTCCTTCCTTGTTAATGTGATGTATTACATTGATCAATTTTTGTATGTTGAACCATCCTTTTATTCCAAGAATTCCACTTGGTTATGGTGTGTAATCCTTTTAATGTACTTACTGTTAATAATTTTTTAAGGATTTTGACATCAGTACTCATCAGGAATATTAATTTATAGTCTTCTAGTGTCTTTTTCTTACTTTGGTATCAGGATAATGCTGGCCTCATAGAATAATTTGAAAGTATTCCCTCCTGTGCAATTTTTTAGGATTGTTTCAGGAGGATTGGTGTTAATTTTTTAAATGTTTGGTAGAATTCTCCAGTGAAGCTTTCTTGTCCTGGGCTTTTCTTTTTTTTTCTTTTTTTTTTTTTATGGATTCATTGTTATTCATTATATTATTAAAAATTAATGAACAAAAGAGAGAAAGAAAGAGAACAAAAGAAAGAGAAAAGAGAAGAGGCAGGTAGGAAAGGGAGAAGAGGGAGGGAGGGAGGAGTGGAAGGAAGGATGGAAAGAAGGAAGGAAGGAGGGGAGGAAGGGAGGGAGGAGGAAAGGAAGAAAGAGACAAAGGCGGTCCAGTCATTCCAATTGATTGGAATGCATCATAAACTAGAGATTATGATTGATCCAATGTTTTCAACACAAAATTATTAAAAATAATACATTATTATTGTATGACACTATTACATATACACAACAGACTTAATAATAGAATAATTTTTTTTTTTTTTTTTAAAGAAAAAGAAAAGAAAAAAAGAAAGATAGAAGGGAAAAAAAAAAGAGAGAATGAAAGAAAGGGAAGAAGAAGAGAAAGAGAGAGAGAGAACGAGAATCTTGCTCTATTGCCCAGGCTAGAATGCAGTCTAAAAATGGGTATTGAAAAGCTCTTTTATGCTAATAATTGTGTTATACAATAGAGACAGGAAGGAATAAGGAAGGAAAATAACAAACAGCCAACCAATATTTCATGTAAACTATGAAATGCTATGCAGTTGCGGGGAGTAATTTACTCCCAACCGTGTGGTCACTTTTAGAATAGATATGATGTGTTACTGAAGAAAATGTATGTTTTGTGGATTTGGAGTAGAGAGTTCTGTAAATGTTTATTAAGTTTACTTGTTCGAGGTCTAAGTTCAAGTCCCGGGTATCCTTGTTAACCTTCTGTCTCATTGATCTGTCCAATATTGACAATGCAATGTTAAAGTCTCCCACTATTATTGTGTGGGAGTCCAGGTCTCTTTGTAAGTCACCAAGAGGTTGCCCTATGTATCTGGGTGTGCTCCTATATTGGGTGCGCATAGACTTAGGATCGTTAGTTCTTCCCATTACATTGATCCCTCTACCATTATACAATGTCCTTCTTATCTCTTTTGGTTTCTATTACTTTAAAGTATTCTATCAGAGACAAGAATTACAACTCCTGCTTTTTTTTTTTTACTCTCCATTTGGTTGGCAAATCTTCCTCCATCCCTTTGTTTTAAGTCTCTGTATATCCTTGCATGTGAGATGGGTCTGGATGCAGCTTACCGATGGGTTTTTTGGAATGGCTGATACTGGTTGTTCCTTTCTGTATATAGTGCTTCTTTCAGAAGCTCTTGTAAAGCAGGCCTGGTGGTAATGAAATCTCTGAGTACTTGCTTGTTCGTAAAAAATTTTATTTTTCCTTCACTTATGAAACTTAGTTTGGCCGGATATGAAATTCTGGGTTGAAAGTTCTTTTCTTTAAGGATGTTGAATATTGGCCCCCACTCTCTTCTGGCTTGTAGGGTTTCTGCTGAGAGATCTGCTGTGAGTCTGATAGGCTTCGCCTTGTGGGTAACCTGACCTTTCTCTCTGGCTGCCCTTAATATTTTCTCCTTCATTTCAACCCTGGTAAATCTAATGATTATGTGCCTTGGGTTGCTCTTTTTGAGGAATATCTTTGTGGTGGTCTCTGTATTACCTAGAGTTGAGTATTGTCCTGCCTTGCTAGGTTGGGAAAGTTTTCCTGGATAATATCCTGAAGAATATTTTCCAGCTTGGATTCATTCTCTTCGTCACATTCAGGTACACCTATCAGAAGTAGATTAGGTCTTTTCACATAGTCCCATATTTCTTGGAGACTTTGCTCATTCCTTTGTACTCTTTTTTCTCTAATCTTGTCTTCTCGTTTTATTTCATTAAGTTGGTCTTCGACCTCTGAAATCCTTTCTTCTGCTTGATCAATTCGACTGTTAAAACTTGTGCATACTTCGCGAAGTTCTCGTACTGTGTTTTTCAGCTCCGTGAATTCACTTGTATTCTTCTCTAAATTGTTGATTCTCGTTAACATTTCATCAAACCTTTTTTCAAGGTTCTTAGTTTCCTTGCATTGGGCTAGAACATGTTCTTTTAGCTCACAGAAGATTCTCTTTATCCACCTTCTGAAGCCTAATTCTGTTGATTCCTCACATTCATTTTCTATCAGGCCTTGTTCAATTGGTGATGAGGCACTGCAATCCTCTGTAGGAGTAAAGGCATTCTAATTTCGGGGTGTTTTCAGCCTTTTTGCGCTGGTTTCTTCCCTTCTTTGTGGATTTATCCACCTGTCATCTGTGTAATTGCTGACTTTCAGATTAGGTCTCTGAGTGGACGTCCAGCTTGTTGGTGGTAAAGTTTTCTCTGTTTTAGTTTTCCTTCGGTGGACGCCCCTCCCCCCACAGAGCTGGACCTTCCCGGGTTCAGTTGTACTTGCTGTGAAACTCTCAATCCTCAGCAGTTCCAATTGCTGTTTTTTTTGTTGTTGGTGGTGGGGGGACCAGCCTTCCCCTGCGGCGACCCACTACGCTGGCTGAAACAGTGGCGTTAAGATTCCTGGCTCTTTTCTGCCCGGGAATCTCCCACTCTGGTTCCCCACTTCAGTCCGCTTTTCAATCAGCTGAATGGGAGACTCTGCCTTCCCGGAGCTCCAACGCCAACCAAAAGGGCACTCAGTCCCGTATACTCTGGACTGAGAACCGCCGCGCCAGGGCGCCTGCAAAACGGCCGCATGGGCCAAAGAGTTCGCGCTGGTGACCCATGGGGCTCCTCCGCCGGGAATCTCTTGGTCCGTGGGCAATAAAAATTTGTCTGAAAGTGTGGCGTCCACTCACTCTCTGCGCTTTCAGTGGGAGCTACAATCCTGAGCTGCTGCTAATTGGCCATCTTGGATCTCTCTCCGGGCTTTTCTTTTTTTTTTTTAAAGGGTCTCACGTTGTCACCCAGGCTGGAGTGCAGTGGTGCAGTCTCAGCTCACTGCAACCTCTGCCCTCTGGGCTCAAGCAGTCCTCCCACCTCAGCCTCCCAAATAGCTGGGACCACAGGCGAGCACCACCATGTCTGGCTATTTTCTTTTGTATTTTTTAGTAGAAGCAGGATCTCACCATATTGCCTAGGCTGGTCTCAAACTCTTGAGCTCAAGCAGTTCTCCTGCCTTGTCCTCCCAAAGTGCTGGGATTACAGGTGTGAGCCACTGCACTTGGCCATGGGCCTTTCTTTGTTGAAAGGTTTTGGATTATTGATTCAATTTCCTTGTTACTGGTCTGTTGAGATTTTCTTATTTTTTCATGTTACTCAGTCTTGGTAGGCTGTGTGTTTCTAGGAATTTATCTATTCCTTCTAGGTTGTCCAATTAGTTGGAGTATAGTTGTTCATAGTATTCTCTTACAATCCTCTTTATTTCTGTGGCGTTGGTTGTCACGTCCTCTCTTTCATTTCTGAATTTAGTTGAGGCCTTTTTTTCTTAGTCTAGCTAAAGGTTTGTCAGTTTTGTTGATTTTTCAAATAACTATTGATTTTCTTGATTTTCTATTGTTTTTCTATTCTATTTTCTTTATCTCTGCTCTAACCTTTTTTTTATTTTTTTCCTTCTGAGCATTTTGAGTTTAGTTTCTTTTTCTAGTTCTTCAAGGTGTAACGTTAGGTTGTTGACTTGAAAGTTTTTTTTAATGTAGGCATTTATGACTATAGATTTCCTTCTTTTGCTACATTTCCCTACTTTTGCTACATTCCATAAGCTTTGATATATTGTGCTTTCATTTTTGTCTTAATGTATTTTCTTATTTCCTTTGTTACTTCTTCCTTGACCCATTGTCTTTTTAAGAGTTTGTTAATTTCTACAGATTTCTTGATTTTCCACTTTTCTTTCTGCAGTTGTCTTCTAGTTTCATTCTATTGTGATCAGAAAAGATACCTAATACTTTGTGGCCTAACATGTGGTATATCCTGGAGAATGTTTCACGTGCACTTGATAATAATGCTGTTGTTGGGTGGAGTGTTCTGTATAAAATGTGTTAGGTCCAATTGGTCTATAGTGCTGTTCAGGTCTTTTCTTTCCTTACTGATCTGCCTCATTGCTCTATCTGTTATGGAAAGTTGGTTATTGAAGTCTCTCACTGTTTCTGGAGAGCTCCTTTCCAATTTTTATCAATGTTTGCTTTAAGTATTTAGGAGCACCAATGTTTGACGCATATATAATTACTATATCTTATTTGTGCATTGACCCCATAATGTTCTTCTTTGTCTATGGTATCAGTTTTCTTTAAAAATGTATTTTGTCTGATATTAGTGTAGCCACTACTGGTCTCTCTTGGTTACCATTTGCATGGCATATCCTTTTACATCCTCTCATTTACAGCTTATGTGTGTCTTAGTTCCAAAGTAAGTGTCTTTTAAACGACATATAGCTGGGTCCTGTTTTTTAATCCTATGGGTTTTTTTTTTTTTTTTTTTTTTTAATTTCTTTGTCCTTTCCTAGCTTGTTTTTCATTTCCTTCCCTTCTACTTTTCTTTGTGTTTAGTTGATTTTTTTGGTAGGGATATATTTTGATACTCTTTTTTCTTTCGTGTGTATTCTATAGCTATTTTCTTTGTAGTTACCATGGGAATATCATAAAACTTCTTAGGAGAATAACAACCTGTTTAAACTGTAGCAACTTCACTTCAATCGGGTATAAAAACTCTAGTCCTTTTAGCTTTGCCCCCCCAACCTTCACTTCCCGGGTTCAAGTGATTGTCCTGCTTCAGCCTCCCAAGTTACTGGGACTACAGGCACATGCCACCATGCTTGGCTAATTTTTATATTTTTAGCAGAGATGGGGTTTTGCCATTGTTGGCCAGGCTGGTCTCAAACTCCTGACCTCACATGATCCACCTGCCTTGGCCTCCCAAAGTGCTGGAATTTCAGGCATGAGCCACTGCACCTGGCCAAAGTATTAGTACCCTGTTAACAACATTTTACTGGTGTCACAAGTAACATGTTTATATATTATTTAATCATTAACATACTTTCTTAGTTTGTTTTCTCTTGCTCACAACAGAATACTTGAAATGGGTAATTTATTTTATAACATTATGGAGGCTGAGAAATCCAGGATCAAGGGTGAGGGCCTGATGAGGGCCTTCTTGCTAGTGGGGACTCTGCAGAATCCTGAGGTGGTACAGGCACATGGTGAGGGGGTTGAGCATGCTAGCTCAGGTCTCAGCTTCCTCTTCTTATAAAGCTACCAATCTGCTCTCATGATAAGCCATTAATCCATCAATCCATTAAGCAGTTCAGATCTGCCCTCATGATTAATTCATTCATGAGAGGCCAGATCCCTCATGACCTGGTCACCTCTGAAAGGGTCCACCTCTCAATACTGCCACATTGGGGATTAAGTTTTAACATGAGTTTTAGAGGGGATACATACTCAAATCATAGCATGTAGATTTATAATTAATTTTTTTGCTTTTATCTTTTATAGCCTGTAAAAGAATTAAAAGTGGAGTACTACGAGAATTGAAATAGTATCTTTTTATATTTGTCCATATATTTACCTTTACCAGAGAACTTATATTTTCCTATGGCTTCAAGTTACTATCTAGCATCCTTTAGTTTCAACTTGAAGGACTGCCATTAGCATTTCTTCCAGGTCAGGTCTAGTGGTAATGAACTCTCTCAGCTTTTGTTTATCTGTGAATGTTTTAATTTTTCCTTTTACAGATGCACGCCACCACGCCCGCCTAATTTCTGTATTTTTATTAGAGACGGGTTTTCACTGTGTTGGCCAGGCTGGTCTCTAACTCCTGACCTCAGGTGATTCTCCTGCCTCGGCCTCCCAAAGTGCTGGGATTACAGGCGTGAGCCATCATGCACCTTGTATCTTTCTTTATCTCTTGGAGGATCTGCAATATTATTTTAAAGTCTTTTGGAAGTATAGTTTTTAATCTAATTTTTGTTAAGAGGGTTATTTTGTTTTCTCTTTGTGTGTATTCTTCTCTGCCTACTCTTTTTGTGGTTGTTTCTGCTTTGTCCCTTATGGCTTCTTCTTCAGAAGGAAATCTTTATTTTATTTTATTTTATTTTTATTTTTTATTTTTTTAAAGATGGGGTTTCACCATGTTGGTCAGGCTGGTCTTGAACTCCCGACCTCAGGTGATCTGCCCACCTTGGCCTCCAAAGTGCTTGGATTACAGGCGTGAGCCACCACGCCCGGCCAGCAGAAGGAAATCTTATATTGGAATCTCTGGGTTCTTACTCTTCAGGGATATTGGAAAAATCTCAGAACCAATCCCTGAACCAGTGGGTGGCTTGACCAGGTCATTTTTGTTTTATTGCCTGTAGCCTGTCCAGTTGTGTTCCTTCAACCTTGGGCTATGGTCACAGCTTTTATTGCCTTCTTTGACCAGTAGGAGAGCCCTACTCTAATCCCTTACTTCGCAAAATGACCCTGACTTTTGTTCCTACTTCCTATGCTATGAGTTGATTTCAATCCCTATTATTGGTGGGTGTGATGATGTATGCCTGTAGTCCCAGCTACTCAGGAGGCTGAGGCAGGAGGATCACTTGATCCCAGAAGTTGGAGGGTGCAGTGAGCTATGATTATGCCACTATACTCCAGCCTGGGTGACAGAGTGAGACCTTGTCTTTGGAAAAAAAAAAAAAAAGAAATATGATTTCAGTCCCTATTATTGGGGTTGATTCTTAACTGTCTCAACCAGTAAGATTTACAGATAGACAACTTGCTTGTTTCTGTTTGCTTCTTTTACCTCTGTGGGTAAAGGAGGTTAAGGAACTGCTGTGGTTTATGCAAAAGTATGTTGGGACTTAACTGAGTAACCTTAAGTCCCTGTTTTCTTATTTTTAAGTAAGGATAATAGCTTGTATAATGGTTGTGAAATCAAAATGTCATATATGTGAAAGGGCTTTATAAACTCAGAAGTATGATCTAAATATTAGTTTATTTTTGTTATATAATCATAGTGATTGTATTAGTACTCTATTTAAGTCTGCTTTTGATTTTCAGATTGTTCCATTGACCTGTCATGTATGGCAGCAGTTATTATATCAAGGCAATGGTAGAACACAAATTTCTGATACTAATATGGAAACAACAGCTCAGCGGCGTTCTGGGGATGATCAGGTATGTCTTCTGCAACTGGCAAACTTTTTTTTTTTTTTTTTTGATAAGCAGCATAAGAAATTCTGATTTAGCTATGAAGAATGGAAAGAAATAAATTAATAATTCTGTTTTCTTTTCTTTTTTTTTTTTTTTTTAAAAAGACAGGGTCTCACTCTGTCACCTAGGCTGAAGTGTAGTGGCATAATCATAGCTCACTGCACCCTCCAACTTCTGGGATCAAGTGATCCTCCTGCCTCAGCCTCCTGAGTAGCTGGGACTACAGACATACACCATCACACCCACCTAATTATTTTTTAAAAATTTTTTATAGTTGGGGTCTTGTTTTGTTGCCCAGGCTGGTCTTGAGCTTTGGCCTCAAGTGATCCTTTGCCTTGGCCTTCCAAAGTGCTAGGATTATAGGAGTGAACCACCACTTCTGGCTAAATATTCTATTTTTCTAATAGATTGTTGTAAACTTTATGTAGAGGAACAGTTCACTTTTTTTGAAGGGAGGTCTCAGGACTCTTATTTTTATTTTTAAAACATTTTGTAGAGATGAAATTTCTCGAGACTGGGCTGGTCTCGAATTCCTGGCCTGAAGCGATCCTCTTGCCTCAGCCTCCTCAGCTATTGAGATTACAGGCGGGAGCCACTGCACCTGGGCTCAGGACTATATTCTTCAAAAGTATTCTTAGGAGTTTTTGTTTATGTGGATTATCTATATAGATATATAGGATATAAGAAATTGAAACATTTAATAATATTTATTTTAAAATTTATTTTGAAAGAACCTATTACATATTACCATAAATAATATATTTTAAAGTAAAAAATGACTGTTTTCCAAAACAAAAAAATTAGTTGGAAGAATAGCATTGTTTAAATTTTGGCTAACTAGAAGTCAGTTGGTGCATCATTCAGGGTTCCCCAGAGGAACAGAACCAATAGGATGGAGATAGATACATCAATCTATATACATCTGTCTATCTATGTGTATATATATATATCTGTATTGATATTTATTGTAAGGAATTGGCTTATGTAATCATGGAGGCTGAGAAGTCCGAATATCTGCAAGCTGGAGCCCCAGGAGAGCTGATGGTATAGTTCCAACTCAAGTCCAAAGGCTTGAGAACCAGGAGAGCCTGTGGTGTAAGTTTTGATCTGAGTCTGAAAGTAGAAGACCCTTCAGCTGGAAGACGATTAGGCAGAGAGAGCACATTCTGTCTTGCTCAGCCTTTTGTTCTATTTAGGCCTTCTAGGGACTGGATTAGGCCCACCCACATTGGAGAGAGTAACCTGGTTTACTTAGTTTCCAGATTCAAATATTAATCTCATTCAAACATACCTCACAGGCTGGGAACAGTGGCTAACACCTGTAGTCCCAGCACTTTGGGAGGCTGAGGTGGGTGGATTACCTGAGGTCAGGCGTTCAACACCAGCCTGGCCAACATGGCAAAACCTTATATCTACTAAAAATTCAAAAATTAGCTGGGTGTGGTGGTGCACACCTGTAATCTCAGCTACTTGGGAGGCTGAGGCAAGAGAACTGCTTGAACCCAGGAGGCGGAGGTTGCAGTGAGCCAAGATTGTGCCACTGCACTCCACCCTGGGTGATGGAGTGAGACTCTTGTCTCCAAAAAAAAAAAAAAAAACCCGAAAACTAAAACAACATTGGGAGGCTGAGGTGGATGGATCACGAGGTCAGGAAATCGAGACCATCCTGGCTAATAGGGTGAAACCCCATCTTTACTAAAAGTACAAAAAAAAAAAAATTAGCCAGGTGTGGTGGCACGCACCTGTAATCCCAGCTACTCAGGAGGCTGAGGCAGGAGAATCGCTTGAACCTGGGAGGTGGAGGTTGCAGTTAGCCGAGATTGCGCCATTGCACTCCAGCCTGAATGATAGAATGAGACTCCATCTCAAATAAACAACAACAACAACAAAACCACACACCTCACAGACATATCCAAAGTAATGTTTAACCACATATCTGGATACTCCATGACCCAGTCAATTTGATACATAAAATTACCTATCATAGCTGGATTCTCAGTCTGCTCTGCATTTCATTTGTTGGGATGTATTGTTTTGGCTGAAGTATATGAAGACAATCTGGCCTCACATAGATGAAAAAGGAATTAGGGAAAGGAGGCTGTCATTCAGTCCCTGAAAGGATGTCAGTGACCCTCAGGGATCTTTGAACCACACTTTGAGAACCACCGTTCTAGAACATAGTTATAAACTTTGAAGAACTGGAATAATCACGAGCAGATAAGAAAAAGGCTCATATAGAGTTATTGGAGGAAAAATGTCATACTAATAATGGTTAAATATTTAAGGTTGATTAATAACTTGAGTATCAGATTTCTTCTAATACCTTCAATTTTCCTTAAATTGCAGTGATTACCTGTTAGATGCAAGATATGGAGGGAGGGAGATACACTATCACTGAGAGAAGGGAGTTAAGACATTCCCTGACCATAAAAAGCACAGTACCTGGGGCGATTAAATGGAAGAGGATTGTTTTGGGTTGAATTGTGCCCTCCCAAATTATATGTTGAAGTCCTAATCCCCAGTACCTCAGAATGTGACCTTATTTGGAAATAAGGTGATTGCAGATGTAATTATTTAAGATCTCACTGGAGTAGGATGTGCTCTTAATCCAATATGCCTGGTGTCCTTGTGAAGAGGAAAGCACCATGTGAGGAGAAAAACATACGAGGAGAGGATGGCCATGTGAAGATGGAGGCAGAAACTGGAGTTATGCTGCCACATCCAGGTAATGGAGGCAGAAACTGGAGTTATGCTGCCACATCCAGGGAACGGAGGCAGAAACTGGAGTTATGCTGCCACATCCAGGGAACGGAGGCAGAAACTGGAGTTATGCTGCCACATCCAGGGAACACCTGGGGCTTACAGAAGGTAGAAGTAGCAAAGAAGGATCCTCCCCTAGAGGTTTCAGAGGGAACACGACTCTGCCAACACTTTGATTTCAGACTTCCTGTGAGAGAATAAATGTCTATTGTTTTAAGCCACCTAGTTTGTGTCACTTTGTTATAGGAGCTCTAGGAAACTAATACAGGGACGTATTTCTAAATAATATTTTCTGAGGGCATGTTTTTGGTAGAGCAAAGTCCAAAAATTGATGTCTTCCTTTTGTTCCTGTTTTATAAAATATGAACCATGATGGATCCTAAAGTACTTCATTTCATCCTTTATGCCTGGGTTCTTCAGAATAGCTGGAACATTATGCCACTTTCTAGTTCACTTCCTTCTTTACTCCTTTTTATTCTATCATTGTTCATCTTTGTTACTGTTATCTGAGTTACCTTTCTTTATTCATGGAAAACTAGCTCTTGCTACATTGTCTTCTTCTCTTTTTTTAGTTTCTTTAACGTCAACATACGTTACCCTTTCAATGCCTGAAGTTCTCAGACATTTCATCTAACCTCCAGCAATCTTTACTTCCATGTCTCCTTCCAGTCTGCTCCTACCTGTATGTAGTTACTCATCCCATGATCACAGTCTAGACTTGTCATCACCAGCTACTTCACTATAAATGTCTCATCCTCTCTTCCCTTCCAGCTATGGCTTCATTCAATATTCTGCTTCCTGTTACAGTGAATTTTTTTTTTTTTTTGAGACAAAGTCTCGCTCTGTCTCCCATGCTGGAGTGCAGTGGCACGATCTTGACACTCTGCAACCTCCGCCTCCCGGTTTCAAGCGATTCTCCTGCCTCAGCCTCCTGAGCAGCTGGGATTACAGGTGCACGCCACAATGCTCGGCTAATTTTTGTATTTTTAGTAGATACAGGGTTTCACTAAGTTAATCAGGCTGGTCTTGAACTCCTGACCTCGTGATCCACCCGCATCGGCCTCCGAAAGTGCTGGGATTACAGGCGCAAGCCGCCACACCCGGCTACAGTGAAATTTTCAAGAGTGGTCTATACATTTTCTGTTTCTATTTCCTTATATCCTATCCTCATTTTTAAAAAGTTAGGTTTATTGGGGTATAAGTTAAATATATCAAAATTTACTCTTTTAGGTGTTCAGTTTGTCAAGTGAACTTGGACATACATATACAATCATGTAGCCACCATCACATTCGTGATAGACAGCATTGCCATCACCCCCAAAAAGTTCCTGTGTGCCCCTTTGTAGTCAGTAACTTATCCCACTCCTAGTCCCTGGCAACTACTGATCTAATTTCTTTCTCCTTAGTTTTACGTTTTCTGGATAATACAGTGAATCTTTTGAATCTGGCTTCTTTCATTTGGCTTACACTTTTGAGATTCATCCATGTTGCTGCATGTATCAATAATTTGTCCACTTTAATTTTTATTGCTGAGTAGTATTCTATTTGTGTATAGGTTCAGTAGATACATAGCTTCATTTTTCTTGGGAAATACCTAGGAATGACCAGACATGGTGGCTCATGTCTATAATCCCAGCACTTTGGGAGGCTGAGTTGGGCGGATCACTTGAGGTCAGGAATTCAAGACCAGCCTGGCCAATATGGTTTAGTAGAAAACCCGTCTCTACTAAAAATAGAAAAATTAGTCGGGTGTGGTGTCACATTCCTGTAATCCCAGCTACTTGGGAGGCTGAGACAGAAGAATTGCTTGAACCCAGAGGGGCAGAGGTTGCAGTGAGTTGAAATCACACCACTGCACTCCAGTCTGGGTGACAGAACAAGACTCTATCTCAAAAGAAAACAAAAAACAAACCCTAGGCATGTGTTTGTTGAGTGATAAGGTAATTGTATGTTTAACTTTATAAGAAAGTGCCAAACTGTTTTTCAAAAGTGTCTGTACCATTTTGTATTCCCAGTACTGGATGAGAGTTCTGGTTGCCCTGAATTCTTGGCAGCTATCATCAGTTTTTGTTTTTGTTTTTTTAAATTTTAGACACTCTAGAAGATGTATTATGGTGTCTCACTGTAATTTTAATATGCATTTCCCTCATGACTAATGATATTTATCATCTTTTTATATGCTTATTTGCCCTCCATGTTTCTTCATCAGTGAAAGATCTGTTAAAATCTCTTCCTGATTTTCTATGGCTGGTTTGTTTCATTTTTTGAGCTTTGAGAGTTCTTTATAGTTCTAGCTGCAAGTCCTTTATCAGTTACTTATTTTGCAAAGACAGTCTGTGGCTTGCCTTTGTGTTCTCCTGTATTTGAAAGACGGAAGTTTTAATTTTGATGAAACTGGTTTATTGATTCTTTTTTTCATTTTGTGGTTTGTACTTCTTGTGTTCTATCTGAGAAATGATGGCCTAATCCTATGTCACTGAGATTTTTCTTCTATGTTTTCTTCTAGACCAGGGTTTCTCCACCTTGGTACTATTGACATTTGGGCTGAATAATTCTTCATTGTGGGGGGCTGTCCTGTGCATCCTAAGATGCATCCCAATGAAATAGACTTTATACAAATCTATCAGTATTTTATAGAGGTGGACTAGGATGACTAAGGAGGAAATTGAGAAAGTTATGATAGTACCAGCTATCAAAAAGGTTTTTGGACCTAATAGATTCATGGATGAAATCTTTTAGATTTTTAAAGAAAATTGAATTTGCTTATATAAAATAAATACAGAACAATATTGTGAAACAAGAAAATGAGGACATTCTAAAATACTGATTAATCTTAGTTATGACTGTGTGAAAATGTTAAAGAATATGCTAGCAAACATTTAAAAGTCTGATCTACCACTACTGTGTAAGAAATGTGAACATGTTTCAATATAAAGAAATTTATTGATTTGGGAGCCTGAGGTGGTAGGATCAAGCACTTGAGCCCAGAGTATGAGCGCAGCCTGGGCAACATAGCGAGAACCTAAAAAAAATTGTTGCTATTCTTTATCAGGTTTAATTGGGGAAAAAGATGCCATAATGTAGTTTGATCTAATTTAGTGTTCATTTCTTATCAAATTATTTGAAAATGAAAATACTTTCATATCATGATAGAATATACTTAATTATTAACTAATATCAAATTCAAAAGGAAAATGCCTTTTAAACTTGTCACCATTAGTATTTAATTCAGCTTTAATTCAGCATTGTTATTTAGTGTGATCTGTGGATTGGTGCCAGTCCATGATTTGCCTGTTACTGGTCTGTCAAGAGAGAAGTACAGAAATTGAGAGGAAGTTTTTAGAAACTTTTATAGTAGTTTGATAGAGTAATTTTATCTTTTTTTATACCTAGAAATCAAATTGGACTTGTGTTTTATATTTTGGGCTTATATGCCTTTTAAATTTCATTTTTCTAGTTATTTTTACTAGTTTTAAAAATTAGCTTATTTCTCATTAATTTTTGTTAGCATTTTAGTAAAATGTCAGTCTGTGATGAATTGGAAGTAGGGAAAACTTCCCCATAGATAGTTTGAGAAGCAGTTCGCTGAATCTTGCCACTAATTTAAGAGTAAATATTTGAAAGAGACATTCATGGGTGATATGATAATGTTATATACTGAGAAGAGCCAGGGATTCTTTAGAAACTAGTAGAGCTAATAAAAATTCAATCAAGTTGGTCTCATGTAGAGAATACTTCAGCTTTAGGTGTGTAATATTTTTTTCAGTTTTATTATCAAATTGTAAAATATTATCATGTAGAACCAAATTTATTGATTTAATGATGAGAACTAATAATATAGTGGAAATGCTAGTGATTCTTCAGCACTTTAAGAGATGTCTAGTAGGACCCACAAATCGGCCTAGCCTTTGTGTGCACCATATCTGGGTCCTCCAGCGTCGCAGCTATGAAGAAAGTGGTTCAACAACTGTGGTTGAAGACCAAGCTCAACTGTGTAAAAGTTTCCCAGGCAGCTGCAGACTTGAAACAATTCTGTCTGCAGATTGCTCAACATGACCCTCTGCTGACTGGAGTATCGTCAAGTATAAATCCTTTGAGACCCAGAAAATCTGTTCCTTTTTGTAGTAAAATGAATCTTTCAAAGGTTTCCCAAGCCACTTCTCGTGATAACAGTGAATATTAAAAGAACTACATTTGAAGCCCGTACAAAAGCTTATCCCTGAAACACATGTGCCATAATATATAAGCTCTACTTTTGTCAGTCCTTAACATCTACCTTTCTGAATTTTCATGGATTTCTATTTCATGAGGGTAATTGTTTTATATATACTGGCAGCAGCATACAATAAAACTTAGTATGAAAAGTTTTTTTGCATTAAAAAAAGAGGTGTAGTCATGGGAAGAGGTCCAAAATGTAGTTAATATTGTGAGAAACAGAACAGCTTTACATTTTCTAAATTCTGATGAGAATGTCATTAAGTAGAAAGCTATATGATACATGAGTGAACATTTTAATCTAAATATTAATGTTTATGGTAACTCAGTTAATGACTTAGCATGTTTTCCTTTAAAATTGTTTTAGAAAACAGAATCTTGGTATTATCTTTCTCAAGAAGTAGACTCTTCCCAAACCTTGGATACATCCCAGACCAGGTTTAATGTGAGAACGGAAGATACCGAAGTGACAGACTTCTCCTCTCTGGAGGAGGGGTATATTGACCCAATCAGAAAATCAAGTAAAGGAACTCAACAGAGATCTCTTCTGTTCTCCACTGCTAGGTAATGCCTCTTTATTTTACTAGTAGGAATACCTCACTTCACATTTGTAAGTTTTGCGGGGACTGCAAGTCTTGTAACTTCACCCTTTTTGAGTTAAGGAGCTCTGTAGAGCCCTACTCAAAGGCATGAGCTTATTTTATTTTTTAAAACTGGCTCGCTAATCTAGTTATATTAAGTTTGCAGTTGCCTCTCATTTTATCACATCCCGTTGCTCACAGAAGGCAGGAAGGTGATAACTTTCTACTGGGTGTGCCTCCTCAGTCTTGAATTTGCAGTTTTTGGGGTGAATAATATATTATACTTTGGTTCTCTCAGCAAGGGAGACTCCATGATTCCTCCAAAAAAACAAAAAACAAATGTTTATCATATTTACCTTTTTTTGATTTTTAGAATTAATTAAGGCATGTGCTATTGTCCCCAGCTTTCAAACCAAAAACTGAGGTAAAGAGGTTGAGTGGCTTATCTGGGGTAGATCTTGCTGCTTTCCTCTGTTTAGTATAGAACTGATTTATCAGCTCTTTATAAAAGATAAACTTTTAGTACTTTTATAATCATGAAGGGATTCAATCATGAAGATTGTTTTATAGTTTTGTATAGAGGAATGAATAGGACTTAATTCAGCAAGTTCTTTGCAAACATAAACTAATGCTATCCAAACCAAGATATTAGCGCCAACGTATTCTATGATGTGGATCATTAAAGTCAATTTTAGGTCCACATTTTAAGAAAGATATTGACAAAATTAGAGTACCTTTGTGGGAGGAGTTGACAATCTTTTGATAGACAAAGAGGAGACTTTGCTATGGTCAAATATTTCAAGGGCTGTTATACTAAAGAGGAAGCAACTTATTCATTCATGCAGCAGATATCTAAGTGCCTCCTGTGTGTTTGATGCTAGGGATATATAGATGAAAGCTACCTCCTCTTCTGGGAAGGCAATCAGTAAATAGAAAATAACGGTACTATGGGATTTATGTTGTAATGGTGTAGAGCAGGAGTCAGCAAACTATAGCTTACAGGCCAAGGCTTGATTTTGTACTGTTCATCAGCTAAGAATGGTTTTTGCATTTTTTAAAGGATTGTAAAAACAAACAACAGTAGTATATGTGACAGATTATATGTGACCAACAAAACCGAAAATAGTTACCATCTTACCCTTTATAAAAAAATATTTGCTAACTCCTAGTCTAGAGGTTAAAATGAATATATAACTTAAAGGGAAATTGTTTTTCAAATTGATGTAAAAAATGACTTTCTAATAGTCAAAGCCATTTAACAGTAGAAAAGGCTATATTAAACAACAAAAAGTGTGCTTCATGTCACTGCAAAATATCTAGCAAAATTCTGTGTTAGCATTTTAGCACTGGGGAGGAGATTGTACTTTGTGACCTCCAAAATGTTTTCTAATGTAAAGTTTTATAATTCTAGCGTCTCATTTACTATAGATAGGGCAGAACATTTTCATTGGAGTAGATTCCTGCATCTGCTAGGCAGAGGACATTTTATCATTGCTGTTTTGTTATGTGTACTTACACATAACATTTAGATAATTAGGCTCTCACCAGTGGCAAAGGTCATTGATAATGGCTGGTGCCAGAATGGTTAGATACTTCAAAAAGAGGGATCCAAGCCAGTAACAGATGTCCAAACTTGAGGAAACAAGAAGCAGTTGAAAGCTGTTAAAAAAAAGGCATGACAAATAAAATACACCACCTTCCCATCACACACAAACAGAGATAATGTTGTACACTTGAGAATCATTAACTCTTCAGTTTTGGCCTGCTCCTTTAGGATAATACGTTTTCCCATTTACCTGATTTAACTGTCCAACTCCAACCTGAAATATTCTTAAATATTTAAGGAGATGCTGAAATGCTGCTTATAACTTACTTGTTACTTAACTATTCCTTGCTTGTACCTAAATAGCTATTTTAGGTACTGAGGATTTCTGTAGGTTTTGAAACCTGGTAAGGGATAACTCTAATTTTTTTGAGAAAGACTCTCAGGTTCTTTAAATACTCAGCCTACAATTAACTGGAAATAGTAAAATTGCTTTACTTGCCCAAAGGTCCCCCTTGTAGCATTAGCCCTAGTGTATTTGGGAATTTGTTAAAAACTCTTCATGATTTTTAGAGGGGGTAAAGAACTGTTATGGAGGTTTAAGACTGATTCTTTGTGCCAACGCCAAAGAGGAGCCATACTAATTGTTCCTTGGGGGCAAAGGTTATTGTTATATATCAGTTTCTCATTTTTAATTAATTAATTCAGTAAATAAATAACTCTGTTTTGAGTACCTATTAAATGTAGCAGGTACTTTGCTAGGCACTGAGGATATAGCTATGGATAAAGTAGACACAGAGTTGATAATTTAGATGGGAAGTGGATAGACCAAAGATTAAAACAAGAGGGTGATGAATTATATGGAAGAAGATGTGCAGGGTATGTGAGCAGTGACAGTACATGTTTTGACCAAGTGAAGGGCAGATGACAACATGGTGAGATCTGTGAACCCTTGGTTTGCAGTAATTTCAGGGGGAACAGTGGTGTGAGAGAGGAGTCCTCACTTTTTACACAGTACACTTCGTACGCTTTGTTACATCATTCTGAAATCAAGAAAGTATACTGATTAAAATACAAATGATTTAAGTCAACATTCAGGAAATCACAAGAATTTTTTTTTGTTTTTTCATTAAAGCAGCAGTTAAACTTTTTGGGTAACAGAATTCTTTTACACATTTAAAAATCACAACTCCAAAGAGCTTTTGTTTGTTTGGGTTATTGATATTTCCCACATTAGAAATTAAAACTGAAAAATTAAATATATATTTATTAATTCATTGAAAGGGTACATATTTTATAGAAAAAGAACTTTTCCAATACAAAAATATTTAGAAGTATGGCCATGTTTTACTTAACCAATTTTGTAATGTCTTGACTTAATAGAAGACAGCAAGATTCTCATGCCTGTTTCTGTATTCAGTCTGTTGCCATATCTTACATTCTGTAGCTTCTGGAAAATGTCACTGTATCCTTTTGAGAGAATGAGAGTGAATAAGGCAAATGATATCTTAATATTATTTTTAATAAAATTTTGATACTAGGTACCTCATAAGAGTGTCTTAGGGCCCAGCAGCTTCTATGTAAGAGCATTTGCTAAAAGTTGGAATGCTTGGGTTCAAATCTCACTCTGGCATTTCAGCTACTTGAATGTGGACAAGTTATTGCTTCGTAAGTTTTGTAATTATGTTTCCTCACCTATAAGATATGTATAATAATACCTATCTTTTAAAGTTGTCATGAGGATTAAATGAAATATTGTATGTTAAGTGCCTAGACCTTGTCAGGCTCTCAATAAATGGTAGCTGCTACTGCTGTTGCTTTTACATTATTATTGTAATGCTTGTAGAATTCTCCATATGGTAGCATATATAGGTGCTTTAAAGTATTTAAGTAAATAATTGATTTTCAGCATTACTCAGCATTTTTATATTTGAAACTTTACAGTCATACAAGATAGCTTTGCTTCTCCTGATTTGCGTTTGTTGACATGTTTGACACAAGACCAAGAATTTACACCTGATTCTTTATTTCATCAAAGTGAACTAAGTTTTGCACCTCTGAGGTAGGATGATTTATTTACATGTAACTTTTCTCCTTTCTTGTTTTATGTTGTTACTAATATTAGTGACTTCAGGCCAAGGCAGGACTTTGATGTGGGGCTTAGATACTCTTAGCACACACTCTGAAGGTAACGAAGTCCTATGCTAAGACTTGATGCATATTAATTTGGCAGAGTAACGTGTAGAGATGAATCAGATGACTGTAGTTTGTTTGATAATAATTCCTAATGTATTCAGGTATTTCTAATGTATTCAGGTATTTCAGGCATATTTTAATTTAGAAGGCACACTAGATTTTCCTTCTTATAAACCTCCCCATCTATTGCCCATCATCTCTCTCCTCCCTCTCACCTTTATTCTGCAAAAAGCATTTATTTCTAGGTGACTAACTTGTTTGGCACTCTCATTTTATTCAGTTATTATTGAATGAGACTAGTTAGCTCTTCTTACCTTACAGGAGGTGTGAATATGAAGTAAGAAGCTTTTTATAAACAGACATATGCAAATTAACAGATACTCCAAATTCATGTCCTTTAGAATAGTCATAATGGGAGAAAAGTCTGGAATGTTCAAAAAACATATTTGGAATTATTCAAGAATATGTTTTCCTCTTTTAGAACCGAAAAAAAAAACCCACCTTAAATTAAAAACTATAGATGTTTAGAAAGCAAAAAGTAACCCCTGTCCTTATACTATATATTACCTTGTATCACTTTTATGAAAAGTGATCTGTACACATTAAGTCATCAACTAATGATTAAGTTACTGTTGTGTTTTCGTAATAGATCACTTCTTGAGTGGTGTTCTTTCTCTTTTTGTTTGTTTTTTAGATGGAGTCTTGCTCTGTTGCCCAGGCTGGAGTGCAGTGGTGCCATCATGGCTCACTGTAACCTCTAACTTCTGGGCTCAAGCAATCCTCCTACCTTAGCCTCCTCAATAGCTAGTACTACAGGCATGTGCACCATGCCCAGCCACTTTTTATTTTTTTTTGTAGAGACAGGGTCTTGCTGTGTTGCCAAGGCTTGTTTTGAACTCCTAGTTTCAGATGATCCTCCTGCTTCAGCCTCCCAAAGTGCTAGGATCACAGGTGCAAGCCACTGTGCCTGGCCTTGCATGGTTTTCAAGAGCATAATAAATGACTAGTAAAAAAGTTAATGCAGGTTAAATGAAAAATCATGTTAGGCGTCATTATGAAAATCACATTGTGTCTATTGTTTTAGGAGAAGCCTGAGATAATATTAGGGTCATAGGGTGGTAGTTCATCTTTTGGTTACAAAGAATTTGCTTTGTTCAGTCATTAGCCATCTTAAAGGAGTCTGAAATTAGGAGAGCTTTGTTTTTCAATACACTTTTCAAATAAACTTGATTTCAATGACATATGTATTTTTGTGTTAGTACTTAAAAATTAAATGTTTTTAATGTGTTATTTATTTATTTTTAACTATATGTTTTCAGGGAAATTCGTGATAAGTCTGAAGACACTGAGTGGTTTTCTCGACCATCGGAAGTTAGTGAAGCTTTATTCCAGGCTACTGCAGAAGTAGCTTCAGACTTAGCAAGCAGTTGCTTTAGTGTATCTCAGCACCCACTTATAGGCAGCACAGCTGTTGGGTCTCAGTACCCTTTTTTACCTTCTGAACAAGGAAATAATGAAGAGACGATTTTATCTGTTGATGAACTGAGAATTCCCAAAGACTGTGATAGTTATGATGCTCTTTGTTTATATATGTCATGGAAGACACAAAAAGATACACAGCAGCCTGAAACCAATTTAGCTGAGAAAGATCAAGTTTCAGTTGCAGCTTCATCTGACATAACTGATGAAAACATAGCTACTAAAGAAGCGACCATTTTGATGCTGCTTGTTCATATGGGCAGTATTGGAAACAGAAAGCTTTACCTAAGCAGGCAGAAACATATTTAACCAGTAAGTACCCTGATTCTTTTTCAGATTCATTTGACAGAATTGATAAAAATAAAATTTCCAAGGGAAGTAACAATTTTAGTGTCCCCTTTTGCTATGTGCCATGGAAAAAGAGGAAACTTTGCACCACCCAGAAGCATGTGTAATCAGTAAGGACCATGCTTCCTTTCTACGTGAAGTTGCTCTTCATCATAATAATAAAGTGTCATATTCTTTCTTGCATTGTTTGTTGGAAAGAAGAGGAAAAGGGGTTCCCTTGACTTTGGATAGTCATTATTTTCAGAATGTTTATTTAAGGGCTCCAGCTGAGATTGAGGCGAAACAAGAGATGGATTATTTGGAGAGTTATGAAAGAAATGGGGGATTTGCAGAAAGAATCATCTCTATGTTTTGAACTAATGGAGACTAGAAATAATTTAGTATCTTCAGAAGTGCAACCCATATCCTCAGAAATACAGTACATTAGGAATGTTATAGCTCCTGATAATTCTGTAAAAGTTTCAGAGGCACATGTACTCTCCAGGGCACACAATACCTCTAAAGTGGAGGCTTCTGGTGGTCTTTCTCCAACTGTTAAATCCAACTTGTATGAGACATCAGAATAACTATATTTTCAAGAGGAGAGAAACCAAAAGGGAACTTCTCTTTTTGGTGAGAAAAATATTGATGCTACTGAAAATGTAGCCTTTGAGGCAGTTATTGCCTCTATTGAGCCTTCTAAGAAAGACAGTACAGTAAATAAAATCCAAGCTGATATCAGTAAATCTTTAACAGATGACAGCCAGAGAGAGAACCAAAAAAATCCAGATCTTTCTCCATTAAATGATAATGATGAAAACTCTTTCTTTGATAGGCTTAAACATCCATGCCATCAGTCTACTCCTGGGGTGTTTGAATCAGCAGATTCAAAACTATTGTTGGATAAAAAGGATGATGATGATAGCTTTCTACACTGGCATCCAAATTTAAAATCACCCCGTAATGCTCTTCAGACAATGTTTATTAAGCCACTTTGTGTTATTCCAGAGCTTAAGTCATCTGCTTCTTTGAGTGAAAAATCTTATAATCAGGCTGTTGGTCTTGGCAAAACACAGTCAGCTTTATTTCAGTGTGATATAAGCAATAAACCATTTCTTCCCTTTGGGAAAATAAAGTCTGTTCCTTCTCTTGACCTTGGAGAAAAGGTAAGATCTTCAGATGTTATGTATTATATGAAAGTATTAACTTCAGATTCTTTGGTTTTACAAGATTTAAAGCATCCAACCTTTGAAGAAGTTGCAGATTACTCAAATTTTAATTTGGTTAAGGATGTTAACTGTAGTAATGCCATTGGAGGTCCGCCTGTAGCTGTAGGAAGCAGCTTTTCAGCAAACTTGGTGGCGTGTGATGCAAAGTCACAAAGTGCTTTACCATTGACTAGTGATGCATCATTAATTGCAGTCACCCAAGAGACAGTACTGAAAGGTGATACCAAGGTGAAATTCTTTGGCCTATGGGAGCTGAGTCTAGTTTTACTATACATACAGTTATGCAAATGACTTCTATTTTGTAGAGGGCGTGCAGGGGAAGGCTGAGTTTGATGTCATAACTCTGGATGGTGATGCTGAATGCTGTAGCCTAAATGAAAATACTGTGTGCAGTGAAAGAATTGCTAAACTACAAAGAAAGGTGAGACACAATAAAATGATAGTTGTAAGAAACATGGCCTTTCTCAGTATTGTTTCAGGAAATGGTATTGTTTGTTTTTATTTTACTTTTTATTATTTCCCAGGTACATGACCAATGTGATTTGACTGGTCGTTACATTGAGCTAGCAGTTTTAGAGAATTTTCATGATGATCTAGAGATGAATGACAGCTCTCTGCACCGGCAACCTACTTTACAACTTCCGTCTGAGAAGGAAAGCAATATTGAAAAGCCTGTAAGTTTTTTTATTTGAAATTTCTTCTGGGTGGAGAGAGGAATATTTTGTTTGAAAAATGGGCTCAGGTTGGGCGTGGTAGCTCATGCCTGTAATCCCAGCACTTTGGAAGGCTGAGGTGGACGGATCACAAGGTCGGGAGTTTGAGACCAGCCTGACCAACATAGTGAAACTCTGTTTCTACCAAAAATACAAAAAATTAGTCAGGCATGGTGGCTCAGTTTCAGCTACTCAGGAGGCTGAGGCAGGAGAGTCACTTGAACCTGGGAGGCGGAGGTTGTGGTGAGCTGAGATCGCGCCATTGCACTCCAGCCTGGGCGACAGTGCAAGACTCTGTCTTAAAAAAAAAAGGGAGGGGGGCCCATTTATATCCTTCAATACCAGTTTGTAACTTGTACCTGTTCTTTATCTGGTATCCAGGAATATGTTCCATTAGAGGTTGGTATAAAAGAAATGTTCATGTTTTGTAGACTGTAAGACTTAGTTCTGTGGTATCTTGGGAAAAGGCCATCCCATGGGGCTCCCAGGCTTTTCATATTTAGGCAGCCTAACGCTTCTTTGTTGTGCCAGCAAGAGACTTTAGACAGTGTCAAGATTAGACTTATTTGTGGGAACATTCAAAAGCTTGTACTTTGAATTCTTCCCTCTGGTCTTCAATGTACAGTCCTTGAAACAGTCCCTGGAACATTTAAGTATGTCTGTTTAGAAGCTCTTGAAAGACTTGACTTCAGAGCTGTCTTGAAAATTAGAAGACCCATGTTTTACCAGGAAGGATAATGAAGTGCTTAACATCCAAACTGGCCAGTGTCTCTCTAAAGGGAACTATCTCTTTCTCAAATGAGCAACACAGTGATGTATATACATGTTCCTTCCCTCTCTCTATTTATATAATTATTACCATTGGTTATGTGTACTAGAAACTGGCACCTCTAGAGTGTTACAGAAATTTCGTGTCAGCCTTTCTTTTATAGAAGGCTTTTATTTGCTTGGATCCTTGGATCCCTTGGCATTAATGTTCCTCTGGTCCCATTGAATATCCTCTTCTATTGTCCAGTACTGTAAGTCCCAAGGTGAGCCCCACTTCCTTGTGATATATCCTTATATCCTGTTATTCATTAAACAGAGTTAGATAAAATAGTGATGTACTTAATGTTACTTCTTCTCTTCCTATTTTCCTATGTATAAGATTGGTATGTTTTTTGAAGCTCTATTAGTTTGGGTTACAACTACATTTAGACCTTAGGTTCAGACCCTTGGTAGAAAATGAACAAAGATATGATAAGCTTTTATTTATAACTTATTACATTAATTCAATTTTTTCAAACACAGACTCACTAGGTTAGTTTTATTTTCTTCAGTATTCTAAACTAGGCATTCTTTAATTTTAATCGGGTAACAGTAGGGATGAAATGATAGTTAACACTTTGCTCAAGTACTGTGCTAAGAGGTAACATGTATATATCAATTCATTTTTGTCCTCTGTCAATCCTATTAAATAGAATTATTGGAGATTATTATCATCCTCATTTTACAATTGACACTTAGAAGATTTAGGAACTTGCTCATCACTAGTCAGCAATTGGGGTAACCAGTATTTGAAACTAACCAGATCTATGTACTTAACCACCATACCATAAACTGCAGCCCCGCCCCGCAACCTTTTAACTATTCTTTGTGAAACCAAGGTTAAGATTTTGAATTATTTTGGCAAGAGTGGAGGTTTTGAAGGAGATTGCCTAAAGTCGAGTTCAATAACAATGAGAAACAAAGTAACAACTTTTAAAGTGCTCTAAATCTTTAATACTATTTTTGTGACTTACATCAACCTTTCTTGCAGATAAAATGTATTTTAAAAATGAAGATATGTAGGTTCAGTTAATGTGCAGAGACTACCTTTGACCACTGCTCCAAATTTTTATCTGTCCTTAAATGTAGCCTTAAGTATATTCTTTCAGTCTAAGGAAGATGCTATTATTCCCTGTATTGTTTTTCAGTCTTAGCTCTATTCTATGATCTAGGAGTTATTTAATGTCAATATCAGAAAGGCAAGGAGCCGGATGGGGTAGTACTTTTTTGCATGGCTCAGCTTGCTTTCAGGGGCTTGCTTACTCCTTGGTTTCTTCCTTACTCTCCTCATCTATGTCACAGAAGAGTCATTCATACTTGCTTGGTTCACTTTTATATCTACCCATCATAAATGCTTATTTGGGTATTCACATATGCATGAGGCAGCTTGGAACTGTGAAAAGAACATAGAGATTTGGAGTCAAAATTCAATTCAGTTACTTTGTTAGCCTTGTGTCTTGAGCAAATGACTTTGGAGAATCACTTTCTTGATATGCATAAGGAAATAGGAATAGTAATAACATTATACATTGTAGTATTAAATGGGGCAAGTTATATGGCATTTATATAGTGCTTGGTTGTTAGTTCTCTTCACTTTACTAAATCTAGACTACTAAAGTCTCTGGTGGTTTTGTACTTTCTGTAATTTTGTATTTCTTTCTTCTTGTTCTTGTTAGCAGCACATAATTAATATGCTTTTTTTTTTTTTGAGACAGAGTTTCACTCTTGTTTTCTAGGCTGGAGTGCAATGGCATGATCTCAGCTCACTGCAACCTCCACCTCGTGGGTTCAAGGAGTTCTCCTGCTTCAGCCTCCTGAGTAGCTGGGATTACAGGCGCCTTCCACCATGCCTGGATAATTTTTTGTATTTTTAGTAGAGACAGAGTTCCACCATGTTGGCCAGGCTGGTCTTGAACTCCTGACCTCAGGTGATCCGCCAACCTTGGCCTCCCAAAGTGTGGGGATTACAGGCGTGAGCCACTGCGCCTGGCCTAATACGCTATTTTAGTACCTCTTGTTTTGGCCATTTAACTCTAAAAATTATTTAAGATTTAAGCCTTAAATTTCTTTTCTATCCCGTTCATGCCCCTCTACCTTTGGAGACCTAGTTGCCTATCTCTGTGTGGATGATTATCACCTCTGTTTTTATACCCTAATATATATCTAATTTATTTTACATGAAGTTTTCTTGTGAACATTGTCATCACCCCAAACTCAACTTGCCTATAGCAAAATAACTCGTATTTTTCCTAAAATTAGACTGACTTGTACAGTTCCAGAGTTTTTATGAGAGATATTAATATTTTTCTGGTTTCTTGGTCGTCTTCATTCTTTTTCATTACTGATTAAACATTGGGAAGAGAAACTAATCTTGATTTCTTTTTCTCCTGGTTCTTCCCATTTTCAATTAGCAATGAAGATCTGCTGGTTTCTTAAATAAATACTTACCATATTTTTCATTTTACATTTTCTTTTGTATTACATGCTCTAATAGTTGTATATTTTGAAACTTTGACATAATGAATTTTTTTTGATGTCAAGATTGTAATAAAAATTTTTCTTAATTTCTGTGTTCGAAAGCTGTAGGAAAAGAACTGCTATAAACACACTCTATCACAAACATCTGTGTATTATATATGGTCATGCCACAATATTTCAGTCAATGACAGACTGCATATATGATGGTAGTCCTATAAGATTAAAATATTTTATTTTTACTGTACCTTTCCTATGTTTAGATACACAAATACTTACCATTGTGTTACAGTTGCCCACAGTATTTAGAACAGTAGTATGCTGATAGGTTTCTAGCCTGGAAGCAGTAGGCTACACCATCTAGGTTTGTGTAAGTCACTTTATGATATTTGCACAACAACAAAATTGTCTAACAGCACATTTCTCTGAACATATCCACATCATTAAGTGATGCATGACTGTATATTATATATGCATGTATTTACGTATATGTATGTGTATGTATGTATGTGTATGTATATATGTGTATATATATATAGGCTGTGCTTCAAAAAAGTTTCCTGTAGGAGTGAGGTAATTGAAAACCAAGAACTTTGTGCTATATGGAAAGCAGGGCTTCTTAGCACCATTATCATTTGAGTTGGATAATTCTTTGTTATGGTGGGAGGTGTGTTTCCTGCCTATTGTAAGATGTTTTGCAGCATCCATCCCTGGTCTCTATTCACTAAATATTAGTGAATATTTAGTGAATAGATGCCTTCCCATCACAAGTTATGACAGCAAAAAATGTTTTCAGACATTGTCAAATGTCCCTTGGTGGGTACAAAATCTCTACCAGTTTAAAAGTACTGATCTAGAGAAACCTGTTTGGGCAGTAGGTGTAGATGTAGAATGTTCATTTCCACACTCTGCTGACTTCCTAAGAATGTTTATTACTACACAATGAAAAATTGATGAAAGAGGATAGAAGAATTCATGTTTATTTGCATTTTTAGACTTCATCCTGAGAAGATATGACTGAAATAATCTTTTTAGGAAAATAAAGACACCTAAAAATGATATATATTTTTATGTGTGGATGTACTGTGAATTTGATGAAAAGTTATACATGTTTAGATGTTAATGTCACCAATAATGGTTTCTAATTTCCTTTCTAGTAAGGACTTGTGACCTGATGAAAGATTAGGAACTTTTTTTTTGAGCAGTTAATCTCTACTTCACTACCAATTTATAGTCTCCACTACTTTTGTTTCAAGAAGTTTGAGGACTTATGCTTGTTGGTAACTGATCACAGTTATAGTTCTTTGATACTCTCATTTTTCTTCTAAACATTTCTGAGTTTCTAGAAAATATTTCTGTTTTCTTTTTCCTTCTTACTCTTTCTTGCCCATAGTGCACCTCTCTACCTTAAAAGAAATACCTGAGCTTGTCAAGAATAATACCATGGTTCAAATTCTCCAATGTTCTTAAGGAGCAAACTTCTGCGTAACAGAACACTTCTAGACATACTGTCTATAATATTTATATAGACAGATTTCTAAGCCCTCAGGATGATTTAAAGAGTCTTCTCAGAGTTGACCCAACAAGATATGACCTATATATGAATTCAGAAGGTTTGAGATTATGATCTTAAGTAACTAGTATAACTGCTTAGAATTCATCTTTATAAAAATGAGGGGTTACTTTTAGCAGATGAAGTTTGAAATTAATACCTCATTTTCTTCATTTCTTCATAGGTGGGTCATTCTAATCTGGGCATTAATGAGTTTTTTTCATTTTTATTGCCTTCATTTGTTCCACATAAGCCAACAAGAGAGTCGGAATATCACTCTTCAGACCTCAGAATGTTGAGGATGTCTCCTAATACTGTGCCAAAGACTCCTAAACATTTAGCAGGTATGTAGAAAAGGAGATAGTAAATGTTCCCCTTATGGCTACCTTGTGAAAATTAGACCTTGTTAGGTCTAATTTTTTATTTTTTAATATCTGTAATAATAATGCTTCAGATTAGATGTGTTTATAAATCCTGTCTTAGTCTCTTCAGACTGCTATTACAAAAATAGCTTAATACCTTAAGTGTGGCTTATAAACAACTGAAATTTGTTTCTTGCAGTTCTAGAGGCTGGGAATTCCAAGATCAAGTGCTGGCAAAATCAGTGGCTTGTGAGGGCCTGTTTGTTAGAGATGACGTGTTCCTTGGTGTCCTCTAATGGTGGAAGGGGAAGGGGATCTCTCTGGAGTCATTTTTGTAATGGGCACTAATCCCAAATGTGAGGTCTCTGTCCTCATGATCTAGTTACCTCCCAGAAGCCCTACCTCCTAATTTCATCACTTTGGGCATTAGGATTTCAATCTATACTTTTCAAGGGGGACACAAACATTCAGACCATCACAAATCCCCTAATCTTTTATTAGAGGAATCATTTGGTTTTTCATCACATTCTACATGACAGTATTTAGAACTGAATTATATGGAGGAGTCTGATGTTAGAATTTGTTTATTCCTTTGTGTGACTTGAAGGGGGAAAAGGAATTGATTGATCTCAAGATGACAAGAGTGGATGCAAATAAGTTTGTAGAGAAGAAATTGAGAGGAATGAATTTTGAGGTAAAAGCAAGATTATCTGCTGAGGGAGGTGAGTAGTGGTAGAGGTAGGTTAGAGGCTTTGAGGAGAGTGGCTTGGTGAAGACTTATAGTTTGTATTGAAGTGAATATGAGATGGAGCTGACTAAGGGAAAGCAGAAGGATTGGTAGGTAATTCTGAGAGTCAGATTAGGTTAGTAATAATGATTTTATAATGTTGTCAGCCTGTATAGAATCCCTGATTTTTTTTCCTACTAACGCTGAGGAATGGGTATGTTGAATTACAGTTTTTCATGCTCTGTTTCAAATAAAGTCATTCTCCTTATGGAGATGCGTGGAGCTGTCTGTTCTTATGGCTCGCCTCTCCTGGGCAGAAGCTTCACAGCACTGCTTTATATCTGGTGGCAGGTTCATTGGTCTACTTCTCTTGGACTAATACACCCCTTCTCTATGATCGTGGTACTGAATGGGGTACTAGTTAATCTCTGTTCTTCTTAGATTGCCTCTCCTGGAGTGGACCCTCACTCCACCTACAAGTGAGCTGGGGTAGGGGTGATTAGAGCTTAGTATTCTTAGCTTGGGATAAATCTTCCACTCTATAAGTGGGGACTGGGTGGAGATAGGTTGCTTCTTGTGTTCTTTCTTGTGCAGCCTTCTTCCATGACATCCCTTCCGTTCTGCCTTGTTACCTTATGTATCCAGTTTTACCATTTTAAGTATTGGTTAAAATGGTACATCTCATTTCTACCAGTAAGATCCTGAGCTCCTCAGTTATCACTCAGAATATTATTGTGGTGTATGGCCTGACATTAAGATTTAATATTATGTGCAGTCTTGACATCTGAAACTACGAGGTCCTCAAAGGGCCTAACCACAAGTTTACCTGCTCTTACCAGATATACCCTCCAGTCAGTGGGAGAGGCTTCTTACACAGCTAGTTCTTATATCAACAAGACCAACTGTATTCTACCTGGTACTCAACCTAATGGGTTTCAGTCCCATGCCAACCTGTGAAATTAGTCAAACAAGCCAGTCACATCCTCCTACAGAAATCAGAAATTACCCTCTTTTCTTGGTACTACAAACCTACCTCCTGTAGTTCCTGCTTACTCATTCTGTTACCATGTACAACCCCTGTGTGGCTCTGCATGGCCTGGTGTCTTTCTTCCCCAGGCTGTGAGTATATGTGACTAATAAACTACTGTCAGTCTTACCTGTCCAGTGTTGTATTTAGCCAATCCGGAACCATCAGGCAGAAATCCCTTCCTCATCAATAGGGTGAAGAGGAGGCAAATGAAAGAAATATTTATGTCCATGTTTGATTCATATTGTATTGAAGTGGTCCCTTCATATTAGTTGCCCTGACTTCTTATTTTTTTATTGGCAAACCTCTGGGTCCTATGTCATAACAAGCAGAAAGTGACTGCCGAGCTTCTTTTAAAATTGGGTTCAAAGTATGAGTCTAGATAATTTACATATCGGGTAAAATGGCTATACTTAACAGAATTTGAAGAATTTAGATTGCAGGATGAATTGGAAACAAGTTTGGATCTGGATTATTGTAAAAGAATTGGTGACACCATTAGAAACTAGGGTAGTCAATTTAGTTTTGGACCTACTGAGTTTGATTTGTCAGGAGATCATTTGGTTTGAAGTGTCTTCAAAGCCAGTTGAACAAATGGGAAATGGGAAATACAAATTTGGAAGATCTTAAATAATTCATGATTAAAATTATGCCATCAAAGTAGTTAAGCTTTCTGAGGCAGCATGGGTAGAGACAAAAGCAAAATGTCAAGGACAGAACCTCATGGAATGCAATAGCAGAAAGAGGCCAATAGGAAATACCAAAAAGGACAGATATTTTGTTTAAATTCTTATTCTGATTTAGTTCTTACCCCTTCAGTTTCCATTCCCATTTCTTAGTGCCTTTACCGGTATCACACTGGTTTTTGTTGCATGTCCCTTTAGCATTGCTACGTCTTCTTGGTGGATAGATCCTTTATTACTCTGAAATATTCCTCTTTGTCCCTAGTAATTTTCTTTGTTCTGAAGATTATCTTATATAGCTACTCCTACAGAGTAGTTCTTTTCTTCTCCTCCTCCTCTTTTCTTCTTCCTCTTCATCCTCCTCTTCTTTCTTCATCTTTTTTTTTTTTAAAGAGACAAGGTCTCACTCTGTTGCCCAGGCTGGAGTACAGTGATATGATCATAGCTCACTGCAGTCTTGAACTCCTGGGCTCAAGCAATCCTTCTGCCTCACCCTCTGAGTAACTAGGACAGTTGCACACCACCATGCCCAGCTAATTTTTTTCTTTTTTTTTTTTTTGTAGAGACAGGGTCTTCCTACGTTGCCCAGGCTGGTTTTCAGCTCCTGGCCCTTCAAAGCCTGATCCTCCCCTCTTTACAAAGTGCTGGGATTATAGGCATTAGCCACCATACCTGGCCTCTTTATGAGTCTTTCACTTTCAACCTTCCTATGTCATTATTTTTGAAGTGAATTTTTTGTAGACATCATATAATTGGGTCATTAAAGAAAATCCACTGTTTTTGTTTGTTTATTTAGACAGTTTATACCTAAAGCTGATATTGATCTATTACGCCTTAAGTCTGCAATTTTATTATTTATTATCACTTTATTCCTGTTTCTCTTGTCTTTCCTTATTATGGGTTACATGAACATAGTTTAGAATTTCACTTTATTTAGAGTATTTCGAGTATGTTACTTTGTATAGTTTTCTTAGTGGTTGCTCCAGGCATTACAGTACACCTACATAACTTATAACAGTGTACTGGTATCAAATTTTAACCACTGTAAGTGAAGTATTATTAGTTCACTTTACCCTCCTCATTTAAAAAATACAGTTATTTAAATATTTCCTTTACATACACTGAGCATCACAGCACATGGCATTACAATTTTTGCTTCAGTCATGAAATATGATTTAGAGACTCATCAAAAGAATAATAGTATATTTACCTTCATTTTTACCCATTCTGTTCTTTTTTTCATAAATTTTCAAGACCTTTTCTGCTATTTCCTTTGTGTTTGTAGAATGCAGCCATTCTTTGAGGATGGGTTGGTTTGTGACAAATTCTATTAGCTTTCTTCACTTGAAAATGTCTTTATTTTCCATTAATTCTTGAAGGATAATTGAACCAGATAGAATTCATGCTTTACAGTTCTTTTCTTTCAGCACTTACAAAATGTAGTGTCACATCCTTCTGGCCGCCATATTTCCATGTGGGAGATCAGCTGTCATTCAATTTGATGTTCCTTTATAGGTAGGGCATTATTCCCCCTGCTTTCAAGATTCCTCTTTGTCTTTAGTTCTTAGAACTTCATATACAGTGGTAAAAATTTGATACCAGTAGACAGTTACAAATTTTGTAGGCATGTGATTGTGTTGTGTCTTGGTGTGTATTTCTTTCTTTTTCCTTTTTTTTTTTTTTTAAATGGAGTCTTGCTCTGTGCCCAGGCTAGAGTGCAGTGGCGCGATCTCGGCTCACTGCAACCTCCACCTCCTGGGTTCAAGTAGTTCTCCTGCCTCAGCCTCCCAAGTAGCTGGGATTACAGGTGTGCGCCACCACGCCTGGCTAATTGTTTTGTATTTTTAGTAGAGACGGGGTTTCACCATGTTGGCCAGGCTGGTTTTGAACTCCTGACCTCAAGTGATCTACCTGCCTTGACCTCCCAAAGTGCTGAGATTACAGGTGTGAGCACTGTGCCTGGCCCTTGGTATGGATTTCTCTGGGTTTATTCTGTTTGGAGCTGACTCACCTTCTTTAATCTATAAGTTTATATCTTGTTTGATTTGGGACGTTTTCAGCCTTTATTTCTTTGAATGTGACTCATCCTTTTTGCATCATTTGTCCTGTCTCTCTCTCTCTCTCTCTCGCTCGTTCTCGCTCTTGCGCTTGCTCTCTCTCGGCTCACTGCAACCGCCACCTCCCAGGTTCAAGCAATTCTCATGCTTCAGTCTCCCTAGTAGCTGGAATCATAGGTGCGTGCCATCACGCCCAGCTATTTTTTTGTATTTTTATTAGCGATGGAGTTTCACCATGTTGGCCAGTGGTCTTGAACTCCCGACCTTAAGTGATCTACCCACCTCAGCCCCTCAAAGTGTTGGATTACAGGCATGAGCAACCACAGCCAGACTTGATTGTCTTTCTCAGTCAATTTGTGATTTTCCTGGTTCTTGGTGGTAAAAATGAATTTTGATTATATCCTAGACATTTTGGATGTCACGATACTTTGATTCCTATTTATAATCTTCATTTAGCAGGCAGTTGCTCTATTTAGGTTTTCCATATAGGTTCTGGCCTACTTATGTGGCTGTGATTCCAAAGATAATTTAGTTTTCAGGGGAGTTGCATTTGGTCTACTTCAATGTTGGTGCTGCTTATGTGGGTGAAATGGTCTTCCTCAAGGCCTGCTGCTGTTCGGGAAAGGAGAGATGCTAACCCACAGAGTAGAGAATGTTTCCCTGGACCTGCCTCAGGACCACCTGGTGTCAGTGGGTCACCCACTTGATTCTTGCTGAGGCATTCATGGGGGCAAAAAATGCTTTTCTAGGCCTCCTGCTGCATCTAGGTAAGATGCTGGACCCCTAGGATGGAGAACATCTCCTTGGACCTACTCTCTGGATTTCTCAGTGCTGGTGAACTTCCCATTCATTTTTTGCCAGTGCCACTGGGGGAAGTAAAGTACCTACCTGGGCTGCCTTTTACCACGGGAGAATTAGGAGATGCTGGACCTAGGTCTCCTTTTGCTACTGGCTGGAGGACAGGGAGATGCCAAACCTGTTGGGATTCTGCTTGGTTTCTGCTGGCATCATAGTTCAGGTGGTGCAAGCCTACCTGTTGCTGCTGGGTTGGAGTGGGGCATGGGGAGATGGGACTGTCTGCTAAGTCTGCTGGGCTGCGTGTTTCTTGGTCCTTGGGCCATAGCAGGCTTTTCTTGGACTTCTTTCCCCTTCCTTCCTTCCCCGTCTCCTTCCCACTGTATTCCTATTTATATTACTATTCCGATTTTTGGTCTTAGTTCCACACAGCAGACCTCTTCAGGGTCCAGCTTCAGATATCAGAGAGTTAAAAGAAAACTCAGGAAGTCACTGCCATGTTGTTCTTCCAGTCTGGAGGTGCTTAGCCAGTCTGCCTTTCACTTTCTTCTACCTTTCAGTCTTTTTTTTTGATTGTCTTTTGGCTTCTAGGGAGTTGAGGGAAAAGCAAGTTTGTGTCATTTTGTCAGGGACCAGAAGACAACTGGAGTTTTGAAAACTTGACTTAGATGTGCTATTGTCTTTGGTTATTGGTAGAAATAACCATATGGGTAATCAGGATATGAGAAGCGAGGTAAAGATCTTTCTCAGGCAATATTGAATAAACTCAGGGATCTCAAACCGCAGAAGGTGGGACACCTATGCCATGAAACTTTACTAACTTTTCTAAAATCTGCAGGCCCTATCCTGAACTATTAATAATAGCTGACATTTACTGCTTGTTCACTTTGCTAAGCATTTTATATATTATTATTATACTCTATTACATATTAATTATGTAATACAATACAGGTCAGGCATCCCTAATCTGAAAATCCACAATCCAAAATGGTCCAAAATCTGAAACACTTTGACTACTGATATCATATTCAAAAGAAATACTCATTAGAGCATTTTCAGATTTTTGGATTAGGTATGGACAATGTATGCTGTTATTTTATCATATTATTATGCCATATTCTTTTATATTTGTATCTGACTTATGATGATGGGCACTGCTATTACTCTGCTATTTGAGCAAAATGAAACTTGGAGAAATTAAGTGACTTGCCCAAAGCCCCACTTTCTGTAAGAAGATTTTGATTGCTTCATTCCATATTGTTCTCTCTGTTTTTCAAGTTTTCAATCCCTTTATAACCTTACCATAAACATATTGCACCGTGTTTATCCAAACTGTTTCTCAGAGAGGGCACCAATTTAATTTCTATTATATACCTAACCCAAATCTTGGCACATAATAAAGGCATGAAAGAGTCTTGATGATTGTTTCCTAACTTAAGAGTTCATCAGTTAATGGTACAGTACTGGCTGCCTCAGCTTGTTTACAGCATCAGGTAGTGACATAGTAGGAAACAATGTTTTGTGTAAGAAAGGATTTTAACTTCTTCCTAGGTAATATCCACACCCAGGGCTTCAGTTATTTTATATGGCTGATGACTTCCAATTGTAGGACTCTATCTAGATATATCTCATACTCCAAATGTTTGTATCTGACTACTATGAAATGTCTTCATTTGGATTTTCCATAGGCATCTTAATGTCAGAACTTTAAAAATGGAACCAATTATCTCTTTAGACCTACTTTTCCTTCTCTATTTCTCCTCATTGGAATGAGTGTCTACTTATTAGCCAAGCTAGAAACTTGTATTCTTTCACCCTCATCCCTGTCCAGTCACTCAATCCCATTGATTCTGATTATTAGACTCCTGTTCTCTTTTCTGAATTACTGCATCGGTAATGGAAAACTGATCATCTTCTCTGCCACTCATTTTCTGTATTAAGCCAAAATAGTCTGTTTACAGGGAAGACTTGATAATATCACTTCCTAGTTTGGAATTCTTGCTTTCCATTGTTAATAACTCAGGGTAAATTCTAAACTCCTTAGTACATAGTAAAAGGTCCCTGCTTACCTTCTCAGCCTTATACTTGCCTCTTTTTTCATATTAAACTGCTGTCATTTCTTCATGATGCTAGACCCTCTTGTCTCCTTGATCTCACAGATGCTATTTTCTCTACTTGGAATGCTTCCCTATTCTTTATACGCTCGTCTTTGGCCAATTTCTGGTCTTTATCCTTTCATTCGGAGCTTAACTGTCTTTCAGGAAAATGTTTCTGTTTTTCACTGGTCTCCATGACTCTTTAAGAAAGAGCCAGATATTTCTTATATATGTTACTGTAGTATCCTGTAAATAGCCTCCCTAATCACTGTCCTCACACTGAATTTAGTAATTGCTTTTTTACTTGTTTCTATCTCCCACAGGACTTTAAGCTCTATGAGGGTAAAGTTGGGGCTTTGCTAATGTATTTATTTTTGCACCTGGCCATGAAAGCTACTCAATAAATATCTGCCGAATGACTTAATGAATTGATGAATTTTAAATGAATTAACGTGCTGGGTAGACTGGGGGAGTGGTAGAATAAGATGGTAGACTTTGTATTTTGGCAGGGATCAGTTCCCAAGAAAGTGGATCAAATAAAAGTAAATATCATGTTTCATTGAATTTCTATGTCAGTTGTAATAAAGGCCTATGGATTAGTGTCTTATCACTATTTTATTGATCTCTGATTAACATGAGGCTGTTTCTATGATTTGAATGACCTATATATCTTTCTTTATGTTGTTTGGTGGATATTGAAGTTTATGTTCCCTGCCTCTACACCTAATTGATTTATCTATTAGTTTTCCTGCCATAATTTTTATTGAAGCCCAGCCTTTGGTTTAACCTTACTACCTTAGGTTGCTATTTGTTGGGTATCTTCTCCCTTGAAGATGCAAGCTACTCAGGGCAGGGAGGGAGCCTGAGTGTGGCTGAGAGTAAGGGAGGACTTTGGTTTGGGGCAGGACTTTGAAGGGTTTCTTTAAAGATGAGGAACCTAGGCCGGGCACGGTGGCTCATGCCTGTAATCCCAGCACTTTGGGAGGCCGAGGCGGGCGGATCACGAGGTCAAGAGATTGAGACCATCCTGGCCAACATGGTGAAACCCCGTCTCTGCTAAAAAAACAAAAAGTAGCTGGGTGTGGTGGCTACTCAGGAAGCTGAGGCAGGAGAATTGCTTGAACCCGGGAGGTGGAGGTTGCAGTGAGCCTAGATAGTGCCACTGCACTCCAGCCTGGCGCTTGGCAACAGAGTGAGACTCTGTCTCAAAAAAAAAAAAAAAAAAAAATGAGAAGCCTAGAAGCAAGATCTGAAATTACATTTTCCTCCTGTCCCAGAGGGGACTTCTTTGAGTAGGGGTGCACCTGTCAGGGTGGTTTGATGACTGGGTATTACTATGACCGGGGTATAACTTTCCCAGGGTTATTATATTAGGAAATAATGTTTAGGATTTGATGTTCAAGTTCAGAGTTCATGAACTTTTCACAACACCAGCAGTTAATTAGCTTTTTGAAACCCCTGCCCACTTAGGAATGAGAAAGAGTCTATAGTGCACTTACCTTAACAATTCCCACTTTCACATTGAAAAATAATGATAGCAACAACAAAATTAGGAATGAAATTACAGGCCATAGTGTTAGCTTGTATATGTGATTTTTGTGTTACAAAACAGTGCCATATTATCTTTTGAAACTGAGCAATTTGATTACATTTAACTTGATATTGTATTGCAAGTTATTTAAATGGCATACATTTATCAAAAGGACAATGTTAACGAATTATTAGTATGCAGGAACTTTGGAGGGGTTATATTTACATCTACTGTGCTAATAAGGGTATAAAAAATTCCTGTTTGAACTGTGATATACTTGTGTGTAGTTTATGAGAAAATATAGTTTAAGATAATGATTGTTGAGGTAAGCATCTATCAGTTTACTGAGGGATTAACCAAATATAAAAAAATTATGATATTTAGTTACCAATAATTAATAATTAGGAACTTATAAAAATGATGTAGTAATTAATTAGAAAGCAAGAATAACAGCAATGAAGACAAAGACCAATTTAAAATATCACTGGTGTCTTTTTTAAAACTACAAGAATTTGAGTCTGCTTCTCTGTACATGCAATAGGCGCTTTTGCCAGACTTATTTTTATAAAAACTTTTTTATTTTTAATTTTTATGGGTACATAGTAGGTGTATATATTTATGGGGTACGTGAGATATTTTGACACAAATGTACAATGTGTAATAATCACATCAAGGTAAATGGATTATCTGTCACCTCAAGCATTCATTATTTCTTTGTGTTGCGAAAATTCCAGTCATACTCTTTTAAAAAGTTAATTTAAAATGTTACAAATAATTGTTGACTGTAGTCACTCGATTGTACTATATCATATTCTAGAGCTTATTTATTCTAACTATATTTTTGTACCCATTAACCATCTTCCCCATTGCCTTCCCAGTCTCTGTCACAGACTTTTTAGTGACTGAATTAGAGGGCTCAAAATTAGAACTGTACGAATTTATTTATGTGTGCCAGTGTTAATAATCCATAATATTTAACTTGGAATGATTAGTAGTAAGAGGCTCTTAGTCATATGTAAAATGAAAGTATGAACTTTCATTTTTCATATTTCTCATTTTGTCTATGAGAAATAAAGGGCTTGCTTGTTCTTCTTATGTCAGAATATACTTGGGGAAAGAAAACCATGCTGTCTTTGTCTCCTAAGGAAGCCTTCTATGTCACTAAACACTTTAGTATGGAGAAGAGTTCTTGAGCAAATTGTATCCAGCTTGTTAGTCTTAATCTCATCTCTAAGAGGCATACAGTTCCCCACCAATATACAGCTGGTATAGTTTAGTCCTTTTCTGGCAGCTCTCTTCGTCTCCTTGGTTGAAACTTACCTCTTCAATTCACCCCCAGTTCTGAAAATGAATCTCCAAAGATTTGATCAGTATGTAGTAATGTTGTAATACACTTAGTGTGTTCTTCTTTCCCAGGACTGAGACAGTAAGCACTCTAAAAACATACCATTTTTTCATCATGAACTCCTTACTTACATAGACATATTTTAAAAATCATAATTAATGGATTTGTGATCACCATTCTTCTGACAGTTTGACATATATGTCCTTGGCTTTATATAGAACTGACAGTAATACCTTCTTTAACATCATGCATCTCCTCCTGCTTTTAACTGCTTAACCTATAGTTGTTCTTCAGTTTTCTTTACTAATCTTTTCCTCTACCCCTGAGGTTAAGAAGACCTTATCTTATATAAACCTCTGGATCTTTTAAGGACCTGGGCTGTACCTCTTAACTCCTTAGCTATTTATCTCATTTGTCTCCATTCATGGTGTCACTAATAATTTGTAATGGTCAAAAGGATGTAAAAACTTTGAAAAATTAGGAAATCATTTGGAAAAACAAGGTTTTGTTTTGTTAATCTGTTTTGGTTTATTAACTTCTTGAGCCTGTTTTGTTTCCTCACAAAAGTTTTTTTTTCTTCAGACCCAGCAGGCAAGAACCTCACAAAGATTTTGTAACCCACATTCCTTCTCAAGTTACAATGCATGTTACATTTTTAAATGTTTTACTTTTCTTGAAGAGCTAATACTTGATATTTCTAATTCTTCAGCTTAAAATTCACTTCTCAACCCATTTCATTCTATATTCAGCTCCTTTGAAGCTCGCCAGTAGCCATAGAAAGCCCATCAGTTGTAGTGGAAAGAGCTCAGAATTTGAATATAGAGTTCAAGGGTTAAAGTACCAATTTTTGTCACTTACCCACCTACAATTCTAGAAAAATTATGTATCTTTGCACTTAAAATGTGGTTTAAGGACCAATAACATTGGACATCCCTGGGGGGCTTGTTAGAAATGCAGAATTTCAGGTCCCACCCAGACCTACTGAGTCAGAATCTGCAGGTTAACAAGATCCCCACATTGAGAAGCACTGTTATATGGTCATCTTTGCAACTTGGTTTCCCTCTGTGTAAAGTATAGATAATACTTGCTGTATATATCAGCCATCTTAACACCATCTGACACATATGTTTTACCAATTTATTGTCAGCCTCCTCCTGCTAGAATACAAATAAGCTCTGTGAGGTAGGGATTATTGTCTGTCTGTTTATTGCTGTATCTTGTTTATCTAGAACAGTGCCTGGGACATAGTAAGCATTCATATATTTTGAATGAACAAATGAATTGACAGCTTGTCAAATCCTGTCATTTCTGTTGCGGTCACTTACTTTACACTGCTGTTTAAAACTGCTTTCATTTAGAATTATTGTATTAGTGCAAATATAGAACATTTCTATAGAAATGTTCTGTTGGATTGTGCAGCCTAGATTTTTATATTCCCTTCTCATCTTGAATTCATATTTTTACAGTACAGTTCTTATCAAAACTTTAAACAACTTGCCATGCCATACGGAATTAAGTTCAAACTCTTCAGAGAAACCTTTAGAGTCTTCTTCAGTTTTATGTACTTAAATATACATATTATACAGGGTGCATTTGTTGGGAGGATCCGTCAGACTCACTGCATGCATAGCATCCCTCTAGGCTATATTGTACTGCCCCTGTGGGACCTGGGGGCAAGAGGAACCCGTGAAAATAAGCTGCTGATGATCCTTTGCTGTACCAGGGATAATAAAGTCTTTTGTCTCTCACTGAGGACCTATGTTTTCTGCCAGCATACAAGACACAATAACAGATTGTAAGTAGGGTGAAATCAAATCCTACACCCAATAGCATTATCCCATCTCATTGAAAATTCTCTAAAAAGCCAAATTTTAAGATCCATATAATATTCCATCAAGTGGATATACTATTGTTTATAACCATTACTCTGTTGTTGAAGATTTAAAATATTTTTACTTTAGTTTTCTTTCTAATTAATACCTTTGTGTGCAAATATTTGGCTCCTTTGATGGCTGCTTCCTCAGTATTCATTTCTAGAAGCTTTTTAAAGGCTCAAAGCTTGCTTTACTTTTTTCAGCACATAGAAAATTTCATATAATATTAACAAATCTCTTTTTTTTTAGGAGACACTTCTAAAGGAAGCATAGCTAAAGTTACTCAATCCAACTTGAAATCAGGCATCACTACCACTCCTGTTGATTCAGACATTGGATCTCATTTATCCTCGTCCCTTGAGGACCTGTCTCAGTTGGCTATAAGTTCTCCTCTAGAAACTACTACTGGTCAACACACTGATACTCTCAACCAAAAGACATTAGCAGATACTCATCTAACTGAAGAGACTCTGAAAGTCACAGCTGTTCCTGAACCAGCTGACCAGAAGACTGCGACACCAACAGTGCTCTCTAGTTCCTACTCACATAGGGGGAAGCCCAGTATTTTCTACCAGCAGGGCTTACCAGACAGTCATCTAACTGAAGAGGCTTTGAAAGTTTCAGCTGCTCCTGGACCAGCTAACCAGACGACTGGAATACCTACTGTAACCCCTACGCATAGAGAGAAGCCCGGTGTTTTCAACCAACGAGAGTTACCAGAGAGTAACTTAACTGAAGAGCCTCTGAAAGTTTCAGCTACTCCTAGCCCAGTGGAGCAGAAGACTGGAATACCTACAGTATCCTCTACATCCCACCCACATGGAGAGAATCCCCTCTTTTTCTATCGACAGACTTTGACAGATGGTCATCTAACTGATCAGGCTTTGAAAGTTTCAGCAGTGTCTGGACCAGCTGACCAGAAGACTGGGACAGCAACAGTACTCTCTACTCCCTACTCACATAGAGAGAAGCCTGGTATTTTTTACCAGCCACAGTTGCCAGATAATCATCACACTGAAGAGACTCTTAAAGATTCAGCCACTCCTCGACCAGCTGACCAGAAGACTCAGATACCTGCAGTACAGTATAGTTCTTACTCACAGAGAGAAAAGCCTAGTATTTTGTACCCACAGGTGTTAGCAGACAGTCATCTACCTGAAGAGGGTCTGGAAGTTTCAGCTGTTTCTGGACCAGCTGACCAGAAGACTGGCCTACCAACAGTACCCTCTAGTGCATACTCACACAGAGACAAGCTCCATATTTTCTACCAGCAGGCCTTGCTGGACAGCCATCTACCCAAAGAGGCCCTGAAAATTTCAGCTGTTTCTGGACCAGCTGATGAAAAGACTGGTGCATCAACTGTAACCTCTGCTTCCTCTGTGTCCTCCTCACTTGCAGGGAAGCCTAGTGCTTTCTATCAGCAGACCTTACCCAATAGTCATCTAACTGAAGAGGCTCTGAAAGTGTCAGTTGTTCCTGGACCAGATGATGAGAAGACTGGTTTACCCTCAACACCATCTAGTTTCTACTCACAAAGACAGACGCCCAGTATTTTTCCCAGCAGACCCTGCCAGACATTCTTTTCCCTGAAGAAGCTCTGAAGGTTTCAGCTGTTTTCTGTATTAGCTGCCCAGAAGACTAGGACACCAACAGTGTCCTCTAATTCTCCCCTCACATAGAGAGAAATCTAGTATTTTCTACCAAAAAGAGTTGCCAAACAGTGATCTACATAGAGAATCTCTGAAAATGTCAGCTATTCCTGGACTGACTGACCAGAAGACTGGGACACCAACAGTATCTTCAGGTTCCTTCTCACTTGGAGAGAAATCCAGTATTTTCTCTCAGCAGGAGTTGCCTGATAGTCGCCCAACCGAAAAAGCTCTGAAAGTTTCAACTGACCCTGGACCAGCTGACCAGAAGACTGAGATACCAGCAGTACAGTCTAATTCTTACTCACAGAAGGAGAAGCCTAGTGTTTTGTACCCACAGGTGTTATCAGACAGTCATCTACCTGAAGAGGGTCTGAAAGTTTCAGCCGTCCCCCGGACCAGCTGACCAGACAACTGACACACCAGCAGTACCTTCTACTTTCTACTCACAAAGAGAGAAGCCTGGTATTTTCTACCAGCAGACCTTGCCACACAGTCATCTGCCTAAAGAGGCTCTGAGTATTTCAGTAGCTCCTAGACCAGCAGACCTGAAGACTGGCACATCAACTCCAACCTCAACTTACTACTCACAACATAGAGAGAAGCCCAGCGTTTTCCACCAGCAGGCCTTGCCAGGTACTCATATACCTGAAGAGGCTCGGAATGTTTCAGCTGTTACTGGACCAGGTGACCAGAAGACTTCGATACCAAGAGTACTTTCTACCTTCTACTCACAAGCAGAGAAGCCTGGTATTTTCTATCAGCAGATCTTGCCAGGGAGTCATACACCTGAAGAGGCACAGAAAGTTTCAGCTGTTCCTGGACCAGCTGACCAGACTGGGACACCAACTCCAACCTCTACTTCCTACTCACACACAGAGAAGCCTGGTAGTTTCTACCAACAGGTCTTGCCACATAGTCATCCAACTGAAGAGGCTCTGAAAATTTCAGTTGCTCCTGAACCAGTTGACCAGACAACTGGCACACCAACTGTAACCTCTCCTTCCTACTCACAACATAATGAGAAGCCCAGAATTTTCTACCAACAGTTGTTGCCAAGTAGTCTTCTAACTGAAGAGGCTAAGAACGTTTCAGTGGTTCCTGGACAAGCCGACCAGAAGACTGGGATACCAACTTTACCCTCTACTTTCTACTCACATACAGAGAAGCCTGGCATTTTCTACCAACAGGTCTTGCCACATAGTCATCTACCTGAAGAGGCTTTGAAAGTTTCAGTTGCTCCCGGGCCAGTTGACCAGACGACTGGCACACCAACTGTAACCTCTCCTTCCAACTCATTTGGAGAGAAGCCTATTGTTATCTATAAACAGGCCTTTCCAGATGGTCATCTACCTGAAGAGTCTCTAAAAGTTTCAGTTGCTCCTGGGCCAGTTGACCAGACAACTGGCACACCAACTGTAACCTCTCCTTCCTACTCACAACATAGAGAGAAGCCCAGAATTTTCTACCAACAGTTGTTGCCAAGTAGTCTTCTAACTGAAGAGGCTAAGAACGTTTCAGTGGTTCCTGGACAAGCCGACCAGAAGACTGGGATACCAACTTTACCCTCTACTTTCTACTCACACACAGAGAAGCCTGGCATTTTCTACCAACAGGTCTTGCCACATAGTCATCTACCTGAAGAGGCTTTGAAAGTTTCAGTTGCTCCCGGGCCAGTTGACCAGACGACTGGCACACCAACTGTAACCTCTCCTTCCAACTCATTTGGAGAGAAGCCCATTGTTACCTATAAACAGGCCTTTCCAGATGGTCATCTACCTGAAGAGTCTCTAAAAATTTCAGTTGCTCCTGGGCCAGTTGACCAGACAACTGGCACACCAACTGTAACCTCTCCTTCCTACTCACAACATAGAGAGAAGCCCAGAATTTTCTACCAACAGTTGTTGCCAAGTAGTCTTCTAACTGAAGAGGCTAAGAACGTTTCAGTGGTTCCTGGACAAGCCGACCAGAAGACTGGGATACCAACTTTACCCTCTACTTTCTACTCACACACAGAGAAGCCTGGCATTTTCTACCAACAGGTCTTGCCACATAGTCATCTACCTGAAGAGGCTTTGAAAGTTTCAGTTGCTCCTGGGCCAGTTGACCAGACGACTGGCACACCAACTGTAACCTCTCCTTCCAACTCATTTGGAGAGAAGCCCATTGTTACCTATAAACAGGCCTTTCCAGATGGTCATCTACCTGAAGAGTCTCTAAAAGTTTCAGTTGCTCCTGGGCCAGTTGACCAGACAACTGGCACACCAACTGTAACCTCTCCTTCCTACTCACAACGTAGAGTGAAGCCTAGCAGTTTCTACCAGCTGCCATTGCTAGGTAGTCCAATACCTGAAGAGGCTCTGAGAGTTTCATCTGCTTCTGGACCAGCTGACCACACAACTGGCATACCAACCATCACCTCTCCTTCCTACTCATTTGGAGAGAAGCCCATTATTATCTACAAACAAGCCTTTCCAGGTGGTCACATACCTGAAGAGGCTCTGAAAGTTTCAGTTGTTTCTGGACTTGCTGAACAAAAGACTGAGATACCAACAGGACCTTTAGGTTCCAGTGCACTTGGAGGGAAGCCCATTACTTTCTACCAGCAGGCTCTGCCAGACAGTCCTCTAAATCAAGAGGTTGTGAAGGTTTCAGCTACTCCTGGACCAGCTGACCAGAAGACTGAGACACCACCAGTATATTCTGTTACCTACTCAGATAGGGAGAAGCCTGTCATTTTCTATGAACAGACCCTGTCAGACCGTCATTTATCTGAAGAATCTCTGAAAGTTGCACCTGTTCCTAGACCAGATGCCCAGAAGACTGGGACAGCATCAGTATCCTCTAGTTTATACTCACATAGAGAGAAGCCTGTTATCTTCTACCAGCAGGCCCTGCGAGACAGTCAGCTAACTAAAGAAGCTCTGAAAGTTTCAGCTATTCCTCGTCCAGCTGACCAGACTGGGTTATCTACTGTGACCTCTTCTTACTATTCACATACAGAGAAGCCTAATATTTCTTACCAAGAGTTGCCAGATAGTCGTCTAACTGAAAAGGCTCTGAAAGTTTCAAATGTTCCTGGATCATCTGACCAGAAGACTGGGGTATCAACAGTAACCTCTACTTCGTATTCACACAGAGAGAAGCCCATTATTTCTTACCAGCAAGAGTTGCCACATTTTACTGAAGCAGCTTTGGGAATTTTAAAAGTTTCTGGACCAGCTGACCAGAAGACTGGGATAAACGTTCTGTCCTCTAATTCCTACCGACAGAAAGAGCAGTCTATCATTTCTTATCAGCAGGAGTCGCCAGATCTTACTGAAGTCACTTTGAAAGCAGTAGAGGTTCCTGGGCCTGCTGACCAGAAGACTGGGATACAAATATTGTCCTCTAGTTCCTACTCAAATAGAGAGAAGCCCAGTGTTTTTCATCAGCAGGAGTTGCCGGATGTTACTGAAGAAGCTTTAAATGTTTTTGTTCTTCCTGGACAAGGTGACCAGAAGACTGACATATCAACAGTGTCTTCAAGTTACTACTCATATGGAGAGAAGTCCAGTGTTTCCTCTCAGTATGAGTTGCCAGACAGTCATCTCACAGAAGAGGCTCTGAAAGTTTCACCTGTTTCTATACCAGCAGAACAGAAGACTGGGATACCAATAGGACCGTCTAGTTCCTACTCACATTCACATACAGAGAAACTAGGATTTCAACTGCAAACGTACCAGATGATCAGAAAACTGAGTTTCCAGTAGCTGCCCTTAGTTCCTACCCACAAATAGAGAAGCCCAAGATTTCAACTGTGATCTGGACCAGATGACCAGAAGACTCCATCATTGACAGTTTTTCATAGTTCCTATTCTCAAAGAGTAAAGCCTGATATTTTATTTCAACAGCAGTTGCCAGATGAAGATCAAAGTAAAGGTAGTCTAAAGATTTCAACTGTCCCTGAACCAACTGATGTGAATACTGGAAAACCTAGTTCTTATTTTCACAGAGAGAAATCAAGTATTTTCAGCCCACAGGAATTGCCAGGTAGATATGTAACTGAAGATGTGCTGAAGATTTCAGCTATTCCTGGACCAGCTGACCAGAAAACAGTATTACCAACAGCTCCTTTTAGTACCTTTTCACACCAAGAGAAACCAGATATTTTCTGTCACAAGGATTTGCCAGATAGACCTCTAACTGAAGATGCTCTAAAGATCTCAAGTGCTCTTGGGCAAGCTGATCAAATTACTGGATTACAAACAGTTCCCTCTGGTACATACTCACACGGTGAGAAGCACAAGCTTATTTCAGAACATGTCCAAAGGCTAATAGATAATTTGAATTCTTCTGGCTCCAGTTTTAGCTCAAATAATGTGCTTTTAAATTCTCAGGCAGGTGACAGAGTTCTAATAAATAAACCAGAATCTGCAGGTTTTAGAGATGTTGGCTCTGAAGAAATCCAAGATGCAGAAAATAGTTCTAAAACTCTTAAGGAAATTCGGACACTTTTGATGGAGGCAGAAAACATAGCACTGAAACGATGCAATTTTCCTGCTCCCCTTGCCCCTTTCAGAGATATTAGTGATATTTCATTTATACAATCTAAAAAGGTGGTTTGCTTCAAAGAACCTTCTTCCACTGATTTATCTAATGTTGAATTGCTTCAGAGACAGCCATTCACAGAGGAAAGCCCAAGCAGCAGGTGCATACAGAAGGATATTGGCACACAGACGAATTTGAAATGCCAGAGAGGCATTGAAAATTGGGAGTTTATTAGTTCAACTACAGTTAGAAGCCCTCTACAGGAAGCAGAGAACAAAGCCAGTATGGCATTAGAAGAAACCCTTAGGCGGTATCAAGCAGCCAAATCTGTAATGAGATCTGAACCTGAAGGGTGTAGTGGAACCATTGGGAATAAGATTATTATCCCTATGATGACTGTCATAAAAGTGATTCAAGTAGTGATGCCAGTGATGGAAATGGTTCCTGCTCATGGGACAGTAATTTACCAGAGTCTTTGGAATCAGTTTCCGATGTTCTTCTAAACTTCTTTCCATATGTTTCACCCAAGACAAGTATAACAGATAGCAGAGAGGAAGAGGGTGTGTCAGAGAGTGAGGATGGTGGTGGTAGCAGCATAGATTCACTGGCTGCACATGTAAAAAATCTTCTGCAATGTGAATCATCCCTGAATCATGCCAAAGAAATACTCAGAAATGCAGAGGAAGAGGAAAGCCGGGTACGAGCACATGGTAAGAATAAAGTCAGGTTCAGGCTTATAAACGTTATAGTTTAATAATTTGTTTTAAGTTAGGTGTTTATGATTTGAAGGAGTTTAGCCAATGAAAAATAAAAACAAGAAAAAAAATAAAGTTAGATGTTGAGAGTTCTAAATGTATTTTCCAATTGTTAGAATGATTGTATTTCTACTAACAATCCAGAAAAACCCTATTTAACCAACAATGTAGTTAAGTTACAATATTAATAGTACCAGTCTGAGTTTAGGTTTTTAGAAGTAGATACTGATGTATGACAGAGAGTAAAGAGGTCGCTTGGGATTCTGAGCTCCTAAAGCTATCACGTTTCCCTAATCCTCCCATTACAGTATCCTTATTCTAAAGGCAGAAAAAGCCTCCAGTTTGCTGTGCTCTAAATTGCTTTTTGTTCTAGAACTACATATATTTTCTCTTTCCCTTTTCTAATAAAACTCTGGGTGCTGATCTCAGACATTTAAAAAAAAATCATTGTATTTTATGCTAAAACTTGGGTTAGAGGTTTAAAAGATAATATTTACAAATCTCATCAATTTCTAATGGAATTCCATTAAAAACAAAACAAAAAATCTGTAAGACAATATGGAGAATATATTTTGGAAGGTAATTTAAAAGCAATTTACACCTATCTGGAAATTGTCCCTTGAAGTTAACTTCCTACACTGTTCATTGCACATTTTTATTCTACGAAGAAACCTCCAAGTTGTATTTATTACTTTTAAATATCTCTCTCATGGAAGTGTGAGTTACATAGCAGGAACTAAAGGGAGAAGCAAAGGGACTTTCTTGATTAGAAGGAGGATTAAAATAAATATGATTGAATACCATATTTAAAGTGACCTTTTTGTAGAATTATCTATAGAGCATGGCTTAAAAAAAATCAGACTTTGCAGTGAAATGATCTCTGTCAAGAATTTCTAATAGCTTGTCATAATTGAGAAGAAGACATACTAAGCATTGTGGTGGGTATTAAGTTGCATATATTGATGATCTTTTATGATCAAATGTCTACAGTTGTTGACAAATTATCACTTTCACATTGTATTATCTCAAGTGTACTATGCTTTCTCTCCAGCCTGGAATCTGAAGTTCAATTTAGCACATGATTGTGGATACTCCATTTCAGAATTAAATGAAGATGACAGGAGGAAAGTAGAAGAGATCAAGGCAGAGTTGTTTGGTCATGGGAGAACAACTGACTTGTCCAAGGTATAAAAGAAATCTGGAAATGAAAAGAGTAAATATGAAAGAATGGGTGATGGAATTTGTTTTTTTTTGTTTTGTTTTGTTTTGTTTTAAAAAGAGAAAAAGAGAAAGAAGGAAGAAAAAAGAATGAAATAAAGAGAAAGAAGAAGAAAAAAAAAAAGAAAAAAGGGAGCGAGAACGGGAATCTTGCTCTATTGCCCAGGCTAGAATGCAGTCTAGAAATGGATATTAAAAGCTTTTTTTATACTAATAAGTGTGTTATACAATGGAGACAGGAAGGAATAAGGGAGGAAAATAACAAACAAAACAGCCAACCAATATTTCATTTAAACCTATGAAATGCTATGCAATTGCTAGGGAGTGATTTACTCCCAACCATGTGGTCACTTTTAGAATAAATGTGATGTGTTACTGAAAAAAAAAATGTATATTTTGTGGATTTGGAGTAGAGAGTTCTGTAAATGTTTATTAAGTTTACTTGTTTGAGGTTTAAGTTCAAGTCCCAGGTATCCTTCTTAACCTTCTGTCTCATTAATTTGTCCAATATTGACAATGTAATGTTAAAGTCTCCCACTATTATTGTGTGGGAGTCCAAGTCTCTTTGTAAGTCACTAAGAAGTTGCCCTATGTATCTGGGTGCTCCTATATTGGGTGCGCATAGACTTAGGGTCATTAGCTCTTCCCGTTACATTGATCCCTCTACCATTATACAATGTCCTTCTTATCTCTTTTGGTTTCTATTACTTTAAAGTCTATTTTATCAGAGATGAGAATTGCAACTCCTGCTTTTTTTTTTTTTTTTTTGCTCTCCATTTGGTTGGCAACTCTTCCTCCATCCCTTTGTTTTGAGTCTCTGTATATCCTTGCATGTAAGATGGATCTGGATGCAGCTTACTGATGGGTCCTTTGAAGTGGCTGATACTGGTTGTTCCCCTCTATACATAGTGCCTCCTCTTGTAAAACAGGCCTGGTGGTAATGAAATCTCTGAGTACTTGCTTGTTTGCAAAAAATTTTATTTTTCCTTCACTTATGAAACTTAGTTTGGCTGGATATGAAATTCTGGGTTGAAAGTTCTTTTCTTTAAGGATGTTGAATATTGGCCTCCACTCTCTTCTGGCTTATAGGGTTTCTGCTGAGAGATCAGCTGTGAGTCTGATAGGCTTCCCCTTGTGGGTAACCTGACCTTTCTCTCTGGCTGCCCTTAATATTTTCTCCTTCATTTCAACCCTGGTAAATCTAATGATTATGTGCCTTGGGGTTGCTCTTTTTGAGGAATATCTTTGTGGTGTTCTCTGTATTTCCTGGACTTGAATATTGGTCTGCCTTGCTAGGTTAGGAAAGTTTTCCTGGATAATATCCTGAAAAATATTTTCCAGCTTGGATTCATTCTCTTCATCACATTCAGGTACACCTATCAAACGTAGATTAGGTCTTTTCACATAGTCCCATATTTCTTGGAGACTTTGCTCATTCCTTTTTACCCTTTTTTCTCTAATCTTGTCTTCTCGTTTTATTTCGTTAAGTTGGTCTTCGACTTCTGAAATCCTTTCTTCTGCTTGATCAATTCAACTGTTAAAACTTGTGCATACTTCTCGAAGTTCTCGTATTGTGTTTTTCAGCTCCATTAATTCACTTATATTCCCCTTTAAATCGTCCATTCTCATGAACATTTCGTGAAACCTTTTTCAAGGTTCTTAGTTTCCTTGCATTGGGCTAGAAGATGTTCTTTTAGCTCACAGAAGTTTCTCATTATCCACCTTCTGAAGCCTGATTCTGTTGATTCCTCACATTCATTTTCTATCAGGCCTTGTTCAATTGGTGATGAGGCACTGCAATCCTCTGTAGGAGGAAAGGCATTCTGATTTCGGGTGTTTTCAGCCTTTTTGCGCTGGTTTCTTCCCATCTTTGTGGATTTATCCACCTGTCGTCTGTGTAATTGCTGACTTTCAGATTAGGTCACTGAGTGGACGTCCAGCTTGTTGGTGATAAAGTTTTTTCTATTTCTTAATTTTCCTTCGGTGGATGCCCCCTCCCCCACAGAGCTGGACCTTCCCGGGTTCAGCTGTACTTGCTGTGAAACTCTCAATCTTCAGCAGTTCCAACTGCTGTTTTTATTTTATTTTTTTGTGGAGGCGGGTACCAGCCTTCCCCTGCGGCGACCCACTACGCCGGCTGAACAGCTTAGTTAAGATTCGTGGCGCTTTTCTGCCCGGGAATCTCCCGGTCTGGTTCCCCACTTCAGTCCGCTTTTTAATCAGCTGAATGGGAGACTCTGCTTTCCCGGAGCTCCAACGCCAACCAAAGGGCACTCAGTCCCGTATACTCCGGACTGAGAACCGCCGCGCCGGGGCGCCTGCAAAACGGCCACGCCCTCCAAAAGGGTCGCGCTGGCGACCCGTGGGCTCCTCCGCCAAGAATCTCTTGGTCCGTAGGCTATGAAAATTCGTCTGAAAATGTGGCGTCCACTCACTCTCTGCACTTGCAGTGGGAGCCACAATCCTGAGCTGCTGCTAATCGGCCATCTTGGATCTCTGGGTGATGGAATTTGAATCTCTTCCTTGGGCATCAGCTGACTTGCTGATAATATTTGGCTAGTGTTACGAGCCATTTTTTTGGTTTTGTTTTTGAGATGGAGTCTTGCTCTGTTACCTAGGCTGAAGTGCAGCAGTGCCTTCACAGCTCACTGTAGCCTTGAACTCTTGGACTCAAGGAATCCTCCCACCTCAGCTCTCAAGTAGCTGGGATCGTATGTGTGTGCTACCATGCTTGGCTAATTTTTAAATTTTTGGCAGAGACAGGGTCTCTCTGTGTTGCCCAGGCTGGTCTTGAATGCTTGAATGATCCTCTTGCCTTGGCCTCCCAAAATGTTGGGATTACAGGCTGAGCCACTGTGCCTAGACAGGTGTCTTAATTTTTCAAAAGTTAAGATGTAGGTATTAGATTCTTACAGTCTAGATATGTTAAGTTTTTATTAATTCCAAGTTCATATTTTGAAAAATTTATCATCTTCGAAAAATAAAAACTGATTTGCTTGTTTTATCAGTATTTTTTAGAACAGAGAAGACTAAATATCACCCATATTTAGATGATGTCCAGCTACTTTCAAATGTCGTATTTTAAATGCTTTAGAGTACAGTTATAATAGCTTATGTATAAATGACTTTCATTTTAATAGTACTTATTTTCCTTCTATTATTATTTCATACATAGAAAAGAATATATATGAATCGTATATGTAAAGAATAGCAGCAAGTAAAAATAATTCCCATATATTGACTATCCAGCTTGAAAAATAGAACATTACCAAATACTGTTGAAGTTCTTTGTTTCTTCTTTCCCAGTCAATCATTTTTATTTCTTATTTTGATATATAATGGTTTTCCTCCTCCTCGGTATGGTTTTGAACTCTCTGTAGATGGAATCAGTATGATACATATTCTTTTGAGAACTGGGTGTTTCACACAGTTTTAGGGTTTTGAGCTGCTTCAATGTAGATGTGCATCGTTTTCATTTATTCTTTATTACTGTAAAGCATTCCACTTGTGATTACATGATAATTTATTCATTGTCCTATGGATAAGGCATTTTGTCTGCTATTTTGCACAGTAGTAGAGTATAATGATACCTATCTTAGAGGGTTTTGGTGTGGATTATGTGAGATAATGCCTATAAAATGCTTAGAATGTGTGATATCAAGTTAGTACTCAATAACTGGCAGCTATTATTACTATTATTAATCCTGTAAGAATTGGTATAGCTATCATACAAGGATTTCATGGCCTGATTCATACAAAGTGTCTTAGAAAACTATTCTCCAGTGATAATAGTTTAATTACTTGGATTACCTCAATTTTGGAAAAGTGTTTGAAAAGTACAAAGTAGATTCGATTTTAGGTTTTACATATATACCTGTGATAAACAAAATTGACAGTAAGAATAATGAACTGGATAATTGGTTGTCTTAGCACCATTTGTGTATGTGCTGCTTAAGTGAGCACTATCCTAGCATCATTTGTTTGGAAGTACATAGTTTTCTCAGTGATCTGTGTTTCCCCATTTAAAAAAATTACTTTCTTGTGTTTATATTTCCAGATCCCTCAGCAATCAAGTTGCCTTCCCTTGGGTAGACTCTAGTTTGTGTTTTTCTTAAAATAAGGTGTCCCGAATTAGATAAAACACATTTTCATTTCTGACCTGACCAGCATGAAATATATTTAGTAATTCTCTTCTGCCAATGTACTGTGAGATTTCTAATGGTCACAGCATAATTGGGCATTAAAAAATTATATATACTGCTTTCAAAACTTAAAGCTGTAGGAAAAAAGCAAAACAAAACCAAACAAAAAACCATGAATTGCTGCCACACTTTCTATTCTCATTTATTGTGTCTATATGATAATTTTTTTAAAAAATACTCTTTTTTTTTGAGACAGAGTCTTTGTTGCCCAGGCTGTTGTGTAGTGGCAGGACTTTGTATCTATATGGTAGTTTTTTTTTTTTTAATCCTCTTTTTTTTTTTGAGACAGAGTCTGGCTTTTTGCCCAGGCTGTTGTGCAGTGGCACAGTCTTGGCTCACTGCAACCTCCACCTCCCAGGTTCAAGTGATTCTCCTGCCTCAGTCTCCCGGGTAGCTGAGATTACAGCTACTTGGGCGGGACGTGACACCCCGCCAGGCTGATTTTTATATTTTTAGTAGAGATGGGGTTTCACCATGTTGGCCAGGCTGGCCTTGAACTCCTGACCTCAAGTGATCCACCCGACTCGGCCTCCTAAAGTGTTGGGATTACAGGCCTGAGTCATTGTACCTGGCCTTATGTAATACCTTTTAACTCTCCTGTATTTCTTTTTATTGCTTCTATATCAGCGTTCAAGCCGATTGGAATGATTTTTAATCTAAATTTGGTCATTTATTATACTGAAATATCCCTTTCAGCTTTGTGCCATTTGTATATTTGATAAGTATTTTTATCCAAAAGTTTCAAAAATGTTTACTAAGGGTTATGGATAAAAAGTCTAAAACTTTTTGGCTGGGCGGGGTGGCTAACGCCCGTAATCTTAGCACTTTGGGAAATCGAGGTGGATGGATCACCTGAGGTCAGGAGTTTGAGACCAACCTGGCCAACATAGTGAAACCCCGTCTCTACTAAAAATATAAAAATTAGCTGGGTGTCATTGTGCATGCCTGTAATACTGGCTACTAGAGAAGCTGAAGCAGGAGAATCACTTGAACCCGGGAGGTGGAGGTTGCAGTGAGCCGAGATTGTGCCACTGCACCCAGCCTGGGTGACAGAGGGAGACTGTTTCAAAAAGAAAAAAAAAAAAATCTAAAACTTTTGAATAAGATTATTCTAACACCTGTGGTGAGTACTTCACGATACTGTCATTCAACCATTTTATGCTTCACCATCTTATGATTGACTTTCTTCAGTCTGTTAACTGAGTAGTTGCGAAATAGTGTTTGACAAGATATGCCTTGCTCTTGGGGAACCCATATTGGCCACACCGTGTGGACAGTTTTTGATCCTTTTTTTTTTAACTTAAATATATTATGATTTCCCTTTAACACTTCTCTGAAAGCATAGTTTTACATAGATATATAATATCCCATTGTGTGAGCATAACAATTTATACACTACCCTACTGTTGGACATTTATTCATTCATTTTACAAATACATATTGAATGCCTGATATGTACCGTCACTCATCTATAGGCTGAGGAGACATCACTGAACAAAATAGACAAAATTTCTTCGTCATGAGCTTACTTTAAGTGAGAGTGTATGAATAACAACCAAACAAGTAAAATAAATGTCAGATGGTGGAATAAGAGCCAGGGAGACAAAGCAGAATGGTCAACGCAGAACCTGAGAGAGAGGTATTGAATCAAATAACTGAGTAAGGTGAGAAAGTAAGGCAGTTATCAGTGACAAGAGCATTCCAGACAGAAATAGCATGCACACAGTTGTTGAGGTAGCGTGTGCCTGGTGTGTTAAAGGAGAGGGAGGAGGCCAGTGTGTTTGGAGAGCGAGAGTAAAAGGGAGGAGACTAGATTGTGGAAGGCAGTGGTTCTTGTAGGGGTAGTAAATGCCTCCCAAAGAGAGATTTTGGAAATTTATGTGATTTTTCTTGGGTCACCCCTGTAATTGGGGATTGTTTTTGGCATACAGTAGATAGGTGTCAGGTATGTTACTAGTCCTGCAATGCATAAGACAGTTCCACACAATGAAGAGTTGTCCCATGTCACAAAGCTTTTGAATGTCCCTGTAGATATTAACGTTGATGAAAAACCTGTTTTAAATTATTTCAGTGTATAATTGTCATGTTTTAAATGATTTTTTTTTAAGTTTCTTCTGTTTTTTCTTTCTTTCATGACTGACATTTTTGAAGAGTACAACCTAGTTACTTTGCAGATTTCCCTCAAACTGAATTTGTCTGCTGTTTTGTCATGATTTGATTCAAGTTTGATTTTTATGTAGGAAAGCCACAGAAGTGATGTGCTTTTCATGCTTGTCAAGAGGCACATTATGTTGATTTGTCTCAATACTTGTAATGTTAACTTATACCACTTAGTTAAGGTGATATCTGCTGATTTGTGTGTTTTACATATTAATTAATAAGTAATTAAAAATATTAGGGAGAGATTCTTTGAGACTGTAATTATCTCTAGGATCTAGTGTTTATACTTGTCTGAATCATTTATTAATAAAATAGCTTTAATTTGGTGATTGAAAAATGTTCCATCATTGTTTCAACATTGTGGAATTTTGTGGTAAGTTAAAAGTTTCCCTTCTACATTTATTTATTTATTTATATTATGGACTCTTGGATTTTTCTTTGACTCAGAGGGTCACAACCTATCACTGTCATTGTCTATTTTGATACTCAAATTCTTCCACACTTCCACACTATGAGAACGAGATCCACACCGTACCCAAGGAATTTACTGACTTCTTTCCGCAGAACACTGCCTCTTCTCCTTCTCTTTTCTGTTTGGTAACAGAAGAAGACAAGAAAAGTTTAAAGTCAGTACTTTATATCATATAGTATATGGACCAATAATTCAGCAAGTTTAGAAAGAAAACCATGAAATAAACTTTACTTATATTCTAAAATAAAACAAACCAAACTATGAAAATAGTAAGAAGGAAATTATAAAATAAATTCTATCTATTTTAGTTAATAAACTAGAAAACAGAAAAATGATAGAATTGAGCATTAAAATCTAGATTTGGACCTTGGAAAAATTCCAAATCAAAGACAACCTCTGACTAGCTAGAAGATGAGAAGGAAAAACATACAGTGTTATAAATGAAAAGGAGTATACTAGATATACTACTTAGAAAATTTGAAATAATAAGAGAATGTAATGTATAACTCTTTCCTTGTTAGGCATACAATTTTCATGAAATGACTGATTTTCTTAGATAGTGTAAATAGAAGTGTGTAATAGATTAAACATGACTGAGATAGAAAAACTTTATTGATAAAACATTTGACTTCCAGGAAAAGTACCTGACCTCCTAGCTCAATATTAGGTAATATTATGGAGTATTTCCTGGGTGTGATAATGACATTGTGGGTATATGATAGGTGAATTATTTAGGGTTTAAGTGTCAAATCACAGTGTCTTTGTGGAGGGATAAAGCTGATAGGGGAAAATGTTAAATAGTTGTTGAATCTCAACAGAAGAAATTAACATGTTTATTTTTTTAATTGATTTTTTTTAGTGGGGTTGGGGGTATCGGGTCTCACTCTGTTGCCTAGGCTGGAGTGCAGTGGCGTGATCTTGGCTCACTGTAACTGCCATCTCCCAGGTTCAAGTGATTTTCCTGCCTCAGCCTCCCAAGTAGCTGGGACTACAGGTGTGTGCCACCACACCTGGCTAATTTTTTATTTTTTAGTAGAGACGGGGTTTCCCCATGTTGGCCAGGCTGGTGTCAAAGTCCTGACCTCAGGTGATCTGCCCGCCTTGGCCTCCCAAAGTGCCGGGATTATAGGCATGAGCCCCTGCACCCAGCTGTTTTTTTTAAACATTCTATCAACTTTTTGGTGTATTCATAAGAAAAGAAAAAAATACCTGACTAAGATGTTTGTATGGGTGATTCAAGCTATCAAGTAATGGACAATTCCTGTGCTATATAAACAGTTCTAATACACTAACAAAAACTTCCTAATTTACTTGAGAATATTAACAAAAACCTCAGAAGATGTACCTGAAATTATGAATCTTTCGTGTCAGTGTAATGTCTCCTCTTTATTTCTGATTTTATCTATTTGAGTCATCTTTAGTTTTTTCTTAGTCTAGCTAAATATTTGTTAACCTTGTTTTTACCTTTTTCAAAAACTGTTTATTCCTGTTTTTCTGTTTTTTATTTCTGCTTTAATTTTTATTTCCTTCTTTCTGCTAACTTTGGGCTTAGTTTTGTTCTTCTTTTTCTAGTTCCTTGAAGTGTAAGGTTGAGTTGCTTATTTGCGATCTTCTTCCTTTTAAAATAGGCAGTTATCATTAGAAACATCCTTCTTTGTCCTGACTTTGCTGCATTCTGTAAGTTTTCATTTGTTGTGTTTTTTTCTGTCTCAAGTTATTTTCTAATTTTCCTTGATTTCATCTTTGATTCACTGGTTCTTCAAGAGTGTGTTGTTAATTTCCACATAATTGTGATTTCTCAATTTTCTTTCTGTTACTGATTTCTAATTTTAGTCTGTTGTGCTTGGAAAAAAAAAGCTCGGTATGATTTCAGTCTTCTTAAATTTGTTCAGACTTGTTTTATGACTTAACATGTGATCTGTTCTGGAGAATGTTCTGTGTGCAGTTGAGAAGAATGTGTATTCTGCAACTGTTAGGTGGAATATTCTGTATATGTGTGTTCTGTTCATTTTTGAAAGTGGGGTACTGACGTCTGCTACTATTGTGTTGCTATTTTCCCCTTCAGTTCTCTTAGTGTTCGCTTTATATATTTAGGTGCCCTGATGTTGGGTGTATATATGTTTATACCTTGTGATATCTTCCTGATGAATTGACTCTTTATCATATGATCTTCTTTGTCTCTTGTGATGGTTTTTTATTTAAAGTCTATATTGTCTGATAGTATGGCCATACCTGTGCTCTTTTGGTTGCTATCTGCATGGAATATCTTTTCTTATTCCTTCATTTTTAGCCTGTGGGGTCCTTAAATCTAAAGTGAGTCTCCTGTAGGTGGCATATAGTTGGATCTTATTTTTAAAATTTATTCAGCCACTATATCTCTTTTGATTAGGGAGTTTAATCCATTTACGTTAAAGTAATTATTGATAGGGAAAGACTTACTAGTTGCATTTTGTTAATCGTTTTCTTTCTTGTAGTTCTTCTGTCCCTTTTCCCCTCTCATGCTGTCTTCCTTTGTGATTTGTTGATTTTGCTTTGATCCTTGCTTTTTTTTTTCTTTTGTGAATCATCAGTAGATATTTTCTTTGTGGTTACTAAAGTCTTACATAAAACAACTTATAGCTGCAGCATAAGCAATTTAAAATATTAGACAAACATGACTGCATCAAACTAAAAAGCTTTGCACAGCAAAGGAAACAGTTAAGAGAATCAACTGGTAATCTATGGAATAGGAGAAAATATTTGCAAACCATGTATCTGAAAAGGGGTTAATATCCAAAGTATATAAGGAACACCTGCAACTCAACAGCAAAACAAAAAACAAAGACCCCAAAGCAAAAAACAAATAACCTGGTTTAAAAAAAATTGGGCAAAGGACTTGCATGAACATTTCTTAAAAGAAGACATACAAATATGTACGTTGCTCTGTATGAAAAGATGCTCAGTATTGCCAGTTATCAGGAAAATGCAAATTTAAACCACAGTGACTTACCATTTCATATCTGTTAGGATGGTTGATATCAAAACAAAGGTAACAAATGTTGGAGAGGATGTGGAGAAATTAGAACCCTATATACTGTAGATGGGCATGTAAAATGGTGTAGCTGCTGTGGAAAATAGTCTGGGGATTTCTAAAAAAAAAAAAATAAGAAATAGAATTACCATGTGATCCCAATTATCGGTACATATCCAAAGGAAATGAAATCATAATCTTGAGGAGATCCCATGTTCACAATAGCATTATTCACAACAGCCAAGATATATATACAAGATGCATAAACACTGATAAATGAATGGATAAAGCAAATGTGGTATATACATACAAATGGAATATTATTTAGCCTTAAGGAAGTCCTGCTGTATGTGACAACATGGATGAACCTGTAGGATATTACACTATGTGAAATAATCCAGTCATAGAAGGACAAATACTGAAGGATTTTACTTATATGAAATATCTAAAAATAGTCAAATTCAGAAAACAGAATAGAATGGTGATTGCCAGGGACCAGGTAGGAAGGGAAATTGGGAATTGATGTTATAGGCAAAGCAGACAGTTCAATATTAGGAAATTTATAAATAAATTTTTACATTCGTAGATCTAATGAAGAAACCACAATTATTTCATTAAGCTCCAAAAAGTATTTAGGATTAAAAATAAAATCTATAGCTAATTAAAAATATTTCTTTAGGAGTAATACCTAAAACATGATAAGGAATATGTATTTGAAATTTGTAATTAGCATAATCAAAGTCAAACGCTTTTGTTATGCATATTAAACATTTGTGAGTGAAGTCATGTAATGTGGTGGAGTAGGGAACTCTAGGGCTCCACTTCTTACAAAAACACCTAATAAGCTTCCAGAAATTATCAGAATTAATTTTTGTAGAACTCTGGAATTTAGTTAAAAACATTAAAAACCAGGAGAAGTAGGGAGCTGTTGCACTGCAGAAACAGAACACTATGGCACCTTAAATTGCTCACCTACCATTCCTTGTGTCTAGATTAACAATGTCTTTGAAGACAGCAGCTTACACTCCTGGTGCAAGCTGTCAGCACTGGAAGATTTAGTACAGATGTCGCTCTCAAAGAATTGTGGGCTGGGCACGATGGCTCACACCTGTAATCCCAGCACTTTGGGAGGCTGAGGTGGGTGGATCACGAGATCAAGAGATCGAGACCATCCTGGCCAACATGGTGAAATCCCATCTCTATAAAAGTGGTGCGCTCTTCTGATCCCAGCTACTCAGGAGGTAGAGGTTGCAGTGAGCCTAGATCATGCCACTGCACTCCATCCTGGAGTCAGAGTGAGACTCCATCTCAAAAAAAAAAAAAAAAAGTGAATGTTTTAACCTGTCTGAAATCTGTGAAGAATCGGTATGAGCTTCTCTTTGTTTTATGCAACTCAGAGCTTTCCTGGGACTGGGGTGGCTTGTCCGTCAGCACGTGTCAAAAGTATTTAAAGGCCAGAGTTTCAGCTGTAGCAACTTGAATCTGGGGGATAAAAATTAGGACAATGAATAGGTAGACAAAAAGGCAGGAAGAAACAGTTGAAAAGGAGATACAGGGTTGTATAAGGACTTTTAAAAGCTTTTGTGTATGCTGAGAAATTGAGAACGTTATGTACATGCCTGGGATTGGATTCCTTCTCAGAAAGGCTTGAGAAGACCCTAAGCTTTCACCACTAGCTCACCTTCAGGCCCTGCCTGAGTAGGATGTGAAAGCTAAACAGAGTTGTAAATGGCTTGGCTAAGTTTTGACAGAGTGCCCCAACCAACACAGAGCACAAAAGACTGGGAGTGTTTTTTTTTTCTTTCCTATTACCTTTTTTCTTTCCTTGGCTGCAGGTGTTTAAGGAAACTCAAAACAGTAGTTGACCCTGAAGCTGAGAGTACAGGCTTCAGTTCCATACACAACAAAGAATAGAAGCTTTACAAGATAGTAAGTCACTAAACAAACAATAGCTTACAACAAGCAGTAACAGCAAACTCCAGGGAAGGGGGAGAATCCAGTATCCAGAGTTGTCACGTTATAGTATTCAATATGTCCAGTTTTCAACAAATGATAAGGTATGCAAAGAAATTTAAAAAGTGTGACTCATTCAGAGGAAAAAGGAGAAATTAATGGAACTATCCCTGAGGAAGCCCAGCTTAAATGTACTCAAAGAGCTAAACAAAACCATTGTCAAAGAACTAAAGGAAACCAAGAAAAGGATTTTTCACCAAAAAGAAATATCAACAAAGAGATAGAAATTATAAAAAGGAGACAACTAGAAATTCTGCAGCTGAAAAGTATAATAACAAATTAATTCATTAGAGGGGCTCAGTAGCAGATTTGAGTAGTCTGAACAATTAGTGAACTTGAAGAAATTACAATTGATTTATTCATTTGAGGAGCAGAAAGAGAAAAGAATAAAGAAAATGAACAGGGCTATGAGACATCACCAAGCATACCAACATATGCATTATGGGATTCTTAAGGGAAGACAGAGAGAGAAAGGGGCAGAAATAACATTTGAAGACATAATGGTTGAAAACTTACCTAATTTGATGAAAAACGTATTAATGAACTCCAAATGGGTTAAACTCAAAGAGACACACCACAACACATTATAGTCAAATTGTTAAATACTTAATATAGTTGTTGGTTCTATTAGTAGAAGTATACTTTACCTAATGAAGTCAGCTTTAACTGATTTTTTTTTAAATTTGGTTTTGACGTCATAAAATACAAAACTGTGAGCTTCTTACAAAGTTACTCCTGCCATAAATACTGTGGTAATTTATATATTTAAAAAATTGAGATAACTATTTTTTTCAAACAAATGTTTCCAAAAGCTTATTGGTCTTTTAAGTAAGTTTTATATCACATGGTAATACGTTTCATTTATTTGTAGAAAGTAGATGTTTACTTTTTAGTGCTTGTTGACTGTGTGTGTGTGTGTCTTTGTATTGGTTTATGTGACAGTGAAGTATTAATTTCTGTTTTGGTTTGTTACATGAAGTCTTTGACATGTTTTTGTTTGTTTGTTTGAGACAGGGTCTTGCTCTGTCACCCAGGCTGGAGTATAGTGGCAGGATCATAGCTCACAGCAATGTCCACCTCCCGAGCTCAAGCTATCTTTCCACCTCAGTCTCTCAATGTGCTTGGTATTACTAGCATGAGCCACCGCACCTGGCTGGTGTGTCATTAAGCTGGACAATGAGAGAATAATATAACCTGATAAAATTCATGTATATCTGTTAAGAAGAGAGAATTTTAATTGTGAAATAGTCTCTGGAAATTAGTAAAAGATATATTTTAGCTAACCAGTAGTTTCATAACATCTTTATCTCAGTATAATTTACTATAATACCATAAGGTTCACCCATTTTAAAGTGTGTAGTTTGTTTACAGAATTTTACAGTAACATAATTTTAGAACTTTGTTATTCTCCCCTCTCCCCCAGTTCCCTACCCCTAAGCAAACACCAGTCCACTTTCTCTCCCTGTGGATTTGCCAATTCTGGACATGTCATATTAATAGAATTGTAGGTGATCTTTTGTGACTGCCTTCTGTTACTTAGCATAATGTTTTCAGGAGTCATTCATATTATGTTGTAGCTCGAATCAGTACTTCATCCCTTTTTATTGCCAAATTATATTTCATTGTATAGACGTTTTGTTTATTCATTAGTTGGTAGACATTTGGATTTTCCACTCTGGCCATTCAGGGCTGCTATGAACATAGTAAATGTTTATGTGTTAGAGTGGATGTTTCCTTTTTCTTGGGTGTATACCTAAGAGCAGAATTACTGGGACATACATGGTAACTCCATGTTTAACACGTTGAGGAACTTCTAAACTTTTTTCTGAAGTAGCTGCGCTATTTACATTCCCATGAGCAGTGCATAAGGGTTTCAGTTTCTCCATATCCTTCCCAGCATTTGTTATTTTCTGTCTTTTTGATTATAGCCATTCTGGTTGGGTATTAAGGGGTATTTATTCATCCAGATTGTTTTGTGTATCAGTTTTTCTTTTTTATTGATCTATAGTATTCCACAGTATGAATGCACCACAGTTTAAATATTCACTATTGAAGAACACCTTAGTTGTTTTCTAGTTTTTGTTTTTACCAATACAGCTGCTGTAAATATTCATATGCAAGGTTTTGTGTGAATATGTCTTTGTTTCTGTGGGATAAATGCCCAGGATCGCAATTGCTGGGTCATATGGTAGTTGCATGTTTAGTTTTTTGAAGAGTCCACACGATTTTTCCAGGGTGGTTATTTCATTTACATTCCCACCAGCAGTGTGTAAGTAATCCATCTTCTACATATCCTCACCAGCATTTGATACTGTCACTATCTTTATTCTAGCCATTCTAATAGGTATGTAGTGATATTAAGGTTTTAAATTGCATTTCCTTAATGGTTTTTGATGTTGCATGTTTTTTCATATCTCTGTTTTCAATCTCTGTATCCGGTTAAGTGAAATGTCTATCTCTTTGCCCATTTTCTAATTGGATTGTCTTTTTTTTCCCTTTTTACTGTTGTGAATTCTTTATATAGGTTAGATGTAAGTCTAGCAGATACAAGACCTTTATTGGATATGAGATTTGCAAATATTTTCTTTCAACCCGTAGCTGGGAGAGAGAGGGGCATTTCATTTTGCTGGATAGTCTAGGCTTTCCTAGACTTTCACCGATACCACAAGGGAGGGATAGTGCTTTATCAGCCAGCAGAGATGAAAGTAAGTCCTAGGGTCCCCTCACTTGGCCTTTGCTGGTGTAGTTGTGAGTGGGGCTAGTTTTTTCTGTGGTGATTGGCTCAAGTAGAGTGCTTATTACTTAAAAGTACTCTCTTTTGCTAGGCTTCATCTCTATTGTTTTTTAGCTAGGGAGAAAAGCTTTTTTTTTAAAATTTTTTAAATTTTAAAAATTTTTTTTTGTCTGTGCTCACTATTCCTGGGTTGTAGACTTGTTCAGCTCTAAGTCTGTATATGTGAGAGAAAAAGAAAACCCAGGGATTGCACCGTAGTATAATTCCTCAGGTCCCTAGATGACTAGCTAGTCTGCCTTCTTCTCTACATCTTTCACATTCTTCTTACATTTGTTTTATATATATTGTCCAGGGGACTTCATTTTACTTAGCAGGAAGAATAGGGAAAAGTACATCTGGCCAGGCACGGAGGCTCATGCCTATAATCCCAGCACTTTGGGAGACTGAGGCAGGAGGATCCCTTGAACCCAGGAGTTGGAGACCAGCCTAGGCAACAAAATGAGACTCAGTCTCTACAAAAATAAAAATAAGAAAATTAGCCCTGTGTAGTGGCATGTGCCTGTTGTCCCAGCTATCCAGGAGGCTGAGGTGGCAAGATCACCTGAGCCCGAGAGCTAAAGGCTTCAGTGATAGCGCCACTGCACTCCAGCCTGGGTGATACCAGCAAGACCCTATCTTAAGAAGAGAAAAGAAATAAAGATGTCACAGGATCATTGGGGTGTTGCTTTGCAATCTGGAAACCACTGTGGCCAGTGGCACCTTTTGCCTGAGTATTGCTCATACTCGCTGGGCGCGTCTGCCCACTCAGCCTGGCAGGCTGCTCTTGGCTTGCACTACTGTCCTGGATCCCACACCTGCCAAGTGTGAGCCAGGCATGGAGTGGTGAGGGGTGTGTGGGCAAGCAAGTGTGGGGTCTAGCCACTGCATACAGCCTGACTGCTGTGGTGGGGCAGGCAGCTCCAGGCACTGGCACTGGTGGGCTCCACACGAGGCTGCGGTGGGACCAGATGTACTGTATGCTGCTTCTGCTGTGGGCACCCACGTCTGGGCAAGGGGAACATGGTGGCACCCAGAAGCTTGCAGACACCAGAAACCACAAAACCCCAAAGAGGATGTCATAGTCCTGGCTGAGGACTCCCTAGGTCTGGGCTTCCTGAAAGGCTGCAGCTCTTCTCTCCTTGTTGCCTGCAACATGGCAGGTGGGGAAGGGGGTATGTTTCAGCCCTGTTTGTGTTATAGCTCTTTCAGTCCCACCATTTGGTGAGTCCTAGTTCTTGTCCTACATCTAGGAAGAAGGTATGTGGACAAGTGGAGGGTGAGCAAGGTGGAGAGGAGCTTCATCGAGTGGCAGAACAGTTTTCAGGAGACCCAAAAAGGGGGGTTCCTGTCTGCAGGCAGGTCATCCCTGCAAGTGTCCAGCCCTCAGTGGAGAGGAGAACTCAGAGTGGGTAGCTCATAAATGCAGACAGGTCATCCCATTGTCTGTGCAGCCTTCACCAGAGACGAGACCTGGAATGGGTAGCTCCTACCTGCATGCAAGTTGTCCTATCACCTGTGCAACCTTCAGTGGAGAGGAGACCCAGAGTGGGTAGCTCCATCTGCAGGCAGATCATTCCATTGTCTCTACAAGTCGGGCTGAGTCCGTGGTTTGTTTGTTTTATTTATTTATATTGTATTTTATTGCACTTTAGGTTCTGGGGTACATGTGAAGAACATGCAGGATTGTTGCATAGGTACATACACGGCAATGTGGTTTGCTGCCTCCATGCCCATCACCTATATCTGGCATTACTCCCCATGTTACTCCCTCCCCAACTCCCTACCCCACTCTGTCCCTCCCTGAGTCCCCCCCCAACAGACCTCAGTGTGTGACACTCCCCTCCCCTTATGTCCATGTGTTCTCATTTTTCAACACCCACCTATGAGTGAGAACAAGCAGTGTTTCATTTTCTGTTCTTGTGTCAGTTTGTTGAGAATGATGGTTTCCAGGTTTCATGTCCCTGCAAAGGACACGAACTCATTGTTTTTTATGGCTGCATAGTATTCCATGGTGTGTATGTGCCACATTTTCCCTGTCCAGTCTATCATCAGTGGGTATTTGGGTTGGTTCCAAGTCTTTGCTATTGTACACAGTGCTGCAGTGATCATATGTGTGCATATGTCTTTATAATAGAATGGTTTATAATCCTTTGGATATATACCCAGTAATGGGATTGCTGGGTCAAAATTTCTAGGTCCTTGAGGAATCGCCACACTGTCTTCCACAATGGTTGAACTAATTTACACTCCCACCAACAGTGTAAAAGTGTTCCTATTTCTCCACATCCTCTCTAGCATCTGTTGTCTCCAGATTTTTTAATGATCACCATTCTAACTGGCGTGAGATGCTATCTCAATGTAGTTTTGATTTGCATTTCTCTAATGACCAGTGATGATGAGCATTTTTTCATATGTTTGTTGGCCTCATATGTCTTCTTTTGCGAAGTATCTGTTCATATCCTTTGCCAACTTTTGAATGGGCTTGTTTGTTTTTTTCTTGTAAATCTGTTTCAGTTCTTTGTAGATTCTGGATATAAGTCCTATGTCAGATGGGTAGATTGCAAAAATTTTTTCCCATTCTGTTGGTTGCCGGTTCACTCTAATGATTGTTTCTTTGCCGTGCAGAAGCTGTGGAGTTTGATTAGGTCCCATTTGTCTATTTTGGCTTTTGTTGCCAATGCTTTTGGCGTTTTGGTCATGAAGTCCTTGCCTGCGCCTATGTCCTGAATGGTTTTGCCTAGATTTTCTTCTAGGGTTTTTATGGTGTTAGGTTTTATGTTTAAGTCTTTAATCCATCTGGAGTTAATTTTAGTGTAAGGTGTCAGGAAGGGGTCCAGTTTCTGCTTTCTGCACATGGCTAGCCAGTTTTCCCAACACCATTTATTAAACAGGGAATCCTTTCCCCCATTGCTTGGTTTTGTCAGGTTTGTCAAAGATCAGATCAGATGGTTGTAGATGTGTTGTGTTGCCTCTGAGGCCTCTGTTCTGTTCCATTGGTCTATATCTCTGTTTTGGTACCAGTACCATGCTGTTTTGATTACTGTAGCCTTGTAGTAGAGTTTGAAGTCAGGTAGCGTGATGCCTCCATCTTTGTTGTTTTTGCTTAGAATTGACTTGGCTATGTGGGCTCACTTTTGGTTCCATATGAAGTTTAAGGTGGTTTTTTCCATTTCTGTGAAGAAGGTCATTGATAGCTTCATGGGGATAGTGTTGAATCTATAAATTACTTTGGGCAGTATGGCCATTTTCACGATACTGATTCTTCCTAACCATGAGCATGGAATGTTTCTCCATCTGTTTGTGTCCTCTCTTACTTCGTTGAGCAGTGGTTTGTAGTTCTCCTTGAAGAGGTCCTTTACATTCCTTGTTAGTTGTATTCCTAGGTATTTTATTCTCTTTGTAGCAATTGTGAATGGAGTTCGTCCTTGATTTGGCTCTCTTTAAATCTGTTATTGGTGTATAAGAATGCTTGTGATTTTTGCACATTGATTTTGTATCCTGAGACTTTGCTGAAGTTGCTTATCAGTTTCAGGAGATTTTGGGCTGAGGCGATGGGGTCTTCTAGATATACAATCATGTCGTCTGCAAATAGAGGCAATTGACTTCCTCCTTTCCTAAGTAAATACCCTTCATTTCTTTTTCTTGCCTGATTGCTCTGGCTAGAACTTCCAGTACTATATTGAACAGGAGTGGTGAGAGAGGGCATCTTTGTCTAGTGCCAGATTTCAAAGGGAATGTTTCCAATTTTTGCCCATTCAGTATGATGTTGGCTGTGGGTTTGTTGTAAATAGCTTTTATTATTTTGAGATAGGTTCCGTCAATACCTAGTTTATTGAGGGTTTTAGCATAAAGTGCTGTTGAATTTTGTTGAAGGCCTTCTCTGCATCTATTGAGATAATCATGTGGTTTTTGTCTTTGGTTTTGTTAATGTGGTGAATTATGTTTATAGCCCTGTGTATGTTGAACCAGCCTTGCATCCTCGGGATGAAGCCTACTTGATCGTGATAGATAACGTTTTTGATGTGCTGTTGAAATCGGTTTGCCAGTATTTTATTAAAGATTTTTGCATCTATGTTCATCATGGATATTGGCCTGAAGTTTTCTTTTCTTGTTGAGTCTGCCGGGTTTTGGTATCAGGATGATGTTGGTCTCATAAAATGATTTGGGAAGGATTCCCTCTTTTGGATTGTTTGGAATAGTTTCAGAAGGAGTGGTACCAGCTCCTCTTTGTATGTCTGGTAGAATTCAGCTGTGAACCCATCTGGGATGTTTTTGGTTGGTGGGCCATTAATTGCTGTCTCAACTTCAGTCCTTGTTATTGGTCTATTCAGGGTTTCGACTTCTTCCTGGTTTAGGCTTGGGAGGGTGTAAGTGTCCAGGAATTTATCCATTTCTTCCAGGCTTACTGGTTTATGTGCATAGAGTTGTTTGTAGTAATCTCTGATGGTGGTTTGTATTTCTGTGGAATCTGTGGTGATATCCCCTTTATTGTTTTTTATTGCATCTATTTGATTATTCTCTGTTTTGTTTTTATTAATCTGGCTAGTGGTCTATTTTGTTGATCTTTTGAAAAACCAGCTCCTGGATTTATTGATTTTTTTGAAGGGTTTTTATGTCTCTATCTCCTTCAGTTCTGCTCTGATCTTAGTTATTTCTTGTCTTCTGCTGGGTTTTGAGTTTTCTTGATCTTCCTCCTCTAGCTCTTTCAATTTTGACAATAAGGTGTCGATTTTAGATCTTTCCTTCCTTCTCATGTGGGCATTTATTGCTATAAATTTTCCTCTAGAGACTGCTTTAAATGTGTCCCAGAGATTCTGGTATGCTGTGTCTTTGTTCTCTTTGGTTTTGAAGAACATCTTTATTTCTACCTTCATTTCATTGTGTATCCAGTCAACATTCAAGAGCCAGTTGTTCAGTTTCCATGAAGTTGTGCAGTTCTGAGTTAGTTTCTGAATTGTGTGTTCTAATTTGATTGCACTGTGGTCTGAGAGACTATTATGATTTCCGTTCTTTTGCATTTGCTGAGGAGTGATTTACTTCCAATTATGTAGGTGTGATGTGGTGCTGAGAAGAATGTATATTCTGTGGATTTGGGGTGGAGAGTTCTGTAAATGTCTGTTAGGTTTGCTTGGTACGGGTCTTAAGTTCAAGTTCTGGATATCCTTGTTAATTTTCTGTCTCATTGACCTAATATTGACAGCGGAGTGTTAAAGTCTCCCACTATTATTGTGTGGGAGTCTAAGTCTCTTTGTAGGTCATTAAGAACTTGCTTTATGTATCTGGGTGCTCCTGTTTTGGGTGCGTATATATTTAGGATCGTTAGCTCTTTTTGTTTTATTAATCCTTTTACCAATATGTAATGCCCTTCTTTGTCTCTTTTGATCTTTGTTGGTTTAGAGTCCATTTATCAGAGACTAGGATTGCAACTCCTGCTTTTTTTTTTTTTTGCTCTCCATTTGCTTAGTAAATCTTTCTCCATCCCTTTATTTTGAGCCTGTGTGTATCCTTGCATGTGAGATGGGTTTCCTGAATGCAGCACACCAATGAGTTTTGACTTTTTATCCAATTTGCCAGTCTGTGTCTTTTGTTTGGGGCATTTAGCCCATTTACATTTAAGGTTAATATTGTTATGTGTGAATTTGATCCTGCCGTTTTCATGCTAGCTGGTTGTTTTGCCCGTTAGTTTATGCAGTTTCTTCATTGTGTCGATGCTCTTTACCATTTGGTATGTTTTTGGAGTGACTGGTACTGGTTGTTCCTTTCTACGTTTAGTGCTTCTTTCAGGAGCTCTTGTAAAGCAGGCCTGGTGGTGAGGAAATCTGAGCAATTGCTTGCTCTTAAAGGATTTAATTTCTCCTTCGCTTATGAAGCTTAGTTTGGCTGGATATGAAATTCTAGGTTGAAAGTACTTTTCTTTAAGGATGCTGAATATTGGCCTCCACTCTCTTCTGGCTTGTAGGGTTTCTGCTGAGAGATCTGCTGTGAGGCTGATGGGCTTCCCTTTGTGGGTAGCCCGACCTTTCTCTCTGGCTGCCCTTAGCATTTTTTCCTTCATTTCTACCTTGGTGAATCTGATGATTATGTGCCTTGGGTTGCTCTTCTTGAGGAATATCTTTGTGGTGTTCTCTGTATTTCCTGGACTTGAATATTGGCCTGCCTTGCTAGGTTGGGGAAGTTCTCCTGGATAATATCCTGAAGAGTGTTTTCCAGCTTGGATTCATTCTCTCCGTCACATTTAGGTACACCTATCAAATGTAGATTAGGTTTTTTCATATAATCCCATATTTTTCGGAGGCTTTGTTCATTTCTTTTTACTCTTTTTTCTCTAATCTTGCCTTCTCGTTTTATTTCGTTCAGTTGAACTTCAGTCTCTCATATCCTTTCTTCTGCTTGGTCAATTTGGCTATTGAAACTTGCGTATGCTTCACGACGTTCTCGTGTTGTGTTTTTCAGCTCCATCAATTCATTTATATTCCTCTCTAAGCTGTTTATTTTCGTTAGCATTTCGTCAAACCTTTTTTCAAGGTTCTTAGTTTCTTTGCATTGGGTTAGAACATGTTCTTTTAGTTCAGAGAAGTTTCTTATTACCCACCTTCTGAAGCCTGATTCTGTCAGTTCATCAGACTCATTCTCCATCCAGCCTTGTTCCCTTGCTGGTGAGGAGTTGTGATCCCCCTGGAGGAGGAGAGGCATTCTGGTTTTGGGTGTTTTCATCCTTTTTGCACTGGTTTCTTCCCATATTTGTGGATTTATCCACCTGTGGTCTTTGTAGTTGGTGGCTTTCAGATGGGGTCTCTGGACATCCTTTTTGTTGATGATGAAGTTATTTTTCTGTTTCTTAGTTTTCCTTCTAACAAGCCCCTCTGCTGTAGGACTGCTGAGGTCCACTCCAGGCCCTGCTTTCCTGGGGATCACCTGCAGTGGCTGCAGAACAGTAAGGGTTGCTGCCAGTTTCTTCTTCAGTTATCTTTGTCCCAGAAAGATACCAGCCAGATGTCAGCCTGAGGTCTCCTTTATGAGGTGTCTCTGGATATATGGGGGTCAGGGAGCTGCTTGAGGAGACAATCTGTCCCTTATAGGAGCTCAGGTGCTGAGCTGTGAGCTCTGTTGTTCTGTTCAGAGCTGCTGGGCAGGTACGTTTAAGTCTGCTGCAGCGGAACTCATAACTGCCTTTTTTCCCAGGTGCTCTGTCCTAGGAAGGTGGGGCTTTATTTATAAGTTCCTGTTTTGCTTTTTCCTTTTTTCAGAGATGCCCTGCCCAGCGAGGAGGTAGCCTAGTCACGGTCTGCCAGCAGATGTGTTGCTGAGCTGCTGTGGGCTCTGCCTAGCTGCTGTGTGAACTTCCTTCAGTTTTGTTTATAGGGGTATAGTTAGAACTGCTTTGGTAATGGCGGTCTGCCTCAGTAATGGCAGACTATCTCTGTAATGGCAGACTGCCTCTGTAGTGGCAGACTGCCTCGGTAGTGGTGGACTGCCTCAGTAATGGCGGACGCCCTCCCCCCCACAGAGCTGGACCGTTTGGGTCCAGTGGTGCTTGCTGTGAAACTCTCAATCCAGAGCCTTTCAGATTGTTGGTCTTTGTGGGGGGTGGGACCGGCCGAGCCAGATCACCTGGCTCCCTGTTGCGGCCCCCCTTTTTTTTTTTAGGTGAACGGGCGACTCTTTCTCCCAGGTGTTCCAGTTGCCAGTTGAAATGGCACCCGGATTTGCGTGAGTTTTTGTGCAGAGACCTGCTGTGCTGGCTGAAACAGCTGTGCTGGAGACCATGGTGTTTTTTTACCCTGGAATTTCCTGGTCTATGGGCAGTAAAAATTCATTTGGAAATGCGGTGATCACTCGCACTCTGTGTTTTTGTTGGGAACTGCAATCCAGAGCTGTTCCTATTCAGCCATCTTGGATTGTCCTGAGTCGTTGGTTTTCATGGGCTTTAGAGGGGGAGGAGGTGCATGCCAGTTGGTCCATGGGCAGGCCCAGAAAAGCACCATAAGTTCTCACTCCTGTACTCGGAACTGGCAGCCCTTGAAGCCATCCCTGGCTTAAAGGTAGGGCTTCACAAGTGACCTGTCCCTTTCTGCCCAGGAGCCCACCTGCCATCACTCTGCCATCTGTGGTGCCTGTGGTACCCAGGCTGTTCATGTCAAGGGGTACCTGCAGACCCACTGTGAGCTGCCCTCAGTCCTCCTGCCCCCTGTAACTTCCCTCATGTGCTCGTTTGTGCCTGGTGTCTGCAGGAGGTGGAGGTGGCAGGGGCTGGCATGTCAGCGCTGCCTAAACTATGCACATACCTGGCTGGGTCACAGCAGTGCCTGGGCTCAGCCTCAACTTTGCTCTGAAATTGGAGTGGGGACCAGGAGTGGGGAGAGGCCAGGCAGTGGGAGCAGGCACTTCTGAGCTTGTAGGGGCAGGGGGAGTTCCCAGGTCCCTGAGAGTACAAGGGTCCACAGTTGTGTCTGGGTGGCTGCAGCTGTGCCTATGAGGGTGGGGCTCCCACCCCTCCAACTCAGAAGGGAGTGGGGCTTCTGCCTGTTCCTGGCTCCCCACCAGCTCAGTAGAGCAAGTAGCCCCAGCTGTTCCTCCTCCACTGTAGCTGGTATCATGGCAGCAGCCACTCAAGATGGGATGCCACTGCCATCAAAAGCACATCTACTCAATCACTTGGGGAGATGCAGCATAATTAAAAATATTTTTATCTGAAATCAGATGTCGCTATATCATCAAATAGAATGTCAACTTATAATGACTTTATAGATAAAACATAGAAACCTCAAAAAATGTTACATTTATGGTAGCTTTGAGTACTGGTCCTATGCCCCAGGAAACAAGATCTTGGTTTTTTTTTCTCGCTTATCCTTAGGGGTAAAATATTAGGATCTAGGTCAAGTTTCTGTAATAGCCAAACATACAGTGGCTCAAATAAGGTAGAATTTTATTTTTTCATATCATTGTTCGTGTTAGGAAAGTGAGCTCTGCCCTTGGTGTCATCCAGGAACCCAAGCTGGCTGGAAAACTAAGCTGTCCTTATGCATGACTTCCAAGGTTGTTCCATACATTCCAATTTTCAGCAAGTGAGAAAAATAGTGATGATAGTGGTGGTGATATTGGGGGAACATGCCGGTCAAGAATTTGATTTTAAGGACAGGAAGCAGAAGTTGTACTTGATGCTTTTGTTCATATCCCATTGGCCTCAACCTAGTCATGTGGTCACAAGTAGCTGCAGAAGGAAACAGGAAATGTCCCCCATTTGGTGGCTATGTGGGCTGCCAAAATTTGAATAAGGAATTTCTATTATTAAAGATGGGAATACTTACTGGTGGACAATAGTAATCTTTGGTGTTTCCTTTGTGGAGAATTTTTAGAAGAACTCTCTGAGTGGTCTTTATCATTGTGAGCGATTTTATTCTGTAGTAACTGTCTTTTTTCTTGCTGTACTCTTTGGTCTGTTATGTTATAAAGGAATTACATGACCTTCATGGTCCAATCTTAGCATGAGTATAAACTGACTTGTGTATAACTACCTGGACTGCTTCAAGTAAGAACCTGTTTGTTTATATCTTCTAGGGTTTACAGAGTCCACGGGGAATGGGATGCAAGCCAGAAGCTGTATGTAGTCATATTATTATTCAGAGCCATGAAAAAGGATGTTTCCGGACTCTAGCTTCTGAACAACCACAACTAGATAGCCACCCTTGTGTTTTCAGATCTGCTGAACCCTCAGAAATGACCAGAGGACGGCAGAGCCCATCATCATGCAGAGCCAGGCACGTCAACCTTTCTGCATCCTTAGACCAGAACAACTCCCATTTCAAAGTTTGGAATTCCTTGCAGTTAAAAAGTCATTCCCCATTTCAAAACTTTATACCTGATGAATTCAAAGTCAGCAAAGGTCTTCGAATGCCATTCCATGAAAAGATGGACCCTTGGCTGTCAGAATTAGTAGAACCTGCTTTTGTGCCACCTAAAGAAGTGGATTTTCATTCTTCATCACAAATGCCATCCCCAGAACCCATGAAAAATGTTACTACCTCTATTACTTTTTCATCTCACCGACATTCTAAAGGCATTTCCGATTCCTCTGTTGTTAAGGTTGGTGTCACTGAAGGTAGCCAGTGTACTGGAGCATCTGTTGGGATATTTAATTCTCATTTTACTGAAGACCAAAATCCTCCTAGAGATCTTAAGCAGAAAACCTCTTCCCCTTCATCATTTAAAATGCATAGTAATTCACCAGATAAAGAAGTGACTATTTTAGCAGAAGGTAGAAGGCAAAGCCAAAAATTATCTGTTGATTTTGAGCATTCTCTTCCAGAAGAAAAACCGTTAGAAAGATCAGATTTTACAGGCAGTCTTTGTGAGCCCAGTACCACTGCAAATTCTAGCAATGTCAAGGAAATTCAGATTTCTGATAACCATACCCTTATTAGCAGGGGCAGACCAAGTTCCACCCTAGGAGTAAGCAGATCGAGTTCCAGACTAGGAGTAAAAGAGAAGAATGTAACTATAACTCCAGATCTTCCTTCTTGCATTTTTCTTGAACAACGAGAGCTCTTTGAACAAAGCAAAGCCCCACATGCAGATGACCATGTGAGGAAACACCATTCTCCCCTCTCCTCAACGTCAGGATTATGTAGCTCCAGACCTTCCTTCTTGCATTTTTCTTGAACAACGAGAACTCTTTGAACAATGCAAAGTCCCACATGTAGATCATCAAATGAGAGAAAAACATTCTCCCCTTCTTCAAGGTCAGGATTCTATAGCTTCAGACCTTCCTTCTCCCATTTCTCTTGAACAGTGTCAAAGCAAAGCGCCAGGTGTAGATGACCAAATGAGAGAACACCATTTCCCCCTTCCTCAAGGTCAGGATTGTGTAGTAGAAAAGAATAATCAACATAAGCCTCAGTCACACATTTCTACTATAAATGTTGAAGCCAAGTTCAATAATGTTGTCTCCCAGTCAGCCCCAAATCACTATACATTAACAACATCTGCATCTACTCCTCCTTCAAATAGAAAAGCACTTTCTTGTGTTCGTATAACTCTTTGTCCCAAGACTTCTTCCACGTTGGATAGTGGAACTTTAGATAAAAGGTTTTATTCATTGGATGCTGCTTCTAAAGCGAGGATAAATAGTGAGTTTAACTTTGACTTACCTACTATATCTTCGAGATCACCGGAACCAACCTCCAAATTACTGACCAGTAAACCTGTAGCACAGGATCAAGAATCTTTAGGTTTTTTAGTACCTAAAGCTTCACTGGATTTCCAAGTCGTACAGCCTTCTCTTCCAGACAGTAACACTATTACTCAGGACTTGAAAACCATACCTTCTCAAAATAGCCAGATAGTAACCTCAAGGCAAATACAAGTGAACATTTCAAATTTCGAAGGACATTCCAATCCAGAGGGGACTCCGGTATCTGCAGATCGGTGAGTCTCATTGTGATAAAAAGCAAGCTGGATGGACTTCGTGATAAAGGGTTTCAAATACTTAAGCAGATGTTGGTTCTTGGAGGAAAGGCTGTGTGATTTCTCTGAGTGGAGGTTGTGTCTGACTAATTACTAGAAGTCTTTCAAGGAATAAATATGTTGAGTAAAAGAGAACATAGGACAGTAACATGTTTATACTTTCACAGGGCTTTTGGCAAGACTTGACATCAAGTGTTTTAAAAAAATTGAATGACTTTGCAAAAATCTTTGATCATCCAATGATACAGTTACTAGCTTCTTATTTACTGTGTTTGGACATATGCTGAAGGTCTCCTTTGGGGGTTGCACACATGTATGTGGGGGCTCACTTGCTCTCTCTCTTCCTCTCTTTCTCGTCCCCTCTGTCTCTTTCTCTCTTCTCCAGCTCTGGGTTCCATTTCATGAATTCCCTCAAATATTTAGCATTTACAAAGAAAGTAGCTTTGCAGTGGAAAATCCTGGCAGATACCACTTTAGTCAAATGATGATTAGCATCACCAGTAAAACGTAACATAATGTGCTCCCTGATATGATGCCCCACTTCATAGTGTATTGTAGGAAAGGAAACCCAATTCAGGGATAAGTCCATTAGATTTATATTATTCCGCCTAATTTTAGCACTTTGCCATTAATTCAGTTTTACTTTAATGAGCCTTTTACAGTATGGTGAAACAGAACTACCTGTATGTTTAATATTTTACCTTACAGTTGAAGAGGCATCATACCACAGTGGAGAGCACTGGGCTTGGAAAGGAGGAAGAGAGAAATGTTTATTCATCATCCACATGCGGTAGTAGTCATGGCAGTGACTCATGGCAATGAGGAACTTACATTTGCTGTCTTACTTCTCATGATGATCCTATTAAGCAAGTGATGAGATCTCTATTTTCCTACTGGGAAATGGAGATACTAAGTTGCTACTTGTGCCAAAAGATGTTGTTTGTAGGTAGGAGAAAAGGCATTCAAATTCAGTCTGTTGAATGAAAGCAAGGACTTGTTCCCCTACACAGTACTCTGTCCTAGAATTTGACCCCTACTTCCAACTCTCTTCCAGTCCCAATGCTGGACAACTTATTTAGTATCTTTGGAACTCATATGTAGAAAGAAAGGGGTAGAATGCTGAAAAGTCCCTTACAGCTCTAAAAGTTAGGGATTGAGATAGTAGATTGGGGCAAAAAACACGGTAAATCTCTGATTTCAATGTTATAAATAGTAGAGTGCTATAGAGATCAGTACTGATAACCTTTAAAAATTTTTTTTCTTTGAGACAGAGTCTAGCTCTGTCACCCAGGCCAGAGTGCAGGGTGTGATCTCTGTTCACTGCAACCTCCTCCCCCTGGGTTCAAGTAATCCTCTTGCCTCAGCCTTCTGAATAGCTGGGACCAACTCTTCAAAGGTTAAATGCCAAGCTATTGTAACTGCATACCTTAAAAATCAGATAAAGCTATGAATGAGAAGAAAATAATACATGATTACACATATATATTTATATATGTATATATACATGTATGTATACATATATACTATATACATATAATGTATACATATATAGTATATGTCTGTATGATGTACATATAGTATACTATATATGTATGTATATGTTATATAATCTATTATATATGATATATACATAATATATAATTATATATGATATATACATAATATAATAAATAGTATAATATAGTATATATACTATATAATATATATTTTATAATAATTATATAATAATTATATTATATATATAATATAATATAATTATATTATATTATATCATATATATAATATAATATAATAATTATAATAATATATAGTATATATACTATATTATATGCTATATAATATAGTATATAATGTAATTATATAATATGTAATAGATATAATTATGTTTAAATATGTTATAATTACATAATTATAATCATATATAATATATAATTATGTATAGTATATGATATATAATCTGTAGATTGTATATATGTACATATCATATACTATAGATTATATATTATGCATATATACATATATAGTATATATAACATATAATTATAAATACATATACTAGTTAATGTATATATACACATACTAAAATATATATTATGTACATAATATAAAATATAATTTATATATGTATATTATATACATATGTATATTTGTATATACATATTTATATGTATATCATAGATGTATATTTATGTATATTTACGTATAAACATTTATATATGTATATTTACATATTTATATATAAATATTTTATGTATCTAATATGTATATGTAAATATATCCATATATGTATGTTATATAGTATGTATAAATATATGTATATATTTATACGTACTATATAATACTATATATGTACATATATAGTATATATACACATACTATAGTATGTAAATGTAATAGTACATATTACATACTATATATACATATGTATATATAGTATGTAATATGTACATATTGTATATAGTATTATATAGTATGTATACATATTATGTATAGTATACATATGTATATATACATATATATCATATGACATATATTGAGATAATAGATTGGGGCAAAAGACAAGGTAGATCTCTAATTTCAATGTTATAAATAGTGGAGTGCTATAGAGATCAGTACTGATCTGATACCTTTAAAAAATTTTTTTTCTTTGAGACAGGGTCTAGCTCTGTCACACCCTGCACTCTGGCCTGGTTGACAGAGCTAGACTCTGTCTCAAAGAAAAAATATTTTTAAAGATATCAGATCAGTACTGACCTCTATAGCACTCTACTATTTATAACATTGAAATCAGAGATTTACCTTGATTTTTGCCCCAATCTACTATCTCAATATGTCATATGATATATATGTATATATACATATATGTATATATACATAAATGATTATTACACTAAGTATAAAATGATGTAAGCATCGACTACAAATGTATGTTCTGAACAAATGACATTATTGTTCATCTAACAATATGTATGTATATAATGTATATAAACATATACATATATGTATATATAGTATATATGTTATGTATAATGTATTCTATATGTATTTGTATATATACATATATATGGTATATACATGTATACTATATATACATTAGTATATAGGTATTTATAGTATGTGTACACTATATACTGTATATATAGTATATATATAGTGTATATATGGTGTATATATATGTGTATACTAATATATATAAGTATATATATTATGTACATATATATGTGTGTATAGTATATATACTGTATATATAGTAGATGTATATGTAGTATACATGTATATATAGGATACACTATAGTATACATGTATATATACACATACATATGTATATATACAAATATATAGTATATATTATATACTGTATATACTATATATACATATATGTATATATATTTATATACATAATATATATATGTTTATATACATAATATATATATATTAGATGAACTAACAATAATGCCGTTTGTTCAGTAGGTACATTTGCAGTGGATGCTTATATCATTTTATTTTATACTTAGTGTAATAATCAGAAATAGATATTATTACATCAGTTTTGGGTTTTAAGAAACTGAGAGTTATAGAAAATGTTTTGCCCAAGATCACATGGCTATTGAGCATTGGAGGTGACATTTGAACCTAGATTTGTCGAACTCCACAGTCCATAAATAATTCAAACTGAACTGAGAGAAGATGGCCGATTAGCAGCAGCTCAGGATTGTAGCTCCCACTGAAAGCGCAGAGAGTGAGTGGACGCCACATTTTTAGACGAATTTTCATAGCCCACGGACCAAGAGATTCTTGGCGGAGGAGCCCCACGGGTCGCCAGCACGACCCTTTTGGAGGGCGCGGCCGTTTTGCAGGCGCCCCGACGCGGCGGTTCTAGTCCGGAGTATACGGGACTGAGTGCCCTTTGGTTGGCGTTTGGAGCTCCGGGAAAGCAGAGTCTCCCATTCAGCTGATTAAAAGCGGACTGAAGTGGGGAACCAGACCGGGAGATTCCCCGGGGCAGAAAAGCGCCACGAATCTTAACGCCGCTGTTTTCAGCCGGCATAGTGGGTCGCCGCAGGGGAAGGCTGGTAGTCCCCTCCACAAAAAAAAAAATAAATAAAAACAGCAGTTGGAACTGCTGAAGATTGAGAGTTTCACAGCAAGTACAGCTGAACCCGGGAAGGTCCAGCTCTGTGGGGGGAGGGGTATCCCGCCGGAGGAAAATTAAGAAATAGAAAAAACTTTATCACCAACAAGCTGGACATCCACTCAGAGACCTAATCTAAAAGTCAGCAATTACACAGACGACAGGTGGATAAATCCACAAAGATGGGAAGAAACCAGCGCAAAAAGGCTGAAAACACCCGAAATCAGAATGCCTTTCCTCCTGCAGAGGATTGCAGTGCCTCATCACCAATTGAACAAGGCCTGATAGAAAATGAATGTGAGGAATCAACAGAATCAGGCTTCAGAAGGTGGATAATGAGAAAATTCTGTGAGCTAAAAGAACATGTTCTAGCCCAATGCAAGGAAACTAAGAACCTTGAAAAAAGGTTTCACGAAATGTTCATGAGAATGGACAATTTAAAGAGGAATATAAGTGAATTAATGGAGCTGAAAAACACAATATGAGAACTTCGAGAAGTATGCACAAGTTTTAACAGTCGAATTGATCAAGCAGAAGAAAGGATTTCAGAAGTCGAAGACCAACTTAACGAAATAAAACGAGAAGACAAGATTAGAGAAAAGAGGGTAAAAAGGAATGAGCAAAGTCTCCAAGAAATATGGGACTATGTGAAAAGACCTAATCTACGTTTGATAGGTGTACCTGAATGTGACGAGGAGGATGAATCCAAGCTGGAAAATATTTTTCAGGATATTATCCAGGAAAACTTTCCTAACCTAGCAAGGCAGGACAATACTCAACTCCAGGTAATACAGAGAACACCACAAAGATATTCCTCAAAAAGAGCAACCCCCAAGGCACATAATCATTAGATTCATCAGGGTTGAAATGAAGGAGAAAATATTAAGGGTGGCCAGAGAAAGGTCAGGTTACCCACAAGGGGAAGCCTATCAGACTCACAGCTGATCTCTCAGCAGAAACCCTACAAGCCAGAAGAGAGTGGGGGCCAATATTCAACATCCTTAAAGAAAAGAACTTTCAACCCAGAATTTCATATCCAGCCAAACTAAGTTTCATAAGTGAAGGAAAAATAAAATTTTTTACAAACAAGCAAGTACTCAGAGATTTCATTACCACCAGGCCTGCTTTACAAGAGCTTCTGAAGGAGGCACTATGTATAGAGGGGAACAACCAGTATCAGCCACTTCAAAGGACCCATCAGTAAGCTGCATCCAGACCCATCTTACATGCAAGGATATACAGAGACTCAAAACAAAGGGATGGAGGAAGATTTGCCAACCAAATGCAGAGCAAAAAAACAAAAAAAAGCAGTAGTTGCAATTCTCATCTCTGATAAAATAGACTTTAAAGATAGAAACCAAAAGAGATAAGAAGGACATTGTATAATGGTAGAGGGATCAATGTAACGGGAAGAGCTAACGACCCTAAGTCTATGCGCACCCAATATAGGAGCACCCAGATACACAGGGCAACTTCTTGGTGACTTACAAAGAGACTTGGACTCCCACACAATAATAGTGGGAGACTTTAACACTACATTGTCAATATTGGACAAATTAATGAGACAGAAGGTTGAGAAGGATACCAGGGACTTGAACTTAAACCTCAAACAAGTAAACCTAATAAACATTTACAGAACTCTCTACTCCACATCCACAAAATATACATTTTTTTTTCAGTAACACATCACATTTATTAAAAAAAAAAAGATCTTTAACTGAGAAAGATGGATTGGATATTTGGGGCATCAGAAGGGACCAATGATAAAGCAAGATCAGCAGCAAGATGGGGATAAGCGAAGTAGAGAATAAAGAAATGGTAGCAGTAAAAGGAAAAAGTGAAAACAGGACAATAGCTAGAAAGTACAGCGGAAAGTTAAGTGATTGAATTGTTTCAAGATAGAGAAGACTCTGGAGAGTTTATAGCAGATTAAAGATTTATAGCCAATTTAAAAAGCAGATTTCAAAACCATCAACAAAAGGATCACAACATAAAAATAAGATGCCTAGAAGGATTAAGTAGGGTCAGGCAGTAGTGGACTTACTCTGGTATAATCCAAAGAGGAAAGATGCTATACTTTCCATGATAACTCTAAGCTTTTTGTGAAACAGCAATAGAAGTTTACCGTAGATATGGATAAAAGGATTGGGAATCATGCTTAACCAGTGGCAGAGCTCCACTTATTAGGAAGAAAGCACAACTATTCTAAATAACATTTTATGCTACCTTGCTTGTTTCACTCTCTTTGAATCCTTTTTCAAGTATTTGTAGCAGATGCTCTTCTTCACTGTAACTTCAGGATCAAAAACGTAAAAAAGGCATTCTAGCATTCTTCGGTAGCTCCTTGAGAATAATTGAAACAGAAAAAGTTTGAGGATTGATTTCACAAAAGTTTAGCTATAGATAAGATAACCATATGTCCCGTCAGGGATATTTCTAAAAAAAAATAATAATAATTCAAACTACACACAAACACAGATGCATAAAACATATATATAAGTATATATGTATAAAATACTTATAAAGTATATATGTATAAAAGATATTTAAATGTTTTCATTTTGAGATAATTTTAGACTTACAGAGGAGTTGTAGAAATAGGACAGAGAGTTCCTGTATTAATTATGTAGTGCTGTGTATTATGTTACCCTGAAATGTAGCAACTTAATAAACATCTGAAAATGTATGTAGGTCAAAAATCTAAATGTAGCTCTTTTGGGTACTTCTGTCTTAAGTTCTCTCACAGGGCTTTCCTGAGAGGATGTGCTTCCACACGTGGCCATGGCTTTGGCCAGAGACATGGGCTTTTTGCTTCTGTTAGGCACTCATAATATGACACCTAGTGAGGAAGTGAGGGGGCAAGAGAGGGTGCCCAAGGCAAAAGCCACAGTCTTCTTGTAACCTACCCTTGGGTGTGACATCTCATCACCTCTGCCATATTCTCTTCAATAGAAATAAGTCACTGTCTACAGCTCTCACCCAAAGGTTGGGAGTTACACAAGGTCCTGAATACCAGGAGGTAGATGTCATTGGGGGATATCTTAGAGTTTGCCCATGTAACCTTTACTGAAGCTTTCATTTATGTTAATATCTTACCATAACATCATAACCATAAAATATTTATCAAAATAAAAAATTATTCTTGGTATAAAATAAAACTGTGTAGTCTAACATTCATTTCACCAGGTTTTTCCACGAATGAACCTTTTTTTGTTTCAGATCCACCCCAGGATTCCATCTTGCATTTTAGTTGTCATGTCTTAGGCTCCTCCAATCTATGATAGTTTCCCAGTCTTTCCTTGTCTTTCATGACCATGACGCTTTGAAGAATGCTGATCAGTTATTTTCAAGAAGCTTCTTCAATTTAGCATTGTTTGATGTTTCAAGTTTAGACTAGTGTTATGCATTCTCAATACGTCGCAACAGAGAGCATATTATGTTGATATACATTACTGGTGATATTAACCTTACCTACTTGGCTAAAGTGGTATCTGCTGGGATTCTCCACTGTAAAGTTACTGTTTTTCCTTCGGAGATACTAAACGTTTGAGGGATATTTTGTTAGACTACACAAATAACCTGTTTAAATGTTGACTACTAATTTTAACATTCATGAGTGGATCTTGGCTATAGCAGTTATTACTCTGGTGTTTTAATTCTTTTATGTCTTTCATCTCTTCTACATTTGTTAATTGGAATTCTTCTGTAAGGAGAATTGTTATTCCTTCATTTATTCCACCCTAGGTTATTTATTTGTATTAGTGTAGATTCATGAGTGTTTATTTCATCCTTTGGATTATAACAATATTACAAATGAATCACCTACTCATCCTTCAGCAGGAGTACATGATTCATTTATAATATAGCTATATATTATAATATATTACTGTTACTTTTTTGTTGCTCAAATTCTTGTTTTAGCTATTTAGAGCACTTTCAGGTTGGCTTCTCTACCGTGCCCCAGACCCGGAATCAACTGTTTCATAAAAAACCCTCTGTTTTTTTGTTTTTGTTTTGTTTTGTTTATTTTTGGAGGCAGAGTTTTGCTCTGTCTCCCATGCTGGAGTTCAGTGGTGTGATCTCTGCTCACTGTAACCTCCACCTCCTGTGTTCAAGCAATTCTCCTGCCTCAGCCTCCCGAGAAGCTAGGATTACAGGTGTGCACCACCACACCCAGCTAATTTTCTGTATTTTTAGTAGAGATGGGGTTTCACAATGTCAGCCAAGCTGGTCTTGAACTCCTGACCTAAAGTGATCTGCCCACCTCAGCCTCTTAAAATGCTGGGATTACCACGCCCAGCCAAAAAACCTTTTCTTTCAAGGAAGGAAGGAGAATAGTATTTAGAAAGCAAGATGTAAGTACCTGGCATGCTCATTGGTGCTGGGATGTGACTGTGTGTACCCTTTCTCAGTGAGTAAAGCTAAGAAATATAGTAGATATGGTAACTTATGTGTATACTCATATTTGTATCTTTTAACGTTGTGTGTGTGTGTGTGTGTGTTAAATCATTAGTCCGTACTGATACTTCTGACTCCAGTACAGATCTACAGGGTTGATTCTTCCTTTCCCCTTTCTTTACTTGTAACTTCTGTCTCTAATAGCGATAAAACTGGCTCTCATTATCTGTATTTACCCTAGGATATAAATAAAGCAGTTTCAGAATTCCTAGCCCGTACCCGCATGAAAAACAAATTCTGCAACTAGAGTACAGTGTTTATTTCTAGTTTCGAATTTATCATTAAAATATCTAGACAAAAATGCTGTTTGCTAAGTTTCTTAAGTCAGCATCTCCCTTCCCCATACCCTTCAGTGTGAGTATGTGATTCATTTATAATGCAGTTAGACTCATTAGTCACATTCTGTATTCCATCTTTGCTTCATATCCTGGTTGACTTTTAAAAATGTACATATTTAAAGTGCAATATATATATATATATATATAAAGTACATACTTATAAATGTCATTTTCTGTGCTTTACAGTTCTGTCCATTGCCACCGTTTCATATGAACAGTTCCATCATTCCAAAAATTTCCCCATGCCATTCCTTTAGAGACAGTCTTTCCCCTGACCCCTTGCTCCTAGCAGTCCCTGGTCTGTTTTTTTTCCCTAGAGTTTTGTCTTTCTGGAGTGTCACACAAATGGAATCATAAAATATGTAACAGTCTTTTGGGTCTGTCCTTTTTTACTTTGCAAAATGCATTTGACACATCCATCTTGTGTGTATTGGTAGTGCCTTTTTGTTGCTCTTTTATATTACAGTTCCATTGTACAGATTACCACAATTTGTTTATCCATTCACTCCTTAAAGGATATTTGAATTGTTTCTAATTTGGGGCCATTAAAATTAGAACTGCTATAAACATTTATATACAGGTTTTTGTTTCTCTGCAGTAAATACTGAGGAAGAGGATTCCTGAATTATGTACGTGTATATTTAACTTTGTAAGAATTATTCAGAGCTAAACTAATACTAGTTTTTCAGAGTGGCTGTATCATTTTGCATTCCCACTGGCAATGAGTGAACATTCTAGTTACTACACACCCTCACCAATGTGTAAGTTGTCAATATATTTTAGCCATTTTCATAGTTGTACAGTGGTATTTCAACATAGTTTTAATTTGCATGTCCTTCCATAAACGCTAATTATTATGAACACCTTTTCAAGAGCTTATTTACCATCCTCTTTGGTGAAGTGCTTTTTAAATAGGATTGTTTGCTTTTTATTGGTGAATTTTGAGAGTTCTTAATATACTCTGGATACGAGTCTTTTCTGGATAAGTTATTTGCAAATATCTCATCAGAGTATGTGACTTATCTTCTTGTCCTCTTGTCCTCTTAACAAAGTCTTTAAAAGAACAAAGGTTTTTCCTTTTGATCAAGTTCAATTAATTGATTTTTACATGGATCATGTGATTGGGTTGGCAGTACTTTTCTTATTTCAGTAGTTTTTGGGGTACAGGTGGTTTTTGGTTACATGGATAAGTTCTCGAGTGGTGATTTCTGAGATTTTAGTGCATCCATCACCCAAGTAGTATACACACTTTACCCAATATGTAGTATTTTGTCCCTCAGCCCCCTTCAACCTCCCCATTCAGTCCCCAACATCTATTATATCATTCTTATGCTTTTGTGTCTTCATAGTTTAGCTGCTACTAACAAGTTTATGAGAACATACAAAATTTCGTTTTCCATTCCTGAGTTACTTCTCTTAGAATAATGGCTTCCATTCCATCCAAGTTGATGCAGAAGATGTTATTTCATTCTTTTTTATGGCCGAGTAGTATTCCATGGTGTATACATACCACATTTTCTTTATCTACTTGTTGGTTGATGGGCACTTAGGGTTTTATGTCTTTGCAGTTGCAAATTGTGCTGCTGTAAAAGTGTGTGCATGTGTCTTTTTGATATAATGTCTTTTTTTTTAAGTATAGATTTCTTTGGTACATCTTGTTAGACATTTGCTGAGCTTTTTAAGTCTAAAGGTTTATAGGTATACCTCAGATATATTGCAGGTTCAGTTCCAGACCACTGCAATAAAGCAGGTCACATGAATTTTTTGGTTTCCCAGTGCATATACAAGTTACGTTTACACTGTACTGTACTCTTAAGTGTATAATAGCGTTATGTCTAAAAAAAAGTACATACCTTAATTTAAAAATTCTTATTGCCTAAAAATGCTAACAATCATTTGAACCTTCAGTGAGTTACTTTTTGCTGGTGGTGGTCTTATCTTGATGTGGGTGGCTATTAATTGCTCTGGGTGGTGATTGCTAAAGATTAGGGTGGCTGTTGAAATTTCTTTTTAATTTTCGTGGGTACATAGTAGGTGTATATGTTTATGGGGTACATGAGATGTTTTGATACAGGTGTACAGTGTGAAATAAGCACATCATGAAGAATAGGGTATCTATCCCCTCAAGCATTTATTCATTGAGTTGCAAACAATCCAATTACACTCTCCAAGTTATTTTAAAATGTACAGTTATTATTGACTGTAGTCACCCTGTTGTGTTATCATGTAATAGTTCTTATTCATTCTATTTTTTTTTGTACCCATTAACTATCCCAGTCTCTTCCCAAACCCCTCACCACCCTTCCCAGCCTCTGGTAACCATCCTTCTACTCTCTATTTCTATGAGTATCAATTGTTCCGATTTTTAGATTCCACAAATAAATGAGAACATGCAATGTTTGTCTTTTTGTGTCTGGCTTATTCCATTTAACATAATGATCTCCAGTTCCGTCCATATGTTTGTAAATGACTGGATCTCATCCTTTTCTGTGTCTGAATAGTACTCCACTATGTGCATATACCATATTTTCTTATCTATTCATCCGTTGATGGACACATAGATTGCTTCCAAATCTTAGCTTACCATAAACGGTGCTGCAACAAACATGGGATTGCATGGAATCTGCAGATTGCTTTTGGGTAGTGAAATCAGTCTTCCATATACTGATTTCCTTTTTTGGGGTATATACGCAACAGTGGGATTGCTGGATCATAATGGTAACTCAGTTTTTAGTTTTTTAAAGGAATGTCCAATCTATTCTCCTTAATGATTGTACTAATTTACATTCCCAGCAATAGTATACAAAGGTTCCCTTTTTTCCACATCTTTGCCAGCATTTGTTATTGCCTGTCTCTTGGATATATAAGACATTTTAACTGGGGTGAGGTGGTATCTCATTGTAGTTTTTAGTTTTAGTGTTTTGATCAGATTATTAGACTTTTTTTACTGTTGAGTTGTTTGAGCTCTTTATATAGTCTGTTTATTAATCCCTTGTAAGATGGGTAGTTTGCAGATATTTTCTCCAATTCCGTGGGTTGTCTCTTCACTTTATTGTTTATGTCCTTTGTTGTAAAGAAGCTTTTTAATTTGATGTGATCCCATTTGTCCATTTTCACTTTGGTTGCCTGTGCTTGTGGCATATTGCTAAATAAATTTTTGCCCAGACCAATATCCTAAAAACACGCTATGTTTTTTTTTTTTTTAGTAGTTTCATCGTTTGAGATCTTAGATTTCGGTTTTTAGTCCATTTTGATTTGATTTTTGTATATGGCAAAAGATAGAGGTCTAGTTTCATTCTTCTGCATGTAGATACGCAGTTTTCTCAGTGCCATTTATTGAAGAGACTGTCTTTCCCCCGGTGTATGTTTTTGGCACCTTTGTCAAAAATGAGTTCACTGTAGGTGTGTGGATTTGTTTCTCAGTTCTCTGTTCTGTTTCATTGGTTTTTGTGTCTGTTTTTAAGCTAGTAAGTACCATGAGGTTTTGGTTATTATAGCATTGTAGTATAATTTGAAGTCAGGTATTGTGATTCTTCCAGTTTCATTCTTTTTGCTTAGGATAACTTTGGCTGTTCTGGGTCTTTTGTGGTTCCATATAAATTTTAGGATTTTTTCTATTTCTTTGAAGAATGTCATTGGTATTTTAATAGAGATTGCATTGAATACATATTCAACGGAGTACCCAATTGCTTTGGGTTGTATGGACATTTTAACAATATTTATCTTTCTAATTCATGAACATGGAATGTTTTTCCATTTTTTTGGTGTCCTCTTCAATTTCTTTCAACAATGTTTTATAGTTTCCTCTATAGAAATCTTTCACTTCTTTGGCTAATTGCTGGGTATTGGCTTTTGTAAATGGGATTACTTTTTAAATTTCTTTTTCATATTATTCACTGTTGACATATAGAAATGCAAACTGATTTTTGTATGTTGATTTTATATCCTGCAACTTTACTGAATTTATCGATTGAAATAGTTTTTTGTGTGGAGGCTCTAGGTTTTTTCAAGAAGATTGTATCTTCTGCAAACAAGGATAATTTGACTTCTTCCTTTCCAGTTTGGAAGCCCTTTCTATCTTTCTCTTGTCTGATTGTTCTTGCTAGGACTTCCAGTACTTTGTAGAATAAGAGTGTTGAAAATAGACATCCATGTCATATTCCACATCTTAGAGGAAAGGCTTTCAGTTTCTTCCCATTCAGTATGATACTAGCTGTGGGTCTATCGTATATGGCTTTTACTGTGTTGAGGTATGTGTTCTCTTTACCCAGTTTTTTGAGGGTTTTTATCAGAAACAGATGTTGAATTTTAAGAAATTTTTTTTTTCAGCATCAATTGAAATGATCATGTGGTTTTTGTCCTTCATTCTGTTGATATGTTGTATCATGTTGATTGAATTACATTGGTCCAGTTGATCAACTATATTGTTGAAATTGTCATCTTCACTGAATTTTTAATTCAGCTTGTTTAATCAGCATTTGAAAACAGCGTGTATCTCTAGTTACGTTTGTGTATTTTCTGTTTTTCCTATAGATCTTGTTTGGGATATTTTGTGGGGGAGGGGAACAATCACAAAGTTACAGAGAAGGTGTAAATATGGTACAAGGAATTTCTCTTTCTCCTTAGTTACTTGGGAATAAGTTGTTGACCTGCTGCACAATCACTTTCATGTTACATTTTCTCATTTCCTGTAAAAGATCATACGGTTTGCCAAAGATCTGATGGTTGCAGAGGTATGGTGTTATTTCTGAAGCCTCTGTTTTGTTCCATTGGTCTATATATCTGTTTTGGTACCAGTACCATGCTGTTTTGTTACTGTAGACGTGTAGTATAGTTTGAAGTCAGGTGGTGTGATGCCTCCAGCTTTGTTCTTTATGCTTAGGATTGTCTTGGCTATGCAGGCTCTTTTTTGGTTTCATATGAAATTTAAGGTGTTTTTTTTTTCCCAATTTTGTGAAGAAAGTCAATGGTAGCTTGATGGGAGAGGATTAAATCTGTAAATTTCTTTGGGCACTATGGCCATTTACACAATATTGATTCTTCGTATCCATTAGCATGGAATGTTTTTCCATTTGTTTGTGTCCTCTCTAATTTCCTTGAGCAGAGGTTTGTAGTTCTCCTTGAAGAGGTCCTACATTCCTTATAAGTTGTATTTGCAGGTATTTTATTCTCTTTGTAGCATTTGTGAATGGGAGTTCACTGATGATTTGGCTTTCTGTTTTTATTGGTATATAAGAATGCTTGTTATTTTTTGCACATTGATTTTGTGTCCTGCAACTTTGCTGATGTTGCTTATCACCTTAAGCAGATTTGGGGCTGAGACGATGGGGTCTTCTAAATATATAATCATGTCATCTGCAAACAGAGACAATTTGACTTCCTCTTTTCCTAATTGAATACTCTTTATTTCTTTATCTTGCCTGATCGCCCTGGCCAGAACTTCCAATACTATGTTGAATAGGAGTGATGAGGGGAGGGCATCCTTGTCTTGTGCCAGTTTTCAAAGGGAATGCTCCCAGTTTTTGGCCATTCAGTATGATATTGTCTGTGGGTTTGTCATAATTAGTTCTTATTATTTTGTGATATGTTCTATTAATACCTAGTTTATTGAGTGTTTTTAGCATGAAGGGCTGTTGAATTTTGTCGAAGGCCTTTCTGCATCTATGGAGATAATCGTGGTTTTTGTCATTGGTTCTGTTTATGTGATGGATTGCGCTTATAGATTTGCGTATGTTGAACTAACCTTGCATCCCAGGGGTGAAGCCAACTGGATTGTAGTGGATAAGCTTTTTGATGTGCTGCTGGATTCAGTTTGCTAGTATTTTATTGAGGATTTTCGCACTGATGTTCCTCAGGGATATTGGCCTGAAATTTTCCTTTTTTGTTGTGTCTGTCAGGTTTTGGTATTAGGATGATGCTGGCCTCCTAAAATGGGTTAGGGAGGAGTCCCTCCTTTTCTTTTGTGTGGAATATTTTCAGAATGAATGGTACCAGCTCCTCTTTGTACCTCTGGTAGAATTTGGTTGTGAATCCATCTGTTCCTGGACCTTTTTTGGTTGGTAGGCTATTAATTACTACCTCAATTTCAGAAATTGTTACTGGTCTATTCAGGGATTCAACTTCTTCCTGGTTTAGTGTTAGGAGGGTGTTAAATGTCCAGGAATTTATCTTTTTCTTCTAGATTTTCCAGTTTATTTGCATAGAGGTGTTTATAGTATTCTCTGATAGTAGTTTGTATTTCTGTGGAATCAGTGGTGATATCCCTGTTTTTTTTTTCATTTTTTTTAATTGCATTTTAGGTTTTGGGGTACAAGTGAAGAACATGCAAGATTGTTGCATGGGTACACACATGGCAGTGTGATTTGCTGCCTTCCTCCCCCATCACCTGTATCTCGCATTTCTCCCCATGCTATCTCTCCCCAACTCCCCACCCCCTGCTGTCCCTCCCCCTGTTTCCCCCCAACAGACCCCAGTGTGTGATGCTCCCCTCCCTGTGTCCATGTGTTCTCATTGTTCAATACCCACCTATGAGTGAGAACATGTGGTGTTTGATTTTCTGTTCTTGTGTCAGTTTGCTGAGAATGATGGTTTCCAGGTTCATCCATGTCCCTACAAAGGACACGAACTCATCGTTTTTGATGGCTGCATAATATTCCATGGTGTATATGTGCCACATTTTCCCTGTCCAGTCTATCATCGACGGGCATTTGGGTTGGTTCCAGGTTTTTGCCATTGTAAACTGTGCTGAAACGAACATTCGTGTGCATGTGTCCTTATAATAGAACGATTTATAATCCTTTGGATATATACCCAGTAATGGGATTGCTGGGTCAAATGGAATTTCTATTTCTAGGTCCTTGAGGAATCGCCACACTGTCTTCCACAATGGTTGAACTAATTTACACTCCCACCAACAGTGTAAAAGTGTTCCTATTTCTCCACATCCTCTCCAGCATCTGTTATCTCCAGATTTTTTAATGATCACCATTCTAACTGGCGTGAGATGCTATCTCAATGTAGTTTTGATTTGCATTTCTCTAATGACCAGTGATGATGAGCATTTTTTCATATGTTTGTTGGCCTCATGTATGTCTTCTTTTGAGAAGTGTCTGTTCATATCCTTCGCCCCCTTTTGAATGGGCTTGTTTGTTTTTTTCTTGTAAATCTGTTTTAGTTCTTTGTAGATTCTGGATATCAGCCCTCTGTCAGATGGATAGACTGCAAAAATTTTTTCCCATTCTGTTGGTTGCCGATTCACTCTAATGGCTGTTTCTTTTGCTGTGCAGAAGCTGTGGAGTTTGATTAGGTCCCATTTGTCTATTTTGGCTTTTGTTGCCAATGCTTTTGGTGTTTTGGTCATGAAGTCCTTGCCTACGCCTATGTCCTGAATGGTTTTGCCTAGATTTTCTTCTAGGGTTTTTATGGTGTTAGGTCTTACGTTTAAGTCTTTAATCCATCTGGAGTTAATTTTAGTGTAAGGTGTCAGGAAGGGGTCCAGTTTCTGCTTTCTGCACATGGCTAGCCAGTTTTCCCAACACCATTTATTAAACAGGGGGATCCTTTCCCCATTGCTTGTTTTTGTCAGGTTTGTCAAAGATTGGATGGTTGTAGATGTGTTGCTTCTGAGGCCTCTGTTCTGTTCTATTGGTCTATATCTCTGTTTTGGTACCAGTACCATGCTGTTTTGATTACTGTAGCCTTGTAGTATAGTTTGAAGTCCAGGAGTGTGATGTCTCCTGCTTTGTTCTTTTTGCATCGTATTGACTTGCCCATGCGGGCTCTCTTTTGGTTCCATATGAAGTTTAAGGTGGTTTTTTCCAGTTCTGCGAAGAAGGTCATTGGTAGCTTGATGGGGATAGCGTTGAATCTATAAATTACTTTGGGCAGTATGGCCATTTTCATGATATTGATTCTTCCTAACCCTGAACATGGAATGTTTCTCCATCTGTTTGTGTCCTCTCTTATTTCGTTGAGCAGTGGTTTGTAGTTCTCCTTGAAGAGGTCCTTTACGTTCCTTGTTAGTTGTATTCCTAGGTATTTTATTCTCTTTGTAGCAATTGTGAATGGCAGTTCGTTCTTGATTTGGCTCTCTTTAAGTCTGTTATTGGTGTATAAGAATGCTTGTGATTTTTGCACATTGATTTTGTATCCTGAGACTTTGCTGAAGTTGCTTATCAGTTTCAGGAGATTTTGGGCTGAGGCGATGGGGTCTTCTAGATATACAATCATGTCGTCTGCAAATAGAGACAATTTGACTTCCTCCTTTCCTAATTGAATACCCTTTATTTCTTTTTCTTGCCTGATTGCTCTGGCTAGAACTTCCAATACTATATTGAATTGGAGTGGTGAGAGAGGGTATCCTTGTCTAGTGCCAGATTTCAAAGGGAATGCTTCCAGTTGTTATGCCCATTCAGTATGATATTGGCTGTTGGTTTGTCGTAAATAGCTTTTATTGTCTTGAGATGCATTCGGTCAATACCTAGTTTATTGAGGGTTTTTAGCATAAAGTGCTGTTGAATTTTGTTGAAGGCCTTCTCTGCATCTATTGAGATAATCATGTGGTTTTTGTCTTTGGTTTTGTTTATGTGGTGGATTATGTTTATAGACCTGCGTATGTTGAACCAGCCTTGAATGCCCTGGATGAATCCTACTTGATCAGGGTGGATAAGCTTTTTGATGTGCCTTTGCAGTCGGTTTGCCAGTATTTTATTGAAGATTTTTGTGTCTATGTTCATCATGGATATTGGCCTGAAGTTTTCTTTTCTTGCTGAGTCTCTGCCGGGTTTTGGTATCAGGATGATGTTGATTTCATAAAATGATTTGGGAAGGACTCCCTCTTTTGGATTGTTTGGAATAGTTTCAGAAGGAATGGTACCAGCTCCTCTTTGCATGTCTGGTAGAATTCGGCTGTGAACCCATCTGGACCCTGGGCTTGTTTTGGGTGGTAGGCTCTTAATTGCTGCCTCAACTTCAGACCTTGTTATTGGTCTATTCAGGGTTTCGACTTCTTCCTGGTTTAGGCTTGGGAGGATGCAAGTGTCCAGGAATTTCTCCATTTCTTCCAGATTTACTAGTTTATGTGCATAGAGTTGTTTGTAATAATCTCTTATGATGGTTTGTATTTCTGTGGAATCTGTGGTGATATCCCCTTTATCGTTTTTTATTGCGTCTTCCTGGATAATATCCTGGAGAGTATTTTCCAGCTTGGATTCATTCTCTCCATCACATTCAGGTACACCTATCAAACGTAGATTAGCTCTTTTCACATAGTCCCATTTTTCTTGGAGACTTTGTTCATTCCTTTTTACCCTTTTTTCTCTAGTCTTGCCTTCTCATTTTATTTCATTGAGTTGATCTTCAACCTCTGATATCCTTTCTTCTGCTTGGTCAATTCGGCTGTTGAAACTTGTGTATGCTTCATGAAATTCTCGTGTTGTGTTTTTCAGCTCCATCAATTCACTTATATTCCTCTCTAAGTTGTTTACTCTCGTTAGCATTTTGTCGAATCTTTTTTCAATGTTCTTAGTTTCTTTGCATTGGGTTAGAACGTGTTTTTTTAGCTCACAGAAGTTTTCTTATTACCCACCTTCTGAAGCCTGATTCTGTCAATTCATCACACTCATTCTCCATCCAAGCCTTGTTCCCTTGCTGGTGAGGAGTTGTGATCCCTTGTAGAAGGAGAGGTGTTCTGGTTTCGGGTGTTTTCATCCTTTTTGCGCTGGTTTCTTCCCATCTTTGTGGATTTATCCACCTGTCGTCTTTGTAGTTGTTGACTTTCAGATTGGGGCTCGAGGGGACGTCCAGTTTGTTGATGATGAAGTTAATTTCTTTCTGTTTCTTAGTTTTCCTTCTAACAGTTTGGCCTCTCTGCTGTAGGACTGCTGAGGTCCACTCCAGGCCCTGCTTTCCTGGGGACCACCTGCAGCGGCTGCAAAACAGTAAGGGTTGCTGCCAGTTTCTTCTTCTGCTATCTTTGTCCCAGAAGGATGCCCGCCAGATGTCAGTCTGAGCTCTCCTTTATGAGGTGACTCTTTGGATATATGGGGGTCAGGGAGCTGCTTGAGGAGACAGTCTGTCCTTTATAGGAGCTCAAGTGCTGAGCTGTGAGCTCTGTTGTTCATTCAGAGCTGCTGGGCAGGTACGTTTAAGTCTGCTGCAGCAGAACTCATGAACCCCATTTTTTCCCCAGGTGCTCTGTCCCGGGGAGTTAGGGCTTTATTTGTGAGTTTCCGTTGTGCTGCTGCCTTTTTTTCAGGGCTGCCCTGCCCAGCGAGGAGGCAGCCTAGTCATTGTCTGCCTGCAGAGGCTTTGGTGAGCTGTGGGCTCCACCTAGCTGCTGTGTGAACTTCCCTGCAGTCCTGTTTATACCGGTGTAGTTAGAACTGCCTCGGCAATGGCGGCCCACCTCTATAATGGTGGACTCTCTCTGTAATGGCGGGCTGCCTCGGCAATGGCAAACTACCTCCGTAGTGGTGGACTGCCTCAATAATGGCGGACCCCCCTCCCCCACAGAGCTTGACCGTCCCGGGTTCAGCTGTGCTTGCTGTTAAACTCTTAATCAGAGCTGTTTCGGATTGCTGTTTTTTTGTGGGGGTGGGACCAGCTGAGCCTGATCACCTGGCTCCCTGCCTCAGAGCCTTTTTTTAGTTGAACGGTTGACTGTCTCCCAGGTGTTCCAGTCGCCCGTTGAAAAGGTGCCAGGATCTGTGTGATTTCTTGTGTGGCGACCCACTGTGCCAGCTGAAACAGCAGCACTGAGATTCGTGGCACTTTTTTGCCTGGGAATCTCCTGGCCTGGCTCCCTGTTTCAGTCCCCTTTTTAATCAGATGAATGGGCGACTGTGCCTTCCTGGAGCTCCAATCGTCAGCTAAAATGGCGCCTGGACCCGTGTATTTTGTTCGGAGAACCGCCATGCCAGGGAGCTGGCAAAACAGCCGCGCCGCCAAAACAGCCACACTGGTGACCCATAGGGCTCCTCCGCCTGGGAATCTCCTGGTCTGTGGATGATAAAAATCCATCTGGAAATGTGGTGTCCACTCACCCTCTGCGCTTTCACTGGGATCTGCAATCCTGAGCTTCTCCTAATTGGCCATCTTGGATCCCTCTGATATCCCTTTATCATTTTTTATTGCATCTATTTGATTCTTCTCTTTTTTCTTCTTTATTAATCTGGCTCATGGTCTATTTTGTTGATCTTTTCAAAAAATCAGCTCCTGGGTTCATTGATTTTTTTTGAAGAGTTTTTTGTGTCTGTATGACCTTCAATTCTGCTGTGATCTTATTTCTTGTCTTCTGCTAGCTTTTGAGTTTGTTTGCTCTTGCTTCTCTAGTTCTTTTCATTGTGATGTTAGGGTGTCAATTTTAGGTCTTTCCTGCTTTCTCTTGTAGGCATTTAGTGCTATAAATTTCCCTCTACATACTGCTTTAAATGTGTCCCAGAGATTCTGATAACATTGTGTCTTTGTTCTCATTGGTTTCAAAGAACAACTTCATTTCTGCCTTAATTTTGTTATTTACCCGGTAGTCACTCAGGAGCAAGTTGTTCAGTTTCCATGTAGTTGTGCAGTTATGAGTGAGTTTCTCAATCCTGAGTTCTAATTTGATTGCACTGTGGTCTGAGAGATTGTTTGTTATGATTTCCATTCTTTTGCATTTGCTGAGGAGTGTTTTACTTCCAATTATGTGGTCAATTTTGGAATAAGTGCTATGTGGTGCTAAGAAGAATGTGTATTCTGTTAATTTGGGGTGGAGAGTTCTGAAGATATCTATTAGGTCCTCTTGGTCCAGGAGTGAGTTCAAGTCCTGGATATCCTTGTTAATTTTCTGTCTCATTGATCTGTGTAATATTGACAGTGAGGTGTTAAAGTCTCCCACTATTATTATGTGGGAGTCTAAGTCTCTTTGTAGGTCTCTAAGAACTTGCTTTATGAATCTGGATGCTCCTGTATTAGATACATATATATTTAGGATAGTTAGCTCTTCTTGTTGCATTGATTCCTTTATTATTATATAATGCCCTTCTTTGTCTCTTTTGATCTTTGTTGGTTTAAAGTCCTTTTATCAGAGACTAAGATTGCAACCCCTGGTTTTTTCACTTTCTATTTGTAAGGGTTATTGCCGAGTTTAAAATGAGGAAACTGAGACCAGTATAAGAAAATGAAAAACTAATTTATTTAGCTACCGGGCGAGGTTCTATAGTCCAGGAGGGGGCCAGAGAAGTCGCGCCTAACTTTTTAGGGCAAGGGGTTTTATAGGGAGTGAAGGCGTTTAATTGGGAACTGAGGAGACAAAGCATAAGGCAGTTGATTGGATATTGAAACACAGGACATGGAGGAAGCAAGCTACTACTAGTGGGCAGGCGGGATTTTTGGTGAGCGGGCCGCCTTGGGGAAAAATGACCTTGATGGGGCAAAGTGCGTATCGGGCAAGGGAGTGCTATTAGGCAAGAAAGTGTTATCGGGCAAGAAAGTGCTGTTGGGCAAGAAAGTGCTATTGGGCAAGGTTTGTTGGGGCTTTTTGAAAATTTTAGGGTGGGGTTTTTAGTGGCGGGCTAGGTGTTGGGTGCAGAGTTTGCTTCAGTGGTGGGTGTTGGGGAGGCTATGTGGAGGAGTTAAATGTTGATCGTGGAGTGGCGACGTAATTCCCAGACACTGGGCGGAATGGGCGTGTCCGAGCTCCTGGCGAGGCAACTGGCCTTACACTATTTGCTTGGTAAATATTCCTGTATCCCTTTATTTTCAGCCTATGTGTGTCTTTGCACGTGAGGTGGGTCTCCTGAATACAGCACACCAATGGGTCTTGACTCTATCCAGTTTGCCAGTCTGTTTTTTAATTGGGCCATTTAGCCCATTTACATTTAAGGTTAATACTGTTATGTGTGAATTTGATCTTGTCATTATGATGCTAGCTAGTTATTTTGTCCATTAGTTGATGCAGTTTCTTCATAGTGTCAGTGGTCTTTACAATTTGGCATGTTTTTGCAGTGCCTGGTACCAATTTTTCCTTTTCATGTTTAGTGCTTCCTTCAGGAGCTCTTGTAGGGCAGGCCTGGTGGTGACAAAATCTCTCAGCATTTGCTTGTCTGTAAAGGATTTTATTTCTCCTTCACTTATGAAGCTTAGTTTGCTGGATATGAAATTCTGCATTGGAAATTCTTTTCTTTAAGAATGTTGAATATCAGCCCCCACTCTCTCCTGACTGGAAGGTTTCTGCAGAGAGATCCGCTGTTAGTCTGATGGGCTTCTCTTTGTGGGTGGCTTGACCTTTCTCTCTGGCCACGCTTAACATTTTTTCCTTCATTTCAACCTTGGTGAATCTGATGATTATGTGTCTTGGGGTTGGTCTTCTCGAGGAGTATCTTTCTGATGTTCTCTGTATTTCCTGAATTTGAATGTTGGCCTGTCTTGCTAGGTTGGATAATATCCTGAAGATAATCCTGGATAATATCCCAAAGAGTGTTTTCCAACTTAGTTCCGTTCTCCCCATCACTTTTGTGTACACCAGTCAAACATAGGTTTGGTCTTTTCACATAGCCCCATATTTCTTGGAAGCTTTGTTCGTTTCTTTTTATTCTTTTTTCTCTAATCTTGTCTTCACGCTTTATTTTATTAAGTTAATATTTAGTCTCTAATATCCTTTCTTCCACTTGATCAGTTTGGCTATTGATACTTGTGTATACTTCACAAAGTTCTTGTGCTGTGTTTTTCAACTCTATCAGGTCATTTGTGTTCTTCTCTAAACTGGTTATTCTAGTTAGCAATTCCTCTAACCTTTTATCAAGGTTCTTAACTTCCTTGCAATGGGTTGTTAGAACATGCTTCTTTAGCTCAGAGAAGTATGTTATTACCCACCTTCTGAAGCCTACTTCTGTCAGTTTGTCAAACTCATTCTCCGTCCAGTTTTGTTTTCTTGCTCGAGAGAATCTGTGATCCTTTGGAGGAGAAGAGACATTCTGGTTTTTGGAGTTTTCACCCTTTTTGCGCTGATTTTTCCTCATCTTCGTGGATTTATCTACCTTTGGTCTTTGCTGTTGGTGACCTTTGGAGTTTTTGTGTGGTCGTCCTTTTTGTTGATGTTGATACTTCTGCTTTGTATTTGTTTTCCTTCTAATAGGCCCCTCTGCTGCAGGTCTGCTGGAGTTTGCTGGGGGTCCACTCCAGACCCTGTTTGCCTGGGTATCACCAGTGTAAGTTGCAGAACAGCAAAGATTGCTGCCTTCCCCTACCTCTGGAAGCTTTTCTCAGAGGGGCACCTGCCAGATGCCAGCCGGAGCTCTCCTGTATGAGGTGTCTATAGACCCCTGCTGGGAGGTGTCTCCCCCATCAGGAGGCACGGGGGTCAGGGACCCACTTGAGGAGGCAGTCTCTTCCTTAGCCAAGCTCGAGCACTGTGCTGGGAGATCTGCTTTCTTCAGAGCTGGCAGGCAGGAATGTTTAAGTCTGCTGAAGCTGCACTCACAGCCACCCCTTCCCTCAGGTACTCTGTCCCAAGGAGATGGGAGTTTTATCCGTAAGCCCCTGACTGGGGCTGCTGCCTTTCTTTCAGAGATGGCCTGCCCAGAGAGGAGGTATCTAGAGAGGTAGTCTGGCTACAATGGCTTTGCTGTGCTGCAGTGATCTCCGCCCAGTGTGAACTTCCTGGTGGCTTTGTTTACACTGTGAGGGGAAAACTGCCTACTCAAGCCCCAGTAATGGCGGACACCCCCTCCCCCCCACCAAGCTCAAGCATCCCAGGTCAACTTCAAACTGCTGTGCTGGCAATGAGAATTTCAAGCCAGTGGATCTCAGCTTGTTGGGCTCCGTGGTGGTGGGATCCGCTGAGCAAGACCACTTGGCTCCCTGGCTTCAGCCCCATTTCCAAGGGAGTGAATGGTTGTGTTTCATTGGTGTTCCAGGAACCACTGGGGTATGGAAAAAAAAAACTGCACCTAGGTTGGTGTCTGTCCAAACAGCCACCCAGTTTTGTGCTTGAAACCGAGGGCCCTTGTGGTGTAGGCACCTGAGGAAATCTCCTGGTGTGTGGGTTGTGGAGACCATGGGAAAAGCATAGTATCTGGGCCAGATAGCACTCTCCCTCACAGCATGGTCCCTTGACTAGGGGAGGGAGTTTCCTGACGATCCCTTGTGCTTCCTGGGTAAGGCGACACCCTACCCTCCTTCTGCTTGCCCTCTGTTGGATGCAACTGGGTACTTCAGTTGGAAATGTAGAAATCACCCACTTTCTGCGTTGGTCTTGCTGGGAGCTGCAGACTGGAGGTGTTCCTATTTGACCATCTTGCCCAGGAATCCCTCATGTACTTATTATTACATGACCATAAGTTTTTTATTTCTCTATGACAGTGGGTCTCAATTAGGAGTGATTTTACCCCTCAGGGAACATGGGAAATGTCTGAAAACATTTTTGATTGTAATGACAAGGAAAGAGTTGCAACTGGTGTCAAGTAAATCAAAGGCAGAGATGCTGTAGAGTATCCTAGAATACACAAGACAGTCCTCTAGAACAAAGAATTGTTTCACAACGTCAGTAGTGCTGAGATTGAGAAACTACACAAGAATAAATACCCAGGAGTGTGATTATTGGGTTGTATAGTAAGAATATGTTTAATTTTATAAGAAACTGCAGAGTGTTTTCCAGAGTGGTTATAGCATTTTGCATTTCCAATAACAGTGTATGAGAGATCAGCTTTCTTCACATCTTCATGAGCATTTATAATGTCAGTAGTTTTTTTTTTTGAGATGGAGTGTGGCTCTGTTGCCCAGGCTGGAGTGTAGTGATGTGATCTCCGTTCACTGTAACCTCCACCTCCTGGGTTCCAGTGATTCTCCTGCCTCAGCCTCCCGAGTAGCTGGGATTACAGATGCCTGCCACCACGCCCAGCTAATTTTTGTATTTTTAGGAGAGATGGGTTTCACCATATTGGTGAGGTTGGTCTTGAACTCTTGACCTCATGATGTGCCCACCTTTGCCTCCCAAAGTGCTGGGTTTACAGGTGTGAGCCACCGCGCCTGTCCACTGTCAGCAGTTTTTAATTTAGCCTTCCTGGTTGGTATATAGGGGTATCTTAATTGTTGCTTTAATTTGCATTTCTCTACTACTAACGATGAACATTTTTTAATGCGCTCATTTACTATCTATATATTTTCTTTCTATTAAAATTGTTTTGCTCATTTTCTAATTGCATTTTTTTAACTGTTGAATTTAGAGAATCTTTATTCTGGATACAAATTCTTTATTAGATTTCAGACTTGCAAATTTTTAGATTATACAAAATCAAGTTTTCTGACTATAATCATTGTTATTATTGTAATTCATTTTGATGCTCAAAATAACAGATTTGGTTGGCCAGTGGCAGCCCCTTCAAGCTGGCTCTGTATCATTTTCATATGTCTCTGTCATCTTTTGAGCATGTCTTTGCTTTCTGGCACAAGATATTTCAGGCTCATCTTATACTTTTCCTTTTCCAGCTTTGGAATCAGCTACTTCTCCAAGAAGCCTGTTCTTCCAGTGGAATGTGGTATTTAGAGGCTAGGTTTTAAACACTAGGCATATGTGTTGCTACTGGGTTGCTCTCAGCCCTACACTTATTTAAATTAATATTTATTTATCTATCTGTTTATATTAAAAACCATATGCTCATCTAATTTTATCTTACCTTTTTCTTTCTCTTTTGCAACTTTCATATCTAAATAGTGAGAAACCTCACTTCCAGTATGCTTTATTTAACGAATTCCCTCATCTCTAGCCAACCTCTCCCCAGCAAGGATGACACTCACTCTCTACTTGGAATCAAACACTCTATTCAGTCTGTCCCCTTGGGTGGATACTCTTTTCACCCTGCTTGGGCTTTGGCACTCCATGCTAGACCACTCCTCAACATGTATACCACCCCTCCCTACTTGGTCTCTGACTTGGCCCCATCGGAATGCTCATCCCCCCCCCCCCCCCAACATGTGGACACTCTCACTACCCCACTTAGGTTCTGACTCCCCATGCTGAACTACCCCTTCACATGGATTTCTTCCTCATACTGCGTAGGCTCATGACACCTCACATTGGTCTCCCCCTCTACTTGGATGTCCTAATCTTGTTTAGGATCTGACTCAAGATGCCAGGCTACACCGTAAAGACACCCTTCTCACTTGGGTTCTGACATTTGAGGTCAGACTGACACCTCTCTTCCTGCTTTTGTAGTGACTCACTACACTGCCCTTACCCTGTATGACACCTTTCTTATGCTGGTGGAAATCTGACTTCCCAACCTAGGCTCTCTCTGTGTAGATATTTTCCTTCTCTGCTCCAGCTCTGCCGCTCCATATCAGGCCACCCCAGTGTGGAGACACCCACCTCATTCTGCTTGGGCTCTAACTCCACATGTCTGGTTGGCTTCCCTCTCCATGGAAGCCCTCCTTATCATGATTCAGTGCTTTTATTGCACACTAAGCCACACCTCTGTAGAGATTGTCTCTTTGCCCTGCTCAAATTTTAATGCTCTGTGCGAGGACACTCCTTTACATGGGCACCTTCCTTACCCTAATGAGATTCTGATACCTTGCTCTGGGCCATTGTCACTTTGCTACAGATTCTCACCTTGTTCTGTCCACCTAATGGTTTTAAGATTGAATTGTTAGAAAGGGAAAGATAAAGGAAAGGGAGAATAAAAACACAGGAGAGGGGGAAAGAGAATAGGAAGCTTATTTTAAATTTATGATTAATATATCTTTTACATCCTTTTACTTTGAACCTATCTATGACTTTACAGTAAAGTGCATCACTTGTCAATATCATATGGTTGAATGTTACTCATTTTTAATCTTGTCTGTTAATCTTTGTATTTAAGTGGGATATTTGTTTCATTTACATTTAATATAATTATTGAGCTAGTTGATTTCGCTATTTGCTTTCTTTGCCCTTTTTTATTTTAGATTAATTGTTTTTATTCTATATTATTTCCTCTATTGGCTTGTTTTACTTTTTTTTTCTATCTTTTAGTGGTTATTCTAGAGATTGTAATATACTTCCTTGACTTTACAGTTTACTTTAAATTAGTACTTTTTCCACTTTATGAGCAACGAAGTATCTTGTAACAGTTGAACTCTGTTTACCCACTCCTGCTATTTGTGCTTTTGTTGTCATATATTTCTGTTCTACATGTTATAAATCCCATAAGACATTATCGTTGCTTTGAACAAACAACATTCTTTTCCATGTATTTGTATATATGAAATATAAAATAACATAAAATATGTATATATACACAAGGGTGTATGTATATGTACATATATATATTTATACAAACACACACACACACACACCTTTTAAGTGTTGTACATTCTTTCTAGCACTTCTATACTATATTGGTTCATTTTCCTTCAGCCTAAAAAATTTCCTTTAGTATTTCCTTAGGTCTTCCAGGGATATCTTAGTTTTTATTTGTTTAATTTCAAAAAATGTATTGCAGTTGGTTATAGAATTATAAGTTTTTATTTCAGCATTTTAAAGAGCTACTGTCTTTGTTGAAAGATCAAGTGTCATTCTTATTTTTGCAGCTTTGACTTTCAGCAGTTTGGCTGTGATACCCCAAGAGTTGATTTTTCTTTGTATTTCTTTGTGTTCACTGAGCTTTAACTTAGTAGATTAAGTCTTTTGCCTGTTTTGGAAAATTCTTACCCATTAACTCATAAATATTGTTTCTGCACTCTTCTCCCTTCTGGTAGGAGTAAAATTACACATATGTTGGATTATGTGAGTGTACCCCCATGAGTCTCTTATGCTGTCATCTGTTTTTCTTTTTCTGTTTGGTAGTTTTCTGTGGACTTTTTGTATTTACGAATTAGTTTTTCATAGTGTCTATTTGCTTCTGCTACCATTGAATCAGATTTCAGATAATGTATTTTTTATTCTGAAATACTGATTTTTTTAATAGATTGTAATTTTCTGTTGAGATTTTTCCATGTTTTGTCTACTTTCCTTTATCTTTTGTTCTCAATATATTAATAATCATTTTGAAGTCCTTTTCTGCTAACTAGTAGCTGAATCCCCTGTAAATCAGTTTTTCTTCTCTCAATTTTTGGTCATTTTTTTCCTGCTTCATATGTTACATAATGTTTTGTGTGTTGATTATTGTAGATAAGAGAGTAATAGAGGTTGAGAATATTTGTACCTAGAGGGACTAGAAAAACAAGAGCAAGCCAAGCCCAAAACTAACAGAAGAAAATAAATAACCACAATTAGAGCTAAACTAAATGAAATTGAGATGCAAAAATCCATACACAATGCCAAGTAAACCAAAAGTTGGTTCTTCCAAAGAATAAACAAGATTGACAGACCACTAACTAAATTGTTAAAGAAAAAAGGAAGACAAAATAAGTACAATCAGAAATGATGAAGGTGACATTATCACTGACTCCACAGAAATACACGTACACATGAAAAAACTCAGGGACTATTATGAACAATTATTCGCATACAATCTAGAAAACCTAGAAGAAATGGATAAGTTCCTGGAAATAATACAACCTCCCAAGATTGAGCCAGGAAGAAAAGGAAATCATGAACAGACCAATAATGGGTTCTGAAATTGAGTCAGTAATTTAAAAACTTCTCTACAGCAAAAGAAACCATCAGCAGCGTAAATGAACAGTCTACAGAATGGGACAAAATATTTGCAAACTGTGCATCCAGCAGAGGTCTAATAATCCAGAATCTGTAAGAAACTTAAGCAGTTCAACAAGCAAAAAACACACAACCCTATTTTAAAAAATGGGCAAAAGACATGAACAGACATTTCTCAAAAGAAGATGTATATGCAGCCAACAAATACATGAAAAAATGTTCCACATCGCAAATCATTCAAGAAGTGCAAATCAAAACCACAATGAGATACCATCTCACTTTAGTCGGAATGGGTATTAAGAAAAAGTTAAAAAAAATGAAACAAAAGATGTTGGTGAGGTTGTAGAGGAAAGGGAAGGCTTGTACCCTGTTGGTGGGAACATGAATTAGTTCAGCCACTGGGGAAAACTGGAGATTCTTTAAAGAGCTTAAAACAGACCTACCATTCAGCTCAGCAGTCCCATTAATGGGTATATACCCCAAACAAAAGAAATCGTTCTGAAAAAAATACATATAATCAATGTTCATCATAGCACTGTTCATAATAGCAAAGAAAATTTGCTTTAAGCCTGATAGAGCTTTGGTTTTTCAATAATCCAATATTGGAAGAACTCAGTTCAGGCTTTCAGATGTTTGAATTCAACTCTTTATGCTCTCTGACCTCACAGCTTTAGAATATGATAAATGTAAGAGGAACACCAGTCATGTATTTGTTGCAGTTACACTTTCTCAAGGGAAATTCATTTTATTAGTACTCTTGCAAATAATTTTACTGTTTTTCTGACTCAGCCCCTTTCTTGGGGTTGGCTCTTCTGACTTTTGACTGAGAGTCTGGTGAGTCTTTTAATTTCTTACCTTTAAAAGTTCTCTCCCTCAAGCATTAGTTATTAAGCCTCCTGCCTTAAGCAGGTACAACACCTGGCAAATGTTTTAAGGAGGAGAGCTGATGTGTGTTTGTCCCATGCCTCTCCATCTGGTGGGACTTGACCTCTTATAGTGCCATGAGTATGAATGAGATCTCAGTGTGTTACTCTGGCTCATACCACCTCAACACTCAGGAAATGTCTTGTGGGGGAAATCAGATGGGTATTTTACTAGATTCCGTCATGTCACACCATCGTGACAGCCTACATGTTCATCAAAAGCTCGGCGATTTTTCTTTGTCAGTAGATTATGTCTACCTACACCAAGCCTTTGCCTAGAATCACCAAATACCTCTGTCTAGCTTATTAGTTAGAAATATTTCCTCATTGCTTCTATAGCTCTAAGACTTTTTAAAAAATGTGATTTTTATAATTTATTCATTTCATTTGTTAAAATAGGAGTGATGGTATATGGCTCCCTACTGCGTCGTAACTACCCTGCTACATCCTACTTGGAAATGGAAGACCCATTTAGATCGCTTTTCTCTCTGTAATGTATTAATAGTATTCTCTGTAGAGTTCTTGCCTCTTTTATTATACTTTATTAGGTATTTGATATTTTTGGTACTATTTTTGTGACATATTTTTTAGATTTTAATTTTATAACTTCTATGATACAGAAAAATCTAAAGGACTTTTAAAAATTTAATCTTGCATCTGGCAACTTTTCTAAAAATCTAATTATATTCTAATAAGTTGTATGTAGATTCTTTTGGATTTTTCTATGTACACAATTATATCAAATATGAAAAGTATTATTTTTTTCCTTATTCATATCTTTTCTTTTTTCCTGCCTTACTGCTAATACCATTTAATACCCTTACTAAAATACTGAATAGAAGAGGTAAGAGTTGGCATCCTTATATTGTTCCTAATCTCACAGGCAATATTCTCAATGTTTTACTATTAAATATGATGATTGCTTTAAGGTTTTTTGTGGTTTCTCTTTGTTGTGAGTTGTTATCATGCATAATTACTGAGTTTTATTAAATGCTGTCTCTGCCTATACTGATATGGTCATGTGTGTTTCTCCTTTATTCTGCTGAGGTGTTGAATCACATTGATTGATTTTTTAAAAATGTTTACTCACCTTGCATTCCTTGAGTAAACTGTTATGGTAGAGATTCAACTACAGACAAATGTGTGTGTGTGTAAAATGAGAGCAAGCACACAGCATACACACACATGCACTACATTTGGTTGTCTAACATTTTGTTTAGGATTTTGCATTTATGTTCATAAGGGAGATTTACCTATTTTTTTTCTTTTCCCATGATTGTCTTTTTCTATTAGTGAATGGTAGTGATATATTCTAGGTATTACTCTACCACAATACAACGTTATTCTCTTTTCTTGAAACTTTATTTTCAAGTGATTTTTTTTGAAAGTTTTATTTGTTTTTGTTTTTGTTTTTTTTTTAAGAGATGAGATCTTGCTCTGTCACCCAGGCTCTGGAGTGCAGTGGTTCAGTCATGGCTCACTGCTGCCTCGGGCTCTTGGGCTCAAGCAATCCCCCTGCCTCACCCTCCTGAGTCATTGGGACTATAGGTGCGTGCCACTGTGCCCGGCTAATTTTTTTATGTTTTATAGAGACAGGGTCTTACTGCGTTGCCCAGGGTTTTCTCTAATTCCTGGGCTCAAGTGATCCCCTGTCTCAGCCTCCCAAAGTACTGGGATCACAGGTATGAGCCACTATGCCTGGCCTTATTTTCGAGTAATTTTAGAGTTACAGAAAAGATACATGTAATAGAGTTCCTAATACTTCTCTCCTAGCTTCTCCTGTTGTTGACATCATTTTTTTTAATTTTATTTTTTGTTTAATTTTTAATTTTTATTTTTTTGAAAATGGAGTTTCACTCTTGTCTCCTAGGTTGGAGTGCAAGGGCGTGATCCCAGCTCACTGCAGCTCCGCCTCCTGGGTTCAGGTGATTCTCCTGCTTCAGCCTCCTGAGTGGCTGAGATTACAGGTGTGCGCCACCATACCCAGCTAATTTTTGTATTATTAGTAGAGACGGGTTTCACCACATTGGCCAGGCTGGTCTCGAACTCCTGACCTCAGGTGATCCACTCACCTTGGCCTCCCAAAGTACTGGGATTATAGGCATGAGCCACCACACCTGGCCTATTTTTTATTTTAAAACTTTTATTTTAGGTTCAGGGGTAAATGTTAAGGTTTGTTCTGTAGGTAAACTCATGTCATGGGGGTTTGTTTTACAGATTATGTCATCACCCAGGTACTAAGCCTAGTACCCAGTAGTTACTTTTTTTCTGCTCCTCTCCCCTCCTCCCTCCATGCTCAGGTAGGCCCCAGTGTCCGTTGTTCCCCTTTTTGTGTCCATGAGTTCTCATCATTTAGCTCCCACTTATAAATATGAAGATGCAGTATTTGGTTTTCTGTTCCTGCATTAGTTTGGTAAGGATAATGACCTCAAACTGTCTATGTTCTGCAAAACACATGATCTTACTCTTTCTTATGGCTGTATAGTATTCCATGGTGTAAATGTACCACATTTTCTTTATTCAGTCTGTCTTTTATGGGCATTTAGGTTGATTCACGTCTTTGTTCTTGTGAATAGTAGTTCTATATTGAACATTTGTGTGCATCTATCTTTATGGTAGAATGATTTATGTTTCTTTGGGTATGTACACAGCAATGGATTGCTGAGTCAAATGCTAGTTCTGTTTTTTTGCTCTTTGAGGAATTGCCGCACTGCTTTCTACAATGGTGAAACTAATTTGCACTCCCACAGATGGTGTATAAGCGTTCCCTTTTCTCTGCAACCTTGATAGCATCTCTTATTTTTTGACTTTTTAATAATAGCCATTCTGATTGATGTGAAATGGTATCTCATTGTGGTTTTGATTTGCATTTATCTAATCAGTGATGTTGAGCTTTTTCCATAGGCTTCTTGGCCACATATGTATCTTCTTTTGAAAGGCATCCGTTTATTTCCTTTGCCCACTAAGTTCCTTATAAATGCTGGATACTAGACCTTTGTCAGATGCATAGTTTGCAAGTATTTTCTCCCATTCTGTGGTTTGTCTGTTTACTCTGTTGATAATTTTTCTTTTGCTGTGCAGAAGCTCTTATGTTTAGTTAGGTCTCATTTTCAGTTTTTCCTTCTATTGCAATTGCTTTTGGTGTCTTCATCATGAAATCTTGGCTGGTTCCTGTGTCTGGAATGGTATTGCCTAGGTTGCATATGTGGTATCCACATCATCACTGGTGATGTTAACTGATCACTTGGATAAGGCATTGCTTGCTAGATGTCTCCACCATGAAAATAAATAATATTTGTCCCTTCTTATACTCTGTTCTTTGAAATCCAGTCACTCAGTTCAGCACATACACAAAGGAGAAGAGGAAGATTAAGCTTAACCTCCTTTGGTGGGAGGTATCCACATCTGTTATTTGGACTTCTTCTTAAAGCAAAATTTGTTTGTTCTTTCCAATTATTTATGTATTCAATTATTTACTTGCTCCATTCTTTTAATATTAATTCTCTATGATCTCAAGATACAACTACAACCTTAAAAACTCCTGGTTCTCCCAGAACTTCTTGACAGAACGCTCTGTTTCTTGTTTATCTTTGTATACTGTGTGCATATAGTACAGTCCCCTAATTTATAGTGGACATCCAGTAATTTGAAAAAATGTATTTTTAATTCAGCTGAAAAATACCATTTCCTCAACTAAATTATATAATTTAACATTCTAAATTAAAAGTAAGTTTTCAGATAAAAGTAAACACGTGTGGTAACACTATATGAAAGCAAATAAAGGGTACTGCAGAAATTTTACCATAACAACAATTGTCATTGGTGTGTCCACAAAATATTCCTATAGCTACTTAAAATATTCCTTGAAACCGCTTTTGGAAAGATATTTCAGTTTCTAATAGGCCAAGAATATAACCTGCTGTATTCTTACTTTTTTTTGGTCAGATTACCAGAGAAGAAAAAGACTCCACTTTCTGCTTTCTCTGAAAAACTGTCATCTGATGCAGTCACTCAGATAACAACAGAAAGTCCAGAGAAGACCCTATTTTCTTCTGAGATTTTTATTAATCCCGAAGATCGTGGACATGAAATTACAGAGCCCGGTAACCAGAAGCTACGCAAAGCTTCTGTCAAGTTTGCTTCATCATCTTCAGTCCAACAGGTTACTTTTTCTCGTGGAACAGATGGTAAGAGAATGTGATTGCATTTTAGGTTGTTAGACCAACTCTTTTGTGTAATTATCTTAGAAGTGATTGTGTCTTTCTAGTCAGAAAACCTAATTTTAATTCAAGAATTAGGGACTATATGATTCTATCTGTCTTTTATTTACATAGCTGTCAACAGAATATGATTTATTATATTTTTATCTTAATTTCTAGCAGAGTTAACCTGTAGAACTCATGCTGTTTGTGGTTAAAACTTATTTTTGCCTCATCATATTTGCAGTAAAAATGCAAGTAGTTCCTAACAACTTGAAAGTAATTGAGGTCTGCTTTTAAATGGGCAGATAAATTATCTTGTATTATAGTAATGTTATATACTATGTATATATAGAGAGTATGTATATACTATAACAAATAGATGCATAAACATATGTTAGTGCAAATACAATAGCAGTTTTTCTCTTGCTTATAAAGCAATTACCAGAGACCCAGGTTGACTGCTTGCTCTGTTGTCTTTAAAATACATAACCCAAAGTTATATTGGATTTACCTTCATGGTCAACTGGAAGGAACAAAAAGCATGGAGGAGCACACATAGGAGATGTTTACAGGCCAGATCTGGTAGTAACCCAAATCACTTTCCACTGGCCAGGAATGTAGTTTAGCTGTGTTTTCCAAAATGAAGAAGAAATGGATTTTGGTGAACAGCTAGCAGTCTCTACCATAATGTCAACATTTAAAGTGTTTTATATACTATAGTTTCAGTGATATTTTGATTGTACTTTTATATATAATGTTTAGAATTAGAGCAAATTGTAAATTATTTTCTTTTTTGGGTAAGTAGCAGGAAAATTAACAAGTTAGTTTCCATTCTTCCCCAAATGAAGATCGAAATTTTACTAATTTTTAAAATATTTACTGTTTTAGACAAATCTACTCTAAGTACATTTTAAGTTTCTCTGCTCATGCAGAAAACTTGCCTATCTGCACATATAGATGAAATATTCCTAAACGTAAAGAAAATTCTTTGGGTCAGCATTTAAATTGCATTGAATTTAAGTAAGTATATTTATATATTAAGATGGTTATCATTCTTGGACATTTTTCTTATGAAATTAAAGCATACCAAAATATATATATAAAGTTTAATAAATTATCACAAAGAACACCTTTATGTGTTGGTTACCTATTGCCACAGTGATACAGTATAACAGCCTAAAAAATCTCCATGGTTTATAACAGTAAACATTTGTTTTTCTTACTCACAGACTTATGGGTCAATTGGACTTTGGCTGGGTTGGCTGTAAGCTACAGAAATGGTTTGGGTCTCTTTCAGATACTTCTTTCTGAGACTCAGGCTGATGGGTCAATAGCTATCCTAGGGTGTGGTATTCTAATGGTGGAGACAGAAACACAAGAGAAGAAACAGCTATAAAAGCATATTTTAAACCTCTACTGTCATCAGATGGATCAAGTTATAGAGGCCATGGTTTATGGTTCATATAAATTTTTTATCAAAGAATATTTGCTTTACTGATACGGTATTATTTTCAATACTGTGGATGAAAAGTAAAATTCTATGAGTTTTTTTTTTTTTTGGTACAAAACATTATTTTAAGGTACAAAGAATAGTATGTTAAATACATGACTGCTTACCCATTACTCTAAATTAATAAGTTCTTCTACCCCTCTGCAGCCCTTTTCCTTTCCTGGAAGCAGCCATTATTTGCTGTGTATTTACTTCTTCCCCTAGATGGGCAGTCCAAAGTAACTTTAAGACTACTGCATCCAAACAAAGTTTCTGAGAACTTCAAAAAGCTTCTTATTTGTCTCAGGTCCATCTCCATGTGATAGTTGTTTCTGCTATGAGTCCATTATAATTTTGTCCAATCATTGCTGTTAATTTTCTCCAACCTGTGAACTGCATGGCAAATTCAACCATTGTGTCAAACTTTATATACACTGATGGAGAAAGAAAATTAATAAATCAGTATTCTAACAATAACTGCAGCAATAACCAAATAGAAGTGGAGGCTACAGCTTTTTTTTCCCTTTCTTTCTCTTTTTTTTCTTTGTTTTTTGCCTGACAGAGTGGTACAAATATTCCTAAGTTGTCTCAGACTTTACCACACTTGTGTATATAGGGTTGAGGTCATTTTTTATTATTTTCTAGCACTGGACTTTCTTAGAGGTCACTTTGCCATGCCCAGTGATAGAAATTAATACATCTATGTGTTAATTATACTACTTTTTAAGAGTAACCTTATGTTTAAATCTTTAATCCATCAGGAGTTAAGTTTTGTAAGGAATGGGTTCCAGTTTCAGCTTTCTGCACATGGTTAGAAAAAAAACATAGGCAATACCATTCAGGACATAGGCATAGGCAAAGACTTCATGACTAAAACACCAAAAGCAATGGCAACAAAAGCCAAAATAGATAAATGGGATCTAATTAAATTTAAGAGCTTCTGCGCATCAAGAGAAACAATCATTAGAATTAACCAGCAACCAACAGAATGGGAAAAAATTTTGCAAGCTACCCATCTGACAAAGGGCTAATATCCAGAATCTACAAAAAACTGAAACAAATTTACAAGAAAAAAACAACCCCATCAAAAAGTGGGCAAAGGCTATGAACGCGCACCTTTCAAAAGAAGACATTTATGCAGCCAACAAAGATACGAAGGAGTGCTCATTATCACTGGTCATTAGAGAAATGCAAATCAAAACCACATTGAGATACCATCTCACACCAGTTAGAATGGCAATTATTAAAAAATCTGGAGACAACATGCTGGAGAGGATGTGGAGAAATAGGAATGCTTTTATACTGTTACTTGACCTTGTTACTGGTCTCTTTAGATTTTGGATTTCTTCCTGGTTGATATGTTGCACGTTTTAAGAATTTGTACATTTTTTTCTAGCTTTTTCAATTTATTGGTACAAAGTTGCTCATAGTAGTGTCTCATCATTCTTTAAATTTCTGTGGTATAGGTTGTAATTTCTCTCTCTCTTTTTTTAATCTCTGAGTTTGTTTACATGAATCTTCTCTCTGTTTTTCTTTATTTTTAGTCTATTCATGGTCTTTTAGGTTAATTGTGTTTCTTGTAGGGAATAGATTGTTGGGTCTTATTTTTTTATGCATTCATTCAACCACTGTATGTCTTTTGAAAGGAGGAGTCTACTGCTTTTTATTTTTTATTTTAGATTTGCCCTTTTGAGGCTATTTTCCAGATCCTGTAGGCATGTTTTATTCTTTTTTATTCCCTTTTTTCTTTTTAATTATTTCAGTCTTTTTGTTAAATTTATCTTACAGGATTCTGAGTTCATTCTCTGTTATCTTGAATTTCTTTGAGTTTTCTCAAAACCGATTTTTCTTTTTAAACAGAGTCTTGTTCTGTTGCCAAGGCTGGAGTACAGTGGCACAGTCTCGGCTCACTGCAGCCTCCACTCCCTGCGTTCAAGCGATTCTCCTGCCTCCGCCTCTCGAGTAGCTAGGACTACAGGCCCCTGCCACCATGCCCGGCTAATTTTTATCTTTTTAGTAGAGATGAGGTTTCAACATGTTGGCTAGGCTGGTCTTGAACGCCTGACCTCAGGTGATCCACCTGCCTTGGCCTCCCAAAGTGCTGGGATTACAGGCATGAGCCACTGCACCCAGCCAAAACAAGTATCTTGATTTCTTTGTCTGAAAGATTCCATATCTCTGTTTCTCCAGGATTGGTTTCTAGTGTCATATTTGGTTCATTTGGTGAGGTCATGTTTTCATAGATGGCCTTAAAGCTTGTGGATGTTTGTTGGTATCTGAGCATTGAAGAATTAGGTACTTATTGTAGTCTTCACACTCTGACTTTGTTTATACCCATCCTTCTTGGGAATGCTTTCCAGGAATTCAAAGGAAGTTGGGTGTTGTGGTCTGAGTTTTTGGTCACTGTAGCTATATCTCCATTAGGGGACACCTCAAGCCCCTAGTAACACTGTGGCTCTTGCACACTCATAGAGGTACCACTTGGGAGGTTGTGTCTGTCCATTTTCAAACTGCTGTAAGTATGCTACCTGAGACTGGTTAATTTATAAAGAAAGGAGGTTTAATTGACTCAGTTCTGCATGGCTGGGTAGGCCTCAGGAAACTTAAAGTCATGGCAGAAGGTGAAGGGAAAGCAAGGCACATCTTACATGGTGGCAGGAGGAGAGAGAGGGCTCAGGGAAAATTGCCACGTTAAAACCATCAAGATCTCATGAGAACTCTTTCAGTATCACAAGAACAGCATGAGAGAAACTGCCCTCCATGATCTGGCACCTCCCACCAGTTCCCTCCCTCAACATGTGGGGGATTACAATTTGAGATGAGAGTTGGGTGGGGACACAGAACCAAACCATATTATTCCTCCCCTGTCTCCTCCCAAATCTCATGTCCTTTTCACATTTGAAAACCAATCATGCCTTCCCAACAGTCCCCCAGAGTCTTAACTCATTCCAGCATTAACTCAAAAGTTCAAGTTCAAAATCTTATCTGAGACAAGGCAGTTAGGTTCCTTCTGCCTATGAACCTGTAAAATAAGAAAACAAGTTAGTTACTTCCAAGATACAGTAGGGAGTACAAGCACTCGGCAAATGTTCCCATTCCAAATGAGAGAAGTTGGCTAAGACAGAGGGTATAGGCCCCATTGCCAGTTGGAAACCTGGCTGAGCATTCATTAAATCTATAAATCTCAAAGCTCCAAAATTTCCTTTGACTCCATGTTATACATCCAGGGCACGCTGATGCAAGGGGTGGGCTCCCACGGCCTTGGGCAGCTCCACCCCTGTGGCTTTGCAGGGTACAGTCTCCACAGCTACTTTCATGAGCTGGTGTTGAGTGCCTGTGGCTTTTCCAGGTGCACAGTGCAAGCTTTTGGTGGATCTACTATTCTGGGGTCTTTAGGATGGTGGCCCTCTTCTCACAACTCCACTAGGCAGTGCCCAAGTAGGGACTGTTAATGGGGGCTCCAACCCCACATTACCCTCTGCATTGCCCTAGTAGAGGTTCTCTGTGAGGGCTCTGCCCCTGCAGCAGACTTCTGCCTTGACATCCAGGCTTTAATGTATCCTCTGAAATCTAGGTGGATGCTCCCAAAGCTCAACTCTTGTCCTCTGTGCACCTGTAGGCCCAACACCACATGGAAGCTGCCAACGTTTGGTGCTTGCACCCTCTGAAGCAATGTCCTGAGCTGTACCTGTTCCCTTTAGCCACAGTTGGAACTGGAGCAGCTGGGACACAGGGCACCAAGTCCCAAGGCTGCACAGAGCAGCTAGCTCATGGGCCTGGCCCACAAAACCATTTTTCCCTCCTAGTCCTCCAGGCCTGTGATGGAAGGGACTCCAGTTAAGATCTCTGACCTGCCCTGGAGATGCTTTCCCCATTATCTTGGCTATTAATATTTGGCTCCTCATTACTTACGCAAATTTCTGCAGCCAGCTTGAATTCCTTGAATGAGTTTTTCTTTTCTACCACATAGTCAGGCTGCAAATTTTCCAAACTTTCATGTTCTGCTTCCCTTTTAAGCCTGAGTTCCAGTTTCAAACTGTCTCTTTGTGAATATACATGACTGAACGCTTTCACAATAAGCCAGGTCACCTCTTGAATGCTTTGCTGTTCAGAAATTTCTCCCGCCAGATGCCCTGAATCATCTCTTTCAAGTTCAGTGTTCCGTAGATCTCTAGGGCAGGGGCAAAATGCTGCCAGTCTCTACTAATGCATAGCAAGAGTGACCTTTACTCCAGTTCCCAACAAGTTTCTCATCTCCATCTGAGATCACCTCAGCCTGGACTTCATTGTCCGTATTACTGTCAGCATTTTGGTCAGAGCCCATTCTGTAAGCCTCTAGGATGTTCCAGACCTTCCCACATCTTCCTGTCTTCCTCTAAGCCCTCCAAACTGTTCCAACCTCTGCCTGTTACCCAGTTACCAAGTTGCTTCCACTTTTTCAGATTATCTTTATAGTAGTACCCCACTTCTGGTACCAATTCTTTGTATTAGTTTATTTTCACATTGCTTTAAAGATACTACTTGAGACTGGGTAATTTACAAATAAAAGAGGTTTAATTGACTCACAATTCCACATGGCTGGGAGGGTTTCAGGAAACTTACAGTCATGGCAGAAAGTGAAGGGGAAACAAGACATGTCTTACATGGCAGCAGGAGAGAGAGAGCACAGGGGAAACTGCCACTTTTAAATCATCAAGACCTCATGAGAACTCCCTCACTATCATGAGAACAATGTGGGAGAACCACCCCTATAATATAAGCACCACCCACCAGGTCCCTGCTTCGACATGTGGAAATTACAATTTGAGATGAGATTTGAGTGGGGACTCAGAGACAAACTGTATCAGAAGTCTTTGATAAGATCCAGAAGAATTCTGTGGATTACCAGGTAGAGACTCTTGTTCCCTTCCTTTACTTTCTCCCAAAGAAATGGAGTCTCTCTCTCTCTCTGTGCTGACCTGCTTGGAGCTGGGGGAGGGGTGACACAAGCACCCCCGTGGCTGTGGCCACCACCAGTGGGATTGTTCTAGGTCAGACCTGAAGCCAGCACACACTGGGTCTCACCTAAGGTCTGCAGTAACCACTTCCTGGATACTGCCTATGTTTGCTCAAGACCCTGGGGCTCTACAATCAAAAGATGGCAAAACCAGGCAGTCTTGTATGCTTCCCTTCCGGGTCACGATCCCCCTGGCCCTAGGCAGGTCCAGAATTGCTGTCTGGGAACCATGACCTGAAGTCAGAAACCTTAGTGCTTTATTCTGCTGTGGCTGAACTGGCATCCATGCCACCTGACAAAATTCGTCCCATTCTTTCCTCTTTTTCCATAAACAGAGAAGTCACTCCCCATGGCCACCACTGCCGCAGGTTTGTGGTGAGTACTGCTTGCCTACCACTGATATTATTAAGGCCCAAGAGCTCTTTTGTCAGTTTGAGATGAATGTTGCTAGGCCTGGGACTCTCCCTTCAGGGCAGTGGGCTCCCCACTGGCCCAAGGCAGGTTTAGAAATGCCATTCACAAGCCAAGACCTGGAATTAGGAACTCCTGGAGACTACTTGGTACTCTACCCCTCTGTGGCTGAGCTGGCACCTAAGCTGCAGAACAAAGTCCTAGTTAATCTTCCGTCTCCTTTTCTCAGGCAAAGGGAGCCTCTCTGTCCTCATAGCCACCATATTTGGGAATGTGCTGGGTCACACCTGAAGCCAGCACATCTCTTGAGTCACCCAGGTGAATACTGCCTGCCTACCACTGCTGACTATTCAGGACCCAAGTGCTCTTCAGTCAGCAGATGATGAATCCTGCTGGGACTGGATCCTTCCTTGCAAGGCAGCAGGTTCCTTTCTGGCCCAGGGTGTGCTAGAAATGGTGTCCAGGAGCTAGATCATGGAATAGAGGCCTCAGGACTCTGCCTGGCATCTCTGTCATCCCTTGGCTGAGCTGGTATCCAGGTTGCAGGACAAAGGCCTATTTAATCTTCCATCTTCCCAAATTGAAAGGAAGGAGTCTGTCCTGAAGCTGCAAGCTGTGCTGCCTGGGTTTGAGTGTGGAGTGGTGCAAGTGCTCCTTTAGCCATTTTGGCTGGTGTCTTACTGGGTTGCATGCCCCCCAAGTCCACTGACTCTGATTCCAGTGTATTACCAAGACTTTCCTGGGAATTGCATTTCTTACTACTTTAGGCTATGGTATAAGCTATTTTATCACAGAAACTCTAAATGACAGATAAGTAGTTTAGAGCAGATAACTGAGCTGCATGTGTGGTGGCTCTGGCATCCTTCCATCTCTGGAAGTGTGACTTCCATTTCTGGGTCTAGAGTAACTGCTATAGCTATCATGATTTGCAGTACCTAGGAAGTGGGGGGCTTTAATGGGATACCTTTATCAGAATGCCTGGAAGTTGCACACATTCTCATGCCCATCCTACGGGCAGAACAAAGTTACTCAACCTTTATCAGAATGCCTGGAAGTTGCACACATTCTCGTGCTCATCCTACGGGCAGAACAAAGTTACTCACACATACATACATGGCTGTGTGGGAGATTGGATAACGTAGTATATAGATGTAAGGAGGGAGGGAAGTTGGACACAAGGGGACATTTGACAGTTTCTACCAATCATGAAAGAAAAACTAATATATAGAAAAAAGTTAAACCTCCATAATAAGGGCGTATTTTAAAAGTGAGATTCCATTTACCCCATTAGCAATTAATCATTTCTTAATGACTATACATATGCTGTTGGAGGAAGAGTAAATAGTCACAGACAGTAAGCAATTTAGCAGTCAGTACTTTTTTTTGAAACTTCATAAATGATGTAATTTTTCACTTTGAAAAAGAGAATTTATCTCAGGTAGGTCATGGGGGAGAATAAGTATAAACCGGAAAATCTTCATTCTCAGAATTCTTTATAATTGGACATTTTAACTCAACCTAAATTTTCAACATTAGGGTAAGAGTTGACTATATTTAACCTGTGGTATAACTATAGAAGTGTGAAGAATAGGAAATAAAATGAATATTTTTATTATAAATATAAAGTAGAAAAGCTGAATTTCAAATTATGTATACTGTATGCAGACAACGTTGTAAACACATATAAAACAGGAAAAGATGGGTAAGATATACATTAAAATGTTAATAATAATTATCTTTGAGTGGTAGTACCTTGTAGTTTTTACTTTTATGTATTTTCTTAATATTGAAAATAGTCTTGCAGTAGAAACTGTTTTGAAGCTCTGTTACGTAGATGGGAATTAGACTTACGGTCTATGACTCTGGAAGCAGAATAAGACCAGTATAAGTGGTTAATTATGACCGGATTTGGGTTCAATGTAAGATAAGATGTTTTTTGGTTAGAGTCATCTATATATGGAATGGAATGTTAAAAAGTCATCTCAATGAAACCTATCCCTACCATTCTGTTTAAACTCTCTTTTCTCCACATTTTAAACCCCAATTTCTCCTGTATGCCTGATTACCCTCAGCATTTCTGTATTTTCGCTGTATCACTTATAATTTATTAAAATGTTAGATAATTTACTCATTTAGTTTGTTAATTATTTACTGTATATTTTCCTCCTCAGAATTCTCATTCTTCTTGAAGGCAGAGATACATTTCTGTTTGTTTACTCATACATTCCAAAAATCATGAACACTGCCTTGCACACAGAAAGCATTCCATATTTGTTCAATGAATTGATAAATGTTTTTCTTATTAATTGTTCTGATTTTTACCTCCTTAGGCCAGCCTTTATTATTGCCATATAAGCCTTCTGGTAGTACGAAGATGTACTATGTTCCACAGTTAAGACAAATTCCTCCATCTTCAGATTCCAAATCAGATACCACTGTGGAAAGCTCCCATTCAGGTATTATGCAGAAATTATTCAAATTTTTGTTATTTGAGATTTTATTTGTGTGTTGACTAGTTGATTCTGGAGTGACAAAAGTCAAGTGCTCTTTAATTTTTCAGTGAAATATGGAACTTTTCATACCTTGATCTCTGGTTCAGAGAGGTAAGTTATTTGATCAGATATATTATATACACATAAGCATTTATAAATATTTGATGAAGGAAATTGTATGGATCATTATTTGGGTTAGTGGGCTCCATCTAGGGCAAAGTTTCTAAGCTTTCTTGGTTTACAGCACCCTTAGTGTTTCATTGATTTATTTTCTCAGCTTTATGTATAATAAATAGTTTTAGTGTTTCATTGATTTATTTTCTCAGCTTTATATATAATAAACAGTTTTTTCAAATAGCAACTAAAGAATTAGGACATAAATACTAATTGTTTTGATCTAATGACTTAGTTAACAAAATTGTTATTTCTTTTTGGTTTTGGTGTTTGAAAGAAAATTTTGTTCATAAATAACCACGGTTACTTACTAATGACATGTGTAGTTGTTAGACACTGTGCAACTTCCCAAACTGTGAGATGAGATTGGACACTCTAATTTTCTGCTTTTTATTATAGCAGCTGCCAAAAATCCAGCTTTTGCAAAGGCACAACAGCATTGAAAGGAACATAGCACTATCTGATGTTGACACTTTGACCTTGAGCTAGTAGTTTATCACTGTCCTTTCCCTAGAATTTAAAAATATCTTGTAGCATCCATGTGAATCCACTACAGAGGAGCTGCAGAGTTAGGAAATGAATAGTACCCCATAGAGGGACTAGATAAATATTTCCTGTGGGAATTTTAAGTTAAGGGTGCAGAGTTGGTCTTGTTTAGGGTTTTGATTGGTGGGACAGTATTTTGAGTTGTCCACAGGGGATGACTTGGTTTACTTTAGACAAATTATTTTTTCCATGATTGTCCATAAATATCACTACATGTATAGAAATTACAAAGAAAGGAGAAGTTGTTCCTGGTCTTAGGTAGACATTTTTGTTACTTTTATATGAAAGAGAACCAGAGTAACTTCTGATGGTAACTGCATTAAAGCCTCTGATACAGCCTTGCTTAATTTCCCATAATGATGGCATTGAAAAAAGAACCACAAAAATACTCACTAAAAGTTAAGATTAAGTTTATTGCATAAATGAAGAAATGTTTACTCCTTGCAAGGCTGTGGTTTTAAAAACACTCTTATTGGCTACCAGAAAGAAAACAAACTCACCTATTGATTATAGGTGGAAAAATCTTATATCCCACTTACTCATAGTTCAGAAGACAGAATGTCTGTGAATAGTAGAAACCTGGTCAGATGTGCCAACACTTTCTGAGGCCTCCATTGTCCTACCATGCATATACATCACTAACACTTCTATCTGGTTGGAGAGATTAACTTAGAGAAAGATTGAACAGTGTGGGTAATGAGAGAAGAAAATGACTCAGGAGTGGCACACTGTATCCTGAGAAATATAGTTTCTGTAATAAAGTACTGTATGCATCAGTATGACAAGAAGAGATCTAGTTGCTATACACACTTGAGATTGCTTTTTCATGTTCACCATCTATGCTGAGAGTGAGGAAGTTGGGAACAGAAAACAATCCTTTCTCAGACCCATAGACCTATACTAGATGAAAGCCTAGGAATTGTTCTAATTCCTAGCCATTATCTATGAATATGTTGTACATCTGTAGCTGTGAGAGGAGCCGAGAGCAAGACATACATCATTGTTAGCAATATTTGGGCCAAATAATTGTTCTTCAGTGAGAATAAGAAAATGATAGAACTCATAAGATCCAAACAGCAACAACAATGACAAAAAACCAAGGCAACAGCCATCTGAAGAAAGAGATAAATGTTTGGAAATTAACCAGTCTTAATAGCAAGCCGGGGAGTATTTATTCAAGAAAAATGGCTGAATCCCACTAAGAACAGTAAGCGTTGTCATTTTAACTTACCCTAGTTGTCCCATTCCCAGTACCTCAGCTCAGTGATAGCCTTAAGAAATACAACTTTCTTCCCAAGACCAAAGGAAGCAAAATGGAGCCAGACCTCTTTTTAAACTTCCTTCCCAAAGAATTGTCAGTATTTGACCTATCTAGTGGTTGCATGGAAGATTCCACTGAAAAGGCTTGTCTTTACTTGACCTGACTGGGAGCCATCCAGTTCTAAAGGCCTCTGGTGAAGGGGAGGGAAAGATGTTTATCAAAAACATTTACAGGCAAGTATTTTAATGTTAAAATGGCTGAGGTGAGGGCTAACAGTTGAGGTAAACAGTAAACTAACTGAAAAGCTTAAAAGGAAAACTTAAGGATTAGAGGTTGATGGGTGCTTTGAAAGGCTCTGACATATTTCTAAGACCCTGAGAGATCCCATACAGTCATGGCCTGTGTATTCTTGGGAAAGACCCAAGGAACCAGGTGTTATCTCTGGCTGATGTTGAGGCTCTATACAAGAAGAAAAGGGAAGTTTAAGGTAGAGTTGACAGCTGCCTAGGTCAGTGCTGAAGGTACATCCCAATATGTGCATGGAGCCATTTGATGAAGGCTGGGAGATTTATTGGTTCTAGGCATTTAAGGAAATCTCTGTTCAGGCATTAGCTGACCACTAAGCTAATTGAGTAGTAACTGCAATGGCCACACATAACAAAGGATATAGACTTTACAGAATTAGTTTAGAAAAGTTATTAAACAAACAACATAAAGCAACAACAACAAACCCAGGGATGGGAGTAGAATCTGATTTCCAGAGTTCCTACGTTGTATTATTTAAATGTCCAGGCCAGTTGTGATGGCTCACTCCTATAATACCAGCACTTTGGGAGGCCGAGATGGGAGGATTTGCCTGAGCCCAGGAATTTGAGATCAACCTGGGCAATAACAAGAGCCTGTCTCTGTGAAAAATTAAAAGTTAGCCAGGCATGATGGCCTACACCTGTAGTCCCAGCTACTTGGAAGGCTGAGGCATGAGTATCACTTGAACCCCGGAGTTTATGGCTGCAGTGAGCTATGATTGTGCCACTGCACTCCAGTCTGGGCAACAGAGTGAGACCATGTCTCAAAGAACAAAAACAAAAAAACACAGTCAACAAAACAAAAAAATATGTGTTAGACTTTATCAGAATTCAAAACTTCTGTACACAAAATACAGTCAGCAGAATGAAAAGGTGAATCACAGGTGAAAATACTTGCAAATCATTATCTGATGAGGGATTAATATCTAGAATATGTAAAGAACTCTTACAACAATAACCCAAATAATCTAATCCATAAATGGGCACAGAATCTGATGGACATTTCTCTAAGGAAGACGTGCAAATAGCCAGTAGGCACATGAAAATCTTCTCTGCATCATTAATCATGAGTGAAATACCACCCAAAACCACAGTAAGATACCACTTCACATCCATTAGAATTACTTATTTTAAAAAACAAACAGAATGGAACATTATCAGTGCTGTCAGGGACATGGAGAATTTGGAAACCTTGCTTATTGCTGGTGGGAATGTAAAATGGTATAGCCAATATGAAAAACTCTGGCTGTTCCTCAAAAAAATAAACATAGAATTATAGTATGATCCATTAATTCCACTTTTAAATATATACCCCAATTAAGTGAAAGTAGGATCTTGAAGAGCTATTCATACACCCAATAACAGCATTATTCACAATGGCCAAGAGGTGGAAACAACCCAAATGTCTATTGATCTATGAATGGATAAACAAAATGTGATGTATATGTGCAATGGAGTATTATTCAGCCTTACAGAGGAATGAAATTCTGATACATGCTACAATATAGATGAACTCTGAAGACATTAGGCCAAGCGAAATAAGCCAGTCAGAAAAGGACAAATAATATGTAAATTTACTTATATAAGGTACCCAGAAAAGTCAGATTCATAGAGACAGAAAGTAGAACTGTGTTTACCAGGCGCTGGGGGCAGGGGAGAGTGGGAAGTTATTGTTTAATGGGTACAGAATTTAAGCCTGGGAATATGAATAGATGGTGGTGATGGTTGCAGAACAGTGTGAATATACTTAATGCCACTAAACTGTACACTTAAAAATGGTTACTTTGTTTTGTGGTGTTTTTTTTTTTTCGAGATGGCATCTTGCTTTGTCACCTAGGCTGGAGTATAGTGACACAGTCTCGGCTCCCTGCAGCCTCTGCCTCCCAGATTCAAGCAGTTCTCCTGCCTCAGCCTCCTGAGTAACTGGGATTACAGGCATCTGCTACCATGCCCAGCTAATTTTTGTATTTTTAGCAGAGATGGGGTTTCACCATATTGGCCAGGCTGGTCTCGAACTCCTGAACTCAAGTGATCTGCCCACCTCAGCCTCCCAAAGTGCTGGGATTATAGGCGTGAGCCACTGCACCAGTCGTGGTTATGTTTTATATATGTTTTACCACAGTTAAAAAACTTAAGAAGTTACCAAAAAAAAACTTAATTAAATTTTAAAAGTAGAAATCTATCTTCCAAATCACTGTTGAGTATATGAAATTAGCAAAATAATAGAACAAGAAACATAGGAAACTGTAAGATAGCATAAACAATTAAATCGGATGAGTAGAATTCAGTGAGATGTCTTTAGCTATGATAAATAATTTTAGCATACATCGATATTGTCTCGTACATGTATTTAACTTAAGTTCAAATACATATGTTTAACAAAAGAGGAGAGAAAGAATTTTAAAAGTCCAGGTTTTTTGTGCATGCACTCTGCCCTTTATGAACATATGACTGTGGAGGAGTATGTAATGAAAGACGGCAAACTTCGTTCTCAAAGTTCATTGTAGTCCTCGGGTTTGCCTTTTATAGTGTAAGCATCTTATCTGGCTTGCCTGGGTGTGATTCTTGAGTTTGAAGAAATGTCTTTTTGGTATAATATTAGGTACATCATCAGGTGGTCAGATTCAGGCGCAGTGACATGTTGCAAGCCTGGAGGAAAAAGTGGACCCTGGTGGGTCTCTTGAGCAGACAGGATGTCAGTTTCAGCATATGCCTTCCTAAGATATCTTCAAGGGTGATTTTGACCCTCTATGACAAGGACTTCACCTCACATGCTGACTTTAAACCCTAAATTTCATTTAAAATGTATCTCTACTTTAGTGAAAAAATAGTAATGATTCCTGTATATGTTCACTTAGTAGGATATATAACCAAGGTTTAGTTGTTTTATTTTTTATTGTTTCCTTCATACTTTCCTGAATTTTCTACAATGATCAGGTTTTTTTTTTTTTTTTTTTTAAAGATAGGAAGCTGTCAGCTCATGTTCATGTGTTTATTCAAACAATAGGTATTAAGGATGTTACTGTGTTCCAAGCAGATATACTGTGGTAGGTGTTACAATTTCAGTATTGCTCAAAATAAACTGTCATGGAGTTTATGTTCACGTTGGGTGACAGATGTTAAATAAACCACAAATAAGTACATAATTACAAATGATAAATGCTAAGAAAATAAAGAGTTCCAAGATAAACAAGTAGACCAGTTTTGTTTTACAAACTTATGAAGGCCTTTTCAAGGAAGAAACTTGAGCTGAACTCCAGAGGATAAGGATGAGTTAGGTAGGCAAACAGTGGAGTGTGAGACTGTTCTGGCCAGAGAGAACAAGATGGGGAAAATTCCTGAAGCAGAAAAGAGCTTGATGCATTTGACAAATGGAAAGAAGGCAGCATGGATTGAAATTTCAACAAATTCAAAGATCTAATTGGTTTTCGTAGTGATTCATGAAGCAGGCAACATCTCATTCTATAATATAGAAAAGGTACATTGGGCGTGGCAGAGCAGTTGGTTCTGATAAGGTAGCCAGACCAGGAACAAGGAAACACAATACAAACAGTCCCCAATGTACAATGGTTCCACTTAACTATTTTTTTGACTTTATGATGGTATGGAAGTGATACACATTTAGTAGAAACCATACTTCAGTATGGTGTTTAATCAACTATATGAGCTATTTGATACTGTATTATAAAATAGGCTTCATGTTAGATGATTTTGCCCACTTGTAGGCTATTGTAAGTGTTCTGAATATGTTTAAAGCAGGCTGGGCTAAGCTATGATGCTTGGTAGGTTAGGGGCATTAAATACATTTTTGACTTACAGTATTTTCAACTTACGATGGATTTAACAGGACATAACTCCATTGTAAGTGGTGGATCATCTGTAATACCAAAAAAAGCCTATTGATTAACACAAAGTTACTTCAGGTCACTTTCCTGGTAAAGATTAAAGCAGAGAGAAGTTCCTTTTTACGTCAGCTCAGGGTAAACTGGCCCTTTTTAAAATTAGTTGCTGTGAATCTCTTGTTTTTAGAAAAAACTGGTCCATTTTGGGACTTTCCTTCTTCCTTAAAGTTTCGGTTTGATTGTATGGCACAAGTGACTACATTTTGGTTTGGTCTCTTGGGATCTAGTGCAGGAGCTTAGTCTAAAACAATGGACTCCCATAAGTCTTATTTAACAGGGTAGAGCATAGTGGAATAGGTAGGTTCAAGATCATGCAGGAGCTTATCAACTGTATTAAAATGTTTGGGTTTTGTTCTAGTACTACTGCAAGTTATGGTTGATTTACACTCGTAAAGTTTATTCTTGCCACTATGTGAAGAAATGGTTTATAAATGGGAAGGCAGAGAGCCATGCGGGGGCGGGTTAAAGTGCAAGTAGAGACACCAGTTAGTTAGAAATCTGTTGCTGTAGACGGTACCAGAGATGGTAGGTAGCATCAGTATTCATATTATCAATAGAGATAGGGAGAAATGGATAGTCAACTTCCTTTTAGAAATAGTTTCTCCTAGATTTGATGATAGAGTATGGAGAGTGAGGGAGAAGAGCATGAAAAAAATGTCTGGAGTGAGCAACTAGGTGAAAAGAGGTTCCATTTACTGAATTGGAGATTGAGGAAGAAACAGATTTGGGGAAGATGATCAAAATGTCTCGTGTTAAAAATGAGATTCTGACTGGGTGCAGTGGCTCACGCCTGTAATCCCAACACTTTGAAGGGCCAAGGTGGGTATATCACGAGGTCAAGAGATAAGACCATCCTGGCCAGCATGGTGAAACCCCATCTCTACTAAAAATACAAAAATTAGCTGGGTGTGGTGGTGCACACCTGTAGTTCCAGCTACTTGGTAGGCTGAGGCAGGAGAATCGCTTAAACCCGGGAGGCAGAATCGCTTAAACCCAGTGAGCCAAGATCGTGCCACTGCACTCAAGCCTGGCAACAGAGCAAGACTCAGTCTCAAAAAAAAAAAAGAGAGAGATTCTTGTTATACACCCACATAGAGATGTTAGGTCTGCAATTGAATGTAGGCAGGGTTGATTTACACATGTTAAGTTTGTGTGCAATGCACGCCACATATAAGGTGGCACTATTCACATTATAAATATATACTTTTATGAAAACACGCAGATGTGCATGAATACCCCAGATCTTTAGTTAGAGTTCTGGAGCAATAATATTAACTGTTGTGTTGCCCCAAACATAAATCTATACTTGCACATATTATAGCTATGCACAGGTACAGGAAAATAAGTATACCTACGTTCACTGACACACACACATGTGGCTGCACTCTCTCTCAGCTGCCTGTCACCTCCTCTGAGGTTGATGCTCTTCTTGCTTGTTCACCCATTGCTCTCAGAGATGTAATTGTTCCTCACCTGACTGAACTTGACGGAGCCACCTCTCTTGGAGAACAAGGGTGGTGGTGCAGAGTGTGTGTGTGCATGCTGCTCCTGGTGTGTACTCCCTAGGAGGATTTGTGAAGAGAATGACCGCCATTTACAGTTGTTTGTGTTGTACCACAATGTATAGGTAACTTAAACACTTTTATTTGAGGAAGAGACATCTTTTCTGATTTCTGTAAAAATGCTGTAAGAGCTAGCTGTGTCCCCCGAATGCTGGAGTCAGATGCTCAGAAGAAAGGTCTTGGCCAATGGTATATTATTTGTTGTTCATCAGCATATACCTTGGTGGTCGATAAGTTTATCTAGGAAGAGAAGAGACCAGTTCTGACTCCGTGAGGAACTCCAGCATTAAGAGATTTGGTAGAAGAAAAGATAATGCTTCCAGAGAGGTAGGAGGCAAATAAGAGAAAGTGATGTTACAGAAGTTGAGAAGAGACCAATATAATCTGTCTATTTGGCCCAGAAGCCTTGGTATTATCCTTGCAATCTGTCCTGAAAACTCTTCATGGCTTACTGTGCACTAAACTGATGAGACTGGTCCTTACCCAGCTCTTATTGCCATACACATACTAGAAGCTCAGGAAGTACAGGATCTTAGGGGAAAAAAAATCATTTCATAGAAGGTAATTCTGTAGTTAGTATAAACCTTTATATGTCCAGAAATGTTCTTTTGACTCTTAGATGTGGCATGGATTATGGATTAATTTATTTTATCAAGTAATGTAGGAATGTTGAAATATATTCTAAAAGAAAATTAAATACTTCCAAATCTTTTACTTATCATCTATCATTTTCCTTTCAGTGTTTTGTCTTTTGTATTGTTATCAGATTAATCTTCTGGAAGCATAGCTAATTATATTATTCTTTTGTTTAAAAATCTTCCATTGTGTTGCATTTCATATACAATAAAGTTTATACGCTTCAACTTGGGATCCCATGCACTACTGAATTTATTCCAAACAATTATTTTTTAATATCTCCTACCACTCTCCTTAACGTATTCTGTAATCCAGCCTGACTGTATAGTGTCTGCTATTCTTAAATACTTCTTGCCTTTGCTTATACTGTAACTTCTGCCTAAAATGCCTTTCTCCTTCCTCTCCATATCAAAAAACTTGTTTTCCAAGGTACAATTCATTTTCTCCTTCCTCCAAAACCGTAGTGATCTGGAAATATTCTCTCTCCTGAACTGATTCTCCATTTTACGTCTTCTCTTATATCATTTGCATCTCTGCCTTGTTTTATTAGAATTTATTTTACATAGCTTACAACTTCAGTTTGACTGACATTTCCTTCTTGTTATCCTACCCATTCTAGTGCTTTTTTCATAGAATTGGTCTAAAAGGCAAATTTTTAAAAAGTCTTTCTCAATATCCTGTCCATATTTATATTAATTGTATTGCTTTCCCATTCTTCTGTAGGATCCAATGATGCCATTGCTCCAGACTTCCCAGCACAGGTGCTAGGCACGAGAGATGATGACATCTCAGCCGGTGTTAACCTTAAACATAAGGAAGGAATCTACAGTAAGAGGGTAGTGACTAAGGCATCCTTGCCAGTGGGGAAAGAACCCTTGCGGAGTGATAGTGCAGGTAACTGGATTGGCTTTGTATATTTTGTGACTTTTTCTCCTCTTTCATCCTAAATGAGAATATTGTCCAATCTTTTATCCTTTTTTTCTGTTTCGTGATACAAGCTTTTCTCCTTGCTATTATATTGAGCATATACAAGAAGGTAAAATTTCATAAAATCTTTTGTTATGCTTCAGGGGTTTTTGAAAACTGTAAACTTCATTTTCATAATGGGGAATAAAATATGATACAACTTTTTAAATGAAATAATATCCAATCAAGTATGTTTTTGAGACTAAGATCCATAGAAATCTTGATTAAATTGCCACATTAGTTTATTGCTGTCAGATATTACCAACTAATTAATGTCTCATAGGCTGGATTCTGTTGGGAAATATGTAGCTCACATGATTAAAAAAAAATTTTTTTTTTTTTAGAGGCAGGATCTCGCTCTATCACCCAGGCTGGAGTGCAATGACGCCGTTATAGCTCACTGCAGCTTTGAACTCCTGGGCTCAAGTGATGCTCCCACCTCAGCCGCCTGAGTAGCTGGGGCCATAGGCACACACCATCATGCCTGGCTAATATTTTTTATTTTTTTGTAGTGATGGGGGTCTCGCTAAGTTGCATGGACTAGTCTTGAACTCCTGGCCTCAAGGTGTCCACCCACCTCAGCCTGTCAAAGTGCTGGGATTACAGGCATGAAGCACCACACCCAGCCCCCATGTTGTTTTAAAATTTTTTAAATTTTCTGCCAACCTTTAAAATTAAGATTTTTTATTTCCCTTGAAAAATCAGAAAATCTGGTTGCCCTTTGGCTCGCATTTATTGATGGCGGTAATCCGCTGCAGCTGAGCCATGGCTGTCTCCCTGGAGGCAGGATATCCATTCTCCTGTTTGCTCTCATCCCCCACAGCTGAGACCCAGTTGGCTTCATTCATCCACCTCATCTTTCTGGTCCCTGTGGGTATTTCAGTTTCAATCTTATATATAACCGCCACTGGTTTTTTTTTTTAAGACAGAGTTTCGCTCTTGTTGCCTAGGCTGGAGTGCAACGGCATGATCTCGGCTCACTGCAACCTCTGCCTCCTGGGTTCAAGCGATTCTCCTGCCTCAGCCTCCCGAGTAGCTGGGATTACAGATGCCTGCCACCATACCTGGCTAATTTTTTGTATTTTTAGTAGAGACAGAGTTTCACCGTGTTGGTCAGGCTGGTCTTGAACTCCTGACCTCAGGTGATCGACCTTCCTTGGCCTCCCAAAGTGCTGGGATTACAGGCATGAGCCACTGCGCCGGCCCCTACTGTTTTGTAAAAGCTCTTTTCTTCTGCACCCCTGATATTATACTTTTGTAGCTGATAGATGATAATATTTATTAAATGAAAACTCCAGTAGCCACTGAAAATTCTGTATGTATAATTGCCTTTGTTTGTTCCATTTATACTTTTTATTCCTGTGTGTAACTATTAGGTGCTGCTGATTCCAGGGCAGTTTTTTAAACATAGGGAGGTGCTAGACCATAGAACATAGTGTTAATGACGTCATGTGATAGCATTAATGCCTTTGTGAGGAAAATAAATGAGGTCTGCTTGTTAAAGCACACATTCTTTTCTTTAGATAATTTTTGTCTCTACTTCGAAACACGGTGAAGTCTTTTTATAAATGCCTTTTGAAATAAGACAAGAGAAGCATATCTGCCAGCTAACATTGAGACTGCCAAGTAAATAAAAAGAAATAATTTTACAAAATATAGTTCATAATTGAAAACTCTTATGCACCAGGGGGATCCCTTACGTGTTTTCCATTGTCCATATGCAAGTGGCAATTTGGTTGAAACAGATAACCCTAAGATCCCACTATCAGATACTTCAAGTGAGGATAGATGTGGAAAAACTGACAGAAAATGAAGTGAACTCCATCAGAAGTCTGCACAAAGAACTCACTAGCTTTACCTCACTCCCAGGCTTCATTTCGTAAGGATGATATGTTTGAAATAAAGTCAGGCTCAGTTGTCTGAGGACCCCTAGAATCCCCCATCTGTTGATCTACTTCCAGAGTTTGCATCCTAAAGAAAAGCCCTCCTCCTGGCTTAGTCCTTAGTGCCATTTCACCCTGGGAGAAGCCTAGCCTTAGAACCTCTAGCCTTAGAGAATCAAAGAAGGATAGAGGAGAGAATGCCTGCCTGGACTGAAAAGTGACCTATGCGTTAGCTAAATGAGCTCATAAAATATCATATCATAAATTCTCAGTGGAAGGGGGTGGAATATAAAAGTGAGAAAAATCTCTTCAAAAATAGACATAAAGAGAAGGGAAATGATTTTTTAAAATTCAAGATTGTCCCAAAAGATTCAACATCCAAAGCAGGCATTTTATAAGACAATAGAGAAGGCCAAAAAGAAAGAATCAAGGGACTAGTATAGGAATAAATTTCAGAATTGAAAGATGTGAGTTTTCATAGCAAAAGGGACTATCATATACATAAAAATACACACCAAGGCACATGAGCTTGACATTTTAAAATTGATTTGGAAAGAGATTCTGACAGCTTCCAAAAAGAAAACATAGATTTCCATATAAAGAAATGGAAATGGCCTTTCTGCCCGTGGACGCCGCTGAAGAAGCATCGTTAAAGTCTCTCTTCTCCCTGCGATCATGTCTAAGTCAGAGTCTCCTAAAGAGCCGGAACAGCTGAGGAAGCTCTTCATTGGAGGGTTGAGCTTTGAAACGACCGATGAGAGTCTCAGGAGCCATTTTGAGCAATGGGGAACGCTCACAGACTGTGTGGTAATGAGAGATCCAAACACCAAGCTCTCCAGGGGCTTTGGATTTGTCACGTATGCAACTGTGGAGGAGGTGGATGCAGCCATGAATGCAAGGCCACACAAAGTGGATGGAAGAGTTGTGGAACCAAAGAGAGCTATCTCAGGAGAAGATTCTCAAAGACCAGGTACCCACTTAACTGTGAAAAAAATATTCGTTGGTGGCATTAAAGAAGACACTGAAGAACATCACCTAAGAGATTATTTTGAACAGTATGGAAAAATTGAAGTGATTGAAATCATGACTGACAGAGGCAGTGGCAAGAAAAGGGGCTTTGCCTTTGTAACCTTTGACGACCATGACTCCGTGGATAAGATTGTCATTCAGAAATACCATACTGTGAATGGCCACAACTGTGAAGTTAGGAAAGCTCTGTCAAAGCAAGAGATGGCTAGCGCTTCATCCAGCCAAAGAGGTCGAAGTGGCTCTGGAAATTTTGGTGGTGGTCGTGGAGGTGGTTTCGGTGGGAATGACAACTTTGGTCGTGGAGGAAACTTCAGCGGTCGTGGTGGCTTTGGTGGCAGCCGTGGTGGTGGTGGATATGGTGGCAGTGGGGGATGGCTATAATGGATTTGGTAATGATGGAGGCAATTTTGGAGGTGGTGGAAGCTACAATGATTTTGGCAGTTACAACAATCAGTCTTCAAATTTTGGACCCATGAAGGGAGGAAACTTTGGAGGCAGAAGCTCTGGCCCCTATGGTGGTGGCGGCCAATACTTTGCCAAACCACGAAACCAAGGTGGCTATGGCGGTTCCAGTAGCAGCAGTAGCTATGGCAGTGGCAGGAGATTTTAATTAGGAAACAAAGCTTAGCAGGAGAGGAGAGCCAGAGAAGTGACAGGGAAGCTACAGGTTACAACAGATTTGTGAACTCAGCCAAGCACAGTGGTGGCAGGGCCTAGCTGCTACAAAGAAGACATGATTTAGACAAATACTCATGTGTATGGGCAAAAAACTCGAGGACTGTATTTGTGACTAATTGTATAACAGGTTATTTTAGTTTCTGTTCTGTGGAAGGTGTAAAGCATTCCAACAAAGGGTTTTAATGTAGATTTTTTTCTTTTTCTTTTTTTTTTTTTTTTTGCACCCATGTTGTTGATTGCTAAATGTAATAGTCTGATCGTGACGCTGAATAAATGTCTTTTTAAAAAAAAAAAAAAAAAGAAATGGAAATGAGACGGGCATCAAACTTCTCAGAAGTAATAAACGGAGTTAGAAACCAAAGGAATAATACCTTAGAATTCTGAGAGAAAATTAAATGGGAGTTTATTTAAGTTGGAAAAAAAAAAAGCAGAAAACGTGGATTAAGGAAATGGTCGGGGGCAACACAGGAAACGGGAAACGAATTCTCACTGTGGCAGTGGTACAGAAGGCCTAGAACCCATTCAGATTGAAACCTGCAAGCAAAAAGGCAAATTGATAGGATACCTTATGTGATTGACTGTACTTAGAGGAGATATTCAGTTCTATTTGCAGCTATAAGGATGAAGTAGGGGTTGTCACACAGAAACTCAAAAAACGAAAAAACAAAGGAGTTGTTAACTCTTCAGGAAAAGCAGAAGTTTGTAATAGAAAATAAATGTAATTCCATTATACTAGCTGGCTTAGCTGTGAATAATAATTATATAACACAACCATATGTAAATGCTAAATATCGATTTAATTGAATATTGATTTAATCACCATGACCATTATTTATGTAACATATGAACACTGAACGTTAATATAGGGCTAAAACTTTTCAGAGGATAGGATGATAGGATATGTATGGGTAGGAGGGTTTTGTAATACAATAAATCCATAGTTGATCTTAGTATATAGTATAAGAATAAATCTCAGAACTGAAAGATATGAGATTGTAATTGATGTTAGAAGGAAATCAGTAGATAATTTCTGGAACTTAAAATGATATGGTAATATAAAGCATGTTACTAGGAAATAAGGATATTGATCCTGGAATAAATGATTAAAGGAGTTGAAAATAGTAGCCTTTAGAAATTGGGGATCTGGAGTGGCTGGGATAGGGAACTGCTGACTTTTCTTACAAGCTCATGAAACGATTTGACTTTTAAAACATATATATTGTTATTTTGATGAAATCAGAATTTATATTGTCCTTCACCTCAAAAAAACAAGTAAAAAGAAAAATTACATTTGGCAAATACTGACTAAAGAAAAGCTGGTGAATAGCGTTAATATAGACAAAATAGAATTCCAGGACAAAAAAACATTAAAGGTAGATACAAAAGTTTATCTCATAGTAATAAAAGGGTCGAATGTACCAGGAAAGATAAAATTGTGAGCTTAAATGTATATCCTCAAACTTACATTCAGGAAAAATTACAGGAATGTATAGGTAAATTCAGCAATACATTTCAGAAATGTGAAAGATCAGGAAATAAAGTATTTGAATAATGTAACTAAAAGTTGGACTTATAATATTATGAGGATTTTGCATTTTTAAAAGAACACAGAACATTTGATGAATTTGTTGGTTTCACAGAACTGATATTCAAACAGACCAGCTTCACTGACCACACTGTAGCTAAATTAGAACTCAACAATAAAAATACGGAATAGTGAAATAAAAGAAAAATCTGTTTATAACAGGTTGAATGGTGGTCTCCCAAAATTCATGTCCATGGGACTTCCGAATGTGACCTTATTTAGAAATAGGGTCTTCATAGATGTCATTAGATAAGGATCTCAAGATTAAATCATTTGGATTTAAGATGAGCCCTAAATCTAGTGACTATTGTCCTTATAAAAAGAGGAGAGAAGACCCTTGAGGATAGAGGCAGAAATTAAAGTTACGCTGCCATAAGCTAGAGAATGCCAGGAGCCATTAGAGGCTGGGAGAGACAAGGAAGAATTCCCACCTGGAGCCTTCTCAGGGAGTGTGGCCCAGCTGACACCGTGATTACAGACTTTTAGCCTGTAGCTGTCAAAGATTATATTTCTTTGGTCTAAGCTGCCCAGTATATAGTAATTTGTTACGGCAGCCCTAGGAAACTAATACACCATCTATTTGAAAATTTTAAAATGTAATTTTAAATAACTCAGAAGTTAAAGAGATAAATCATAATAGAGATTACAGTGTATTCAGAACTGAAGGATAACAAAATTTTAATATCAAAATTTTTGGAAGGGAGCCAAAGTGGTATTTAGGGGTAAAGTTACACACTTAAATACATGTATTAAAAATAAGAAAAATTCAGTCAAAATCCCAGCAGGTTATTTTTTTCTCAGAAACCAACAAGCTTATTTTAAAATTGATAAGGAAATACAGAACGCCAAGAATAGCCAAGGCAATCTTGAAAAGAAGAACAAATCTAAAGGATTTGCACCATGAGGTATCAAAACTTATTATAAAGCTGTAATAATTAAGACAGTGTGATATTGGCACAAGGATGAACAAACTGACCATAAAACAAAATATTCCAGAAACAAATTCACATATATATGTATACTCTGATTTATGTTAAAGGTACTACTCAATATGATGGGATAAGAATTATTTTGGGAGTAAAATGTGCAGGATAAGTTAGATATTCATATTGAAAAAAAAAAGAACATTGACTCCCTTCCTCACATTATAAATAAAAATCTGTTCAAAAGGGATTGTAGATCTAAATATAAAAGGGCATAGATAGATGAATGATTGATAGATCTATCAGAAAATGGAGGAGTATTAATCTGGTAATAGGAAAAGACTTATTAAACTGGATTCCCCCTGCCCCCCCCCCCCCGCAAAAAAAAAACCCACAAAGGAAAATATTGACAAATATGACACATTAAAATGAGAAATTCTAAGAGTCTGTCTGAACGTATTCTGGTTTGGAAAGCTACCTAATAATTAAAAATATATCAAATAAATTTTAAAAAATATTTATAAACAATACCAAATAAGATAGTAAAATGCAAACCACAGAGTGAGGAAAATATTTGTAATACATGTATCCCACAAAAGACATATCCAGAATATAAAAAAGAATGCCTACAAATCAATATGAGAAAGGTATTCAGACCAATAGAAAAATGGGCAACAGACTTGAATAGATACTTTACAAAAGAGAATATCTAACAGCCAATTAACATGTGCAAAGTATTTCACTTCATTAATCAGCAGGGAAATGTAAATTAAAACCACAGTAAGATAGCTCCATGTACCTACTATTAGGATGGTTGAAATGAAAAAGACAATACCGTATTGGTAAGAATATAGTAGACAGCCTGGCGCCTGGTGACGGAGTGAGACTCTATCTCAAAAAAAAAAAAAAAAAGAGAATGTAGTAGAACAAGCAGAACTGATTCACTGCTGGTGAGAGTGTGGATTGGTCTAATAACTTTGGAAAGCAGTTTGACATTATCTACTAAGTTCCACAAAAGCAGAACCTATGACATAGTTCTGTTCCTAACTCTATACTCCACAAAAAGGGTGCATACAAGCACCAAGAGAAACATATGCAAATATTCTTCACAACAGTATTTGTAATAGCTCCAAAGTGGAAACTACCCAAATGCCAAGTATTTATCCAGTAGAATGGATAAATTGTCGCATACTAATATTATTGAATGCTGATTAGCAAGTGAGAATGAGTGAAGGCAAATATATGTAACAGCACTTAACGAATCTTGCAAACAACTTGAAAGAAGAAAGCAAGACACAGAAGAGTATGTGGTATATTATTCCATTTATAAAAAGTTCAAGACTATTCAATAGTGATTTGCTGTATTTAAAATCAGGTGTTACACTCAGCACAGGGGGAGATGGAAGGAAGAATGAGAGGAGCATGTAGGTTTCTAGCCAGATTTTATTTCCTAACCTGGGTAAGGTTATATACACTTGCATTTTGTAATTCACAGAGCTCTATATGTGCACATTTTCCCCATATTTTCCACCGTGCAATTAAAAAGATCTTTTAAAAAACAATGTACTTAGAAATGAATCTAAAAGGGCGTGTAAGATAAACAATATGGTACTTAGAAATGAACCTAAAAGGGCATGCAAAACTATTTTAAAATTATAAAACTACATTGAAATATATTAAGGAAGACCTAATAGTTGGAAAATTATACAATTGCAATAATAAAGATGTCACCAAATTAATTTCTAAATTAAATGCATTGTTACTCAGAATTTCAGTAGAATGTTTCATGGAACTTACAGGCTGATTCTAAAATATTTATGGAAAATCAATGAAAGTATATTTAAGGAATAAGATAAGGGATCTTGCCATACCAGACATAAAGACTTATTACATGCGCAGCTTATTTAAGACATCATTTGCAAACGAATAAACAGAAAGAAAAATGAAACAGAATGGTGACCCAGAAACACATCTATGAATGTGGAAGCTTAACATATACAGAGATGGCATAACAATCTGGAGAAAGGATGAAGAGGAACTACTCAGTAGGGTTTAAACCAATGAATATATATCTGGAAAAAATAAAATAAGGTAAATCACTGCTGTACACTAAACAGAAAGGTATAGTATTCCAGGCATATTAAAAGTAAATGGGATAACTAAATTTTTAGAATTTAGATGGTCTGTCCTTATGACCATGTGATGATTAAAGATTTCTAAAACAAATACACCTAGCACCAACCCTAAAGGAAAAATATAGTAAATGTGCCATTATTAAAATGAAAATTGTTTTGCATAAGCAACATCAGACAATTAAAAGGCAAGAAACAGACTGGGAGAAGATACTGATAAAGCATGCCACCTGCAAAAACATTTTACAGGAATGTTCATGGCAGTGCTTTTCAAAATAGGAAATAGCCTTAAGTTGATCAATGTATTCATATATATTAAAACAATAGAATAATACATAACATTGAGAATCAAAGACAACATGTATTAATTGACTAAATCTCAAAATCGTAATATTGAGTGAAAAAAAACATGTTGTGTAAAGGTACAGACAGTATTGTATCTTTTACATAAAGTTTAAAGACTTGCAAAAGAATGCTGTACGTTGTTGATTAATATATGCAATGTAGTAAAGAATTACAAAACATCCTTGATATTGATAAACTGTAAATTTGGTATAAAGGTTGCTACTGAAGGGCCGGGCATGGTGGCTCACGCCTGTGATTCCAGCGCTTTGGGAGACCGAGGCAGGTGGATCACAAAGTCAGGAGTTCTATACCAGCCTGACCAACATGGTGAAACCCCGTCTCTACTAAAAATACAAAAATTAGCTAGGCATGGTGGCGTGTGCCTGTAATCCTAGCTACTCGAGGCTGAGGCAGGAAAATCACTTGAACTCAGGAGGCAGAGGTTGCAGTGAGGGGAGATCATGCCACTGCACTCCAGCCTGGGCAACAGAAAAAAAAAAAAGTTGCTACTGAAAAGTGAGAATGGCATCACTGGGAACACCTTACACAAGGAACATTATATTTGTGATATTTTATTTCTTAAGCTCCATGGTAAATACTTTGGTGTTCATTATGTTGCCTATACTTTAGGTATGCCTGAAATATTTTATTAACATTAAAACATTTTTAAATGATCTAAAAATTTCAGAAGACATTTAGATAAAAGAGATTAGGAGGATTGAAGTAATAGAAATAAGAAAAATGTATGGATTTAAAAGTTGTAGCAAGAGATAACTGGTTCTTTGCATTTTTAGCAATCTCTATTGCCTTTCTGATTTCTTTGTTGAAAAATATACTTACAGATAAAAAATGTAAGATGTTCAAGAAAAACAAAGCAAAGAGAAATAGTATTAGACAAGTTTAAAAGGCTATAACTACATGAGATTTTTAAACATTATATGAGAATGCTGTGTATAAAATCTAGATGATAGGGCAAGTACAGTGGCTCACGCCTGTCATCCCAGCACTTTGGGAGGCCGAGGCGGGTGGATCACCTGAGGTTGGGAGTTCAAGACCAGCCTGGCCAACGTAGAGAAACCCCGTCTCTACTAAAAATACAAAATTAGCTGGGCGTGGTGGCGCATGCCTGTAGTCCCAGCTGATCAGGAGGCTGAGGCAGAAGAATCACTTGGACCCAAGAGGCTGCAGTTGCAGGGAGTGGAGATTGCGCCATTGCACTCCAGCCTGGGCAACAAGAGCGAAACTTTGTCTAAAAAAAAAAATATCCAGATGATAAAAATGCTTTTCTTGCATTACATGAAATATAAAAATTGAGTCCATAAATGGTAAAAACTCTGAATAGGCCAAAGAACTTGAAAGAATTCTTCAGATCTTTTTTCCTTTGAAAAAACATATCTGATCTTTCCTTTTGTTTTTTATTTTTATTTTTTACTGTTGCATCAAACCATCAAGGAACAGATTTTATTTAGAATGTTACTTTATTTTATTTCATTTCATTTTTTTGAGGCAGAGTTTCGCTTTGTCACCCAGGCTAGAGTGCAGTGGCACAATCTCAGCTCACTGCAACCTCTGCCTACTAGGTTCAAGCGATTCTCCTTCCTCAGCCTCCTGAGTAGCTAGGACTACAGGCGCCCACCACGCCAGCTAATAGAGACGTCCACCATGTTGGACAGGCTGGTCTTGAACTCCTGACCTCAAGTGATCCACCCGCCTCAGCCTCCTGAAGTGCTGGGATTATGGGCATGGGCCACTGCGCCCAGCCTTAGAACGTTATTTTATTTAAACTCTTGTTGTACAAAGTAAAATACGAAAAATTTTTCCATTCATGTCACAGTTTTTACACGGTGGAGCCTGAGACCTAATATATAAATGGATTGAGGGTTTTGCTTGTAATTTTGGGGGAGGATTACTTGTCTATTGTGTTTATTATCTTTCTTTCTCTGAGATCAGATGATGTTGTTATTCCAGATGCCTCAGTTCAAGCGCTAATCACTGGGGATGAGAACCTCTCAGACAGAAAACCGAAAGAGAGCCACAGTACAAGTGCTGTGACAGAGGCTGCCCAGGCTAAAGAAAAGAACCCTTGCAGAAAGATACTGCAGGTAGCTAAACTGGATTGTCTGCATATTATTTTCTTCTAGTCTTCTAAAATGAGGCTATTCCCTTAGGAACAGAAACAGAAATATGTTCTCTATTTTTTTCTTGCTGTCTTCAGCTCTCTTCTATCTCACTTATATGTGAAATAGTTAAGGTATTTTAGAGCTACGTTTTTTATATACTTTGGCAGGTAAAATTGACATATTTAAAGCTCTTTGAGATATTTCTGGAGATCTTTTGGATATAGTAAACAAATTAATCTCATTGCCAGAAATTCATTTAATGGACTTTTTAACCTCTGCTGATAAAAATCTCTCAATTCTGAGATTCAGACCCTCTAATACCATTTTTCTATATAATCCTTTTTTCTTTAGGAATTCAGCTTGTTTACTTCCTACCTATCAGTTACTTTACTTCAGAGGGATTATGCTGATTTAAATGCCCCTAATAGTGTATTTAAGTTAGGATTGGTTTTGACTCTGAGAGGAAAACAAAAGCAAATTAACATTGGCTTAAAGAAGACAGAAAACTATTTCTCTTTTTTGTAAAAATCCAGAAGTTAGCATCCAGAGTTGACGTGGTACTCCAGAATTTCGGAACAAAGCTGTTGCTCTCTTGTTACTCTAACATTTTTGGCCTCCATTCTTAAGCTGTATCCATCAGCCCATATTGCAACTGGCAGGAAGAAGGAAAAGAAAAAGCACATTTCTTCCTTTAAGGATACTTCTGAGAAGCTATATGTATCATTCCTTTCGCATTCTATTGGCCAGACTTAGGCACATGGTCACATGTGCCAGGGGAAGCTGGGAAATTGAGTCTTTATTCTAGTAACAATGTGCCCAGCTAAAGTTAGGGTTCTGTTTCGAGGAAAAGGAAAGTGGATGTTAGAGGACAGATAATATTTATAGTTTCTGCCCCAATTGTAAACTAAAGCATTTTAGACATAATTAGCTGCTTCTCTTCTTTAGGTATTACTTGTTTAAAAAGGTTAGATTGTATTCTGGGCAACACTTCTGAATTTTACCCCATTTTACTATTACTAAATGAATGTTTCAAAAACAGTTTTGATCATATTAGTTGCCTAAGTTTTCATTGCCCGTAAGGATAAAATCTGAACTTTTTTAGCACTGTTTTCCAGAACTGTAGTATCAGCTCCCAAACAACTTTCTAACACTAGTTCTCACCTCTTTTCCTTATAAATTCTATAATCAAATGCTGGATACTTGCTCTGTTTCTTAGATGCTGAGTTACTTTCCTGACTCCATTCTTCTGTCATGTAGTCACCTTTTTTTTATCTCAATGTGTATCCCATCTCAGCTGTCTTCTAATGCCAAAGTCAATTGTCTAGAGTTCTGTGATACTGCTACCTGCAATTAGTTTTTCTTTCTTTGAATACCGATACCTCCTTTTTAACTTTTTGTTGTATCTGTTTATATACATGATTTTTTTGGCCCCAGTTTTCAATTATTTTCTAAACACTTTTCCGAGTCATCTTTTATTTTTCTTCAATATCACTAACAAAGCCTTTCACATAATACATACTTAAAGACATTTAAAAATATTTTATGTCAAGTTCCTCTCTGTGTAGTGTGTTGATTTCCCTTTCGTAGATTCCAGTGATGCTGCTGCTGCAGAACACTCAGCTCAAGTAGGAGACCCAAAATTTAAGAACTCTCCAGACTCTAAAGCCATTACTCAAAAAGAGGAGATCCATAAGAAGAGGACAATTCCCGAAGAAGCCTGGCCAAAAGATAAAGAATCCCTACAGATAAATATTGAAGGTAATGGGATTGGGTTGTATGCGAGTGTCTGTCTCTGTGTGTGTGCGTGAGGGTCAGTGTTTGTGTGTTTCCATTTCATTCTGATGAGCATATAGTCTCATGATGAAACAAAAATTCCTTTTCTTTTAAACTTTCTTGTGTAAAGTACTTTGATGCTACTTTATGTTGCCATATATATATATATATATATATATATAGACAGATAGATACATAGATAGATAGATCGATTGATTGATTTGTAAAGTAATTGTTACTTTTTGGAAAAGATATTAACAGCTTAGAAACAGGATTATAAATAAATACCTAAGGCTGATAGTATTAGAAGTGAAGCATCTTGTCTCAGTCCCCAAACAGAGACAACCTTAAATGCATTTCAGAAGACTGTGGCAAAGACAATGAGAGCATCAATACAGACTTTAAAAAAATTACAGTAAAATTAAATTTATTTATGTTTGTCCATGGCCTCCTTAGACATAAAAGCATATAGAACACAAGACATTACTACCTGGCTGTTAAGCTTTACCTCTTAGTGGAAGTTGGAACAACAGCCTAGATAAGGAGAAAAAAGAGTCAAGGAGCTAATCTACCCACAGTGGATCTTAAATAATCCAGATTCAACTGCTTACATCGAGAATGTACAAAACAAGGCCAGACACAGTGGGTCATGCCTGTAATCCCAGCACTTTGGGAGGCTGAGGCGGACTGATCACAAGGTCAGGAGTTTGAGACCAGCCTGGCCAACATAGTGAAACCCTGTCTCTACTAAAAATACAAAAATTTAGCTGAGTGTGGTGGTGGGCACCTGTAATCCCAGCTACTTGGGAGGCTGAGGCAGGAGAGTCACTTGAACCCGGGAGGCAGAGGTTGCAGTGAGTTGAGATCACGCCATTGCACTCCGGCCCAAGCAACAGTGCGAGAGTCTGTCTCAGAAAAATAAATTTAAAAATAAATGATTTTTTGACAATAGTACCAAGACTGCACAATGGGGAAAGGATAGTTTCTTTAACAAATGGTGTTGGGAAAACTGGGTATCCACATTTAAAAGAATAAAGTTGGACCCTTTCTTTTACACCATATACAAAAGTTAAAAAGGGTTAGTGACATACATGTAAGACCTTAAAACCATAAAACTCCCAGAAGAAAACATAAGGGAAAAGCTTCAGGACATTGAACTTGGCACTAATTTCTCAGATGTGATACCAAAAACACAGGCAACAAAAGCAAAAATAGACCAATGAAACTTGAAAAATTATGCATCCCAAAGTAAACAGTTAAGAGTGTGAATAGGCATTCTACAGAATGGGAAAAAAGATTTGCAAATCATAGATCTGATAAAGGGTTAGTATTCAGAATATATAAAGAACTTATGAAACTCAATAACAATAACTGAAACAACTTACTTAAAAAAAGACATAACTTATTTTAAAATGAGCAAAGGACTTGAATAGACAATAGAAGATATACAAATGGCATATCAAGCATATAAAAAGATGCCCAATCTCTCTAATTATAAGAGAGATGCAAATGAAAGCCACAGTGAGATATCACTCACTCCTATTAGGATCGCCACTATCAAAAGAACAGAAAATAGCAAATATTCATGAGGATGCAAGGAAATTGAAACCGTTGTTCACTGTTGGTAGGAATGTAAAATGGTGTAGCTATTGTGGAAAATAGTACGGAGGTTCCTCAGAAAAATAAAAAAGAATTAATACATGGTTAGCAATCATGTATTACTGCTGGGCATATAATGATCTCTGCTGGGCATATAACCTAAAGAATTCAAAGAAGGACTTCAAAAAGATCCCTGTATACACATGTTTATTGCAGCATTATTTATAATAGTCAAAAGATGGAAGCAACCCAGATGTCAGTCAACAGATGATTGTATTAAGAAAATGGGAATTATTTGTCAGTAAAGAAAATATGTTACATACATACAATAGTATATTGTGCAGCCTTAAGAAAGAAGGAAATCCTATCACATACTATAAGGTAGATGAACCTCAAAAACATCATACCAAGCGAAATTATAAGCCAATCACAAAAAGATAAATACCATATAGTTCTTGCATTTGAAATATCTAAAGTGGTTGAAATCATGGAAACAGAAAGTAGAATAGTGATTGCCAAGGTTTGTGAGAGGGTGGACAGAGAATTAGTATTTAGTAGGTATAAATTTCAGTGTTACAAGGTGAAAGAGTTAGAGATTGTTGCACAACAATGTGAATATACTTAACACTACTGAACTATACACTTAAAATAGCTAAGATGGCTAACTTAATGTCATACTTTTTGCTACACAATCAAAAATAAGACATAAGATGAAGAAATAGAACACTGCAACTCTGCAGGGGGTCGTGTGGGAGACATAGCTTGCAAAAGAAAGATGGAAATATAATCTGTAAAAGCATACTCTAGAAGACAAGAAAATTTTCTCTAAATGTTTTACACTTTGAATAATTTTAGAAGACATGAAGCTTATGAAATAAAAATTGATAGAATAATGAAATGAAAAAGGAGATTTAAGGGATAGAACAAAATGAAATTTCAAAAAAGTACCAGTTAGAAGAAAGAGATGAAAGCAATTAGAAAAAAATTATGGAATTTGAGGACTGACAGTAAAAATTCAACACAATGATATCTTTTGTTGCCTCTAAAGAAGATAATGGAAAAATAAAGATATAAGGAAGAACGGAACTTACACATTTATGTATGTATGTATGTATGTATGTATGTACTTTTAGACATGAAGTCTCATTTTGTTGCCCAGGCTAGAGTGCAGTGGTGTGATTGTAGCTAACTGTAGGCTCAAACTCCTGGGCTCAAGTAATCCTCCCACCTCAGCCTCTAGAGTAGCTGGAATTGTAGGCATGTGCTACCATACCTGGCCTGAACCTGCAATTTAAACGGGTCCAAGTCTTAGGAAACTGAAATGTATGTTTGTGATAGTACTGAACTTAAAAAAAAAAAAAAAGAATTATGCAGGCATCCATACAGAAAAAGCAGGTCGAAAATGCTAAAAGACTGGAGGACAGGCAGAGATTAAAGGAGGTATAAATGAGCAAACTTCAGCTTTAAAGTTGTAAAATCAAAAAATACATGTGTAAGTATAGTATTGAAAATTATAAAAGTTACCTCTGAAAGAGTTAAACTGCAACATCCAAAATATTTAGAAAAACAGGAGAGGTAAGCATGGAGGTAAAGGGAGGAAAAAAGAAAACAGTAAATGTGTAACAAAAGGAAAAAAAGACCATAAAATGAAAGCTGGCAAAGCATACATGACTATGTATAAGTAAACTAAATTAACCTATATTTAAAAAAAGAACTTCTTGGATTATGTTAAAAAACAAACTCAGTTCCATGCTATATAACAAACATATCAAAAGTAAAATGACTGAGGAAAGTGGAAAGCAAAAAGGAAACTTAGAGATGTATCAAAAAGAAATGTGGGGGACATTAATATAGATGAGGTTAAACTCACCAAAAGTTTTGCAGGAATTGAAGAGGGATATTTTTATACTGATTTGCAATCCACAGTGAGGGTATTTTGCATAAATCTTTAAACATCAAATAACTTAGCATAAAAAATTCATAAAATGAAAACCAGGAGCTCAATCAATAATGAAATTTATGTTGCCTTAAAAAAGAATGAAGGTATGGAATTATATGAAAACAACTCTTCAAATAGATTGTGAGGCAAAAGGTGCTTAAAGGGTCGGGGGCAGAAGGTGGAATTTGCTCATAGGGGAGAAAAAAATAAAGCAGACATCCCTAGGAAACCTTCAAAGAGAAATGGACAAGTACAAAATAATGGTGGGGAGCTTGAACACACATAATTAGCTTATTACAGATCATAGAGATGAAAATTTTTTTTGTAAGTGAAGTTTAAAAACTCCTGGGAATAATACAAGTAATGAGATCGGGCTGTGTGTGTATGTGTGTGTGTGTGGAGTGTGTAAGCCTATATGGTTTTAAAAACTTTAACAAAAAAAACCCTTTTCAAAAAATTAAAAAAAAAAAACCTTTCCAAATGACCACAGAACATTTTTTTCCTACACCTTTATTCAGATATAATTTACCCATTTAAAACATGTAATTCAGGCTGGGCTTAGTGGCCCATGTCTATAATCCCAGCACTTTGTGAGGCCGGGGTGGCCAGATCACTTGAGGTCAGGAGTTCAAGACCAGCATGGTCAACATGGTGAAACCCTTTCTCTACTAAAAATACAAAGAATAGCTACTGTAGAGACTGAAGCACGAGAATCGCTTGAACCCAGGAGGTGGAGGTTGCAGTGAACCAAGATTGTGCCACTGCACTTCAGCCTGGGGGACAGAGCAAGACTCCATCTCAAAAAACATAAAACTAAATTAAAATAAATATGTAATTCAATTATTTTTACTATTTTCATAGATAAATGCAATCAACCATCACCATAATCAATTTTAGAATATTTTCATCACTTCGAAAAAGAAACTCTTGAGACAAGCAAATGCTGATCCACTTTTTGTCTCAGTATATTTCCCTGTTCTGGACTTTCATACAAATGGGACCATTAAGTCGGGGACAAAACATGAAACTTATGGCCCACCCATAATGAAAAATGTTCAAGGAAATTTCCATATAAAGTAGGCCTCCAGTGGGCTGCACTCTTACTATAAGAATAAAAGATAAACAGGCCCATGTAGAAGGGAACAGTAAGAAAACCTTGCCTGTTTTAACCTTGTTAATGGGTTTAGGGAGAGAAGACAGAAAATTTATTCTGAGAATTTATAACCACAAACCAGTGTTCACACAGGTTTACGTTTATTAATTTTGTACTGGTATGATTTATTAGTGCAGTAGACTACATGTGTGTTCTGAAAAATCTCAAGCCCAGAATTTAAATAAAAAATGGCAGTAGTTTGGTATTACAAACTCGCATACCTGTCAGATACAAATGCACATCTCTCTGAAGAAACTTCAGCCGAGACCTCAAAATATTCCTTAAAATACCAAGCTCATAGTCAGGGCACTGTGAGTAGAAATGATGTCAACAACAACAAAAAGAAATGAGACACACAATGACAAATTTCCAGGATTCCTTGGCAAAATGTCTGATTCTCAGACCAGGACAGGAAATATATTAGCCAAGCCTGAACCCTTTTGTAGTGCCAGAAAGTAAAGAAAAAAAAAATCTACAGGGATGGGGAATATGTCAGTGGAACACAGGAGCCAAGTAAAAAAGTTCCCAGTGGCCAAAGCTGGGGCAATTTCTGCAGTATAGTAATAGTATTGGATCATAACCACAATATAAAATAAATACCTATGAGTCCATACTGATATAAATAAATGATTTAATAAATAAATGGGGGAAAAACGACAAGTCTCCTGTGCAGAATTCTAAATAATGTTTGTAGACATTCCACCCTCAAGGAGGTGGAACATAACTCCCCACTCTTAAAGAATGGGTTGCACATAGTAACTTCCAAAGAGTGTATTTTTATAGGAAGGGGGAAAAAGAATAACTGTATGGTGAAGAATTCTGGCAAACATTGACTCAGCCAGGTCATCAAGATCAACATCATCAGTGGTAAGTCATTTTGATAGTATGTACCCTTAATATGCAATGAAATACACTTTAACTTTGAAAACTTCTTCCCCAAAACTTGTAACCCCAGTCTAATGAGATACACATGAGACAAACTCAAATGAAGGACATTTGTACTTGACCAGTACTTCTCAAAACTGTCAGAGTCATGGAAAACAAGGAATGCCTAGCAAATTCTCACAGACCTAAGAGAAGCCTAAGGAGACATGATAATTAAATGCAGTGTGATATCTTGTATGGGATCCTGGAACAGAAAAAGAACAGTATGTAAAAAATAAGGCAACACAAATCAAGTATGGACTTCGGTTAATAATAATGTAACTTTATTGATTGATTCATTATAATATATTGTATTAATGTAAGGTGTTAATGTGAAAATGGCTATGGCATATAGGGAATTATCTATACTGTCTTTACAGTTTTTCTGGAAATCCGAATCATTCTAAAATAAAAAGTTTATTTTAAAAAATTAATGCATTCATTCTGACATTAAAACAGGTAGATAGATGATAAATAAGAAATTTTATCTTTTTAAAGGAAACATTTTACAGCTTCTCTTTAGCATAACCAATTTGCCAGCATTACTGCTCTTGCACTTTGGGGCTGTTATTAACTACAATTAGGGTTACTTGAACACAGGCTCTGCAGTATCATGACAGCCACTCTGATACCCAGACAGCTACGAAGTGACTAAGGGGCAGGCGATGTACACATATGGACATGCTGGACAAAGGGAGGATTCACGTCCTAGGTTGGGATGGAACAGGACGACAAGAGATTTCATCATGCTACCCGCAACGACGTGCAATTTAAAACTTACGAGTTATTTCTGGAATTTTCCATTAAATATTTTTGGACCATGGTTGGCTATGGGTAAATGAAACCTTAGCAAAACCACAGATAAGGGGACTTACTGTATTCATACCTAATGTGTGGGGTTTCCCCCACATTAAGCAGTTCTGACACTAACAACCTTTACTTAGCATAGTCCCCACAGGCTATGGGTTCAGTCCCACAAGACTGATCACCACTTCAGATACCATTTGCATGGCTTGGCCTTCTATACCTCTGACCAACTAGCTCTAAATTGTGGTGGGGGGGTATTGCCGTCACCCCCTCCTCAGGTCTGATAATTGCTTGAATGGCTCAGAAAACTTAGGGGACAATTTCTTACATTTCCTGATTTATTATAAAGGATATGCGTGAACAACCAAGTGAAGAGATACATGGGCAAGGTATAGGAACGGTGCACAGAGCTTCCATGTCCTCTCTGGGCCTGCCAACCTCCCAGCATCTCCTGTATTTACCAGATGTGAAGCTCTTCAAACTCTGTCTGTTAGGATTTTTATGGAGATGCCATTATGTAGGCAGTATTGATTAAATCATTGGTCATTGGCAGTTGGCTCAATCTGCAGTCCTTGTCCCCTCCCCAGACATGGGGGGTGCGGCTGGAAGTTCCAGCCCTCTAATCATATGGTTGTTCCCTTGGTGAACAGGCCCCCCTATCCTTAGGGGCTTTCCAAATTCACCTCATTAACTTAAACTCAAGTGCAATCAAAAGTGACTTGTTTTGAATAACAAGATAAAGGTTCTCCTTGAACCTTTATCACTCACTCCTGAACTGTTTCAAGAGGCAGGTACAAAAAACAAATATTTTAATAAAAGATGATGCTCCTGTTGCTGTTATCATGTTTTCCTAAGTGGAAATTGCAGGGGTGTTAGTAGCTCTGGCCAGGAGCTAGTGATAAGACAAAAATATGTATTTATTATATCACAGTATTGCGCTTTACAGGGTATTAAAATGAATTATACAGTAATAATACTAAAAGTATGCTACTGGGACAAGAGACTGATACATCAATGAAACTACTTAAATACAGTGGGCATTTACTCTATGATAAAGGTACCATTTCAGATCCTTTTGGAAAAAGATGGATTATTCAACAAATAATACCAAGATGCTTTGCTAGCCATTTGGAGTATGGTGACAATTTTAAGTTGTAGCCCTACTTTACTCCTGTCACCAAAATTCAAGTATAAAAAAAGAGAGATCATAAAAGTTCTGTATGAAGTCATGGTCATCTGACTTTTCTAATAAAATTAAGCTGGAGAAGGCTTTCAGGGTCTGACAAAATCTTGGAGTCATAAAGCCAAAGATTTGATAAATGTATATATTAAAATTAAAGTATCTTTATGGTAGAAAATATCATAATGCAGAGTCAATTTATAAATGGAAAATGGGAAAACAATTTTAGGAAATCGAGAAACTGAGAAAAGGGGCAAATTTTTTCTTACTATGCAAAGAGCTTTTTACAAATCAATGACAACCTAAAAGGAAAACAGTCAAAGGACCTGAACAGGTTTATAGTAAAAGAAATACAAATGGCCATTAAAGATATGAAGAAATACTTAACTCTTAATAAAGAATGTACAAAAACACAAATTTTGTTTTACCTGTCAAAATAGCACAGATGAAAAGATGTGATTATCCTTAGTATTGTTGAGTACATGGGGAAACATTCATGTACTCTTATAACACTATTGTTAGAAGTGCAAATTTGTTGCAACGTTTTTTAAGATGTGGGGCAATTGGACGGTATCTAACTAATGTTGAAATAAATGTTCTCTTTTCACCCAGACTTCCACTTAAGGGAATTACAGGTACACAGATAAAGTATTGTACCCAGAAAAATAAAATAAAATTATACATACACACACAAACAAATGTTCACTGCAGCATGCTTTGGAAGAATAAACAATTGGAAATAACCTATTAAGTTAAATTATGGTAAAGTAAATCATTTTAATATAAAATGTTTGTAGATTCATAAAATCTTGCTTTGAACAAGTAGTTTACTTGGCTTTTTTCTCTGAAAAAACTTGTTTAATATTGGTTGTCAGAAAGTGGAACTAGAAGGTTCAGAGATAACAGACCTTTTCATATTAAATTCTTCTGCATTATTTGAATATTTTGCATGTTTGATTTTGAAAAGTCTGCAGTTCTAGGTATGAAACACTTAAATGAAAAGCAGTAAATCATATTTTCAGTGTACTTTGATATACTTGGGGAGAATTTTGCAAATGTTATGTATAAAATTAATTTCCATTATCAGAAGTAAATAACTGCTTCAACTTATTTGACCTTTACTCTTAACAAAGTGCCCTGAGATGATGGTGATTATTGAATCATGTTGTTCTATAAAACCCTTTATACTTAAGGAATTTGGCTTACTTCTTTTTTTTTTTTTTTTTTTTTTGAGATGAAGTCTCACTCTGTTGCCCAGGCTGGGCGATTCTCCTTCCTCAGCCATGCCAGTAGCTGGGATTGCAGGCGTGCAGCACCATACCTGGCTAATTTTTGTATTTTTAGTAGAGATGGGGTTACACCATGTTGGCCAGGCTGGTCTCGAACTCCTAACCTCAAGTAATGCACCCCCGACCTTGACCTTCCAAAGTGCTAGGATTACAGGTGTGAGCCATCGTGCCTAGCCCTCAGCTTGTTTATTTTCTATTATTCTCTCTATATTTTACTTCAGTCCCAGGTTGGAAGGACTATCTTATGTTCATTGAAAATACTGATATTAGAAAATAAACATTTTAAAGCAATGTTATCTATTTCCTTATTGTTTTACTTACTGCTTTAATGAATTCTAGATAGACCTTCAAATTTTTGCTTTATTTATCCTGTTGCCAAGGTATTCCTTCTGAAATACAGCTGAAATTATGTTACTCCCCCTGCTCAAAATGGTATACTGGCTCTTCATTTATTTTAAGAATAAAATTTAAAGTTCTTGGTCTAATGCTCCAGGCTCTGTAGAATTTGTCCCCAAATAACCTTTGCTGCCTTACTTTCTTCTGCTTTATAAATTGTACAAGTCACACATACTGAATATTTACGTTCTCCCTAATTGCCTCAGTGCTTTCCTACTTTTATGCTTTTGCTCATGCTGTTTTATGAAGCAGGGGAAAGGCCAGCATGACTGAAGTATAGTTACCGGAAGAGTGGTACAAAACAAGGATGAAAAGTTATATATACTTGTGCTTCCTGTTAAGGAGTTTGGGTTTGTTCTCAGTGTAAGAGAAGGCCATTGAAAGTTGCTACATGGAAAATGACAAGTCCAATTTACATTTTAAAAAGATTACTTTGACCACTATTTGAAGAATAGATTGGAAAAGCACAAGATGGGACAGAAGACCTATTGGAGACATGCAGTATTATGATAGGAAATAGAACTAGACAGATGTGTGATTGATGTGGTGAAGGATTAATGGCAGAAACAGGAAGATGAGGGAGTGGAACTATTAAGAATAACTCCCAGATTTTGGCTTGGGCAGTAGGACGATGTGCCATTTACAGAGATGTGAAAGACTAGGGGAGGTAGAGTTGTTGAGGAGGCTAGAATGTCGAGGAGGCTAGAGTTCAGTAAGATGGCTGTGGCATCAGAGTGGATATATCATGTATATAGTTGGATCTCAACAGAGAAATCATAGCTTGAAATATAAATTTGAAAATAGATAACAGCATGAAAATGGTACTAAAAGCCACAGGGAGAGATGAGATTACCTAGAAAGAGAATATAGAATGAGAACATTTCCTGGAATTGGCCATACATGGAGGTTGTTGATCATGTTAGCAAAAGCAGTTTCAGTCCAGGAGTATGGCTGTGCTCTGCAGTAATTTGAATAGTGAATTGGGGTAGGAAGAGAAGTAAAGGAGAAGAAAATAGTTTCCACTTTAGAAACTTGGCTATGAAGAGGCGCAGAGAAGTGGGCCAGTACCTGGAGGAAGATGTGAGGATTTTCTAAACATAAATGCTAAATGATGTTTTCAAGCCACTGGAAATGATCCAGAAGAGAGGGAGAACCTGAAAGATAGAAGAGAGATATGATAAGGAAAGGAAGCAAGGTCTTGAAAGGAAGATGAGTTGGGCTCCCGAGCAGCAGTGGAGGAACTTGCCTTTAAAAGAATGGGAGAAGTGGTGCTGTCTCTGTATCCAGAAAGGTTGTGGGAGCAGATGGATTGGCATAGGTAGCAGCTGCCTCAGGACATCCACAGAAAGTGATCCTTCAGCCCAGAATGTTCTTCTTCTGCCTGTTTGTTTGTTTAGCTCTCATTTTTACTTCACATCTTATCTTCCTCAGAGACGTCTTCTCTAGCTACCATTTCCTGGTTAAATTTGTCTTTTATCACCTTGTTTTTGTTCTTTGTAGCCCCTAATTTAGAATTATGTATTTGTTTATATCGGTGGAGAAGCTGTAATCTCGAGAACCTATAGAAGCTAAATGAAATCTCCCAATTTTTAAATGTTCCTAGTTAATTCTAAAATTGTATAGTTTTTTTGTACTTTAGGTATAAAAGCAGGTCCTGTGTATCCCACTCTACTTTAGGGAAATCCATAGGGATTCCTAGAGTATTTTGTGAAAACTCTGCTTGCCAGTAATCTATAGTGTGGGTGAAAAGGATTCCATGATTGCATGTATGTATCTTTGTTTCTGCCCATGATGTAGAACTCTAATAAAACAGTGTTTTGATATCATATTAGAGATTACAATTAGGGTTTATGTTTGTGTCTCAGCACATTCCTACTGCCGTAACAAAATTCTGCAGATTTAAGATTAAGGCACTGGCAGATCGGGTGTTTAGTGAGAGCCCAGTCTCTGCTTCCAAAATGGTGTCTTGTGGCTGTGTCCTCACCTAGTGGAAAGCAGGGAAAGGCCAAACAAGATCCTTCAGGCCCTTTTATAAGGGCACTAATCCTATTCATAAAGGTGGAGCCTTTATGACCTAATCACCTCCTACCTAATACTGTTAATTGGGGGATTATGTGTCAACGTGAATTTTAGAGGGACACAAACATTCAAACCATAGAAAATCGTAAGATACTACATCTAAAAAGGCCTTTTTTTTTTTTAATATAAAGTAATGGTTGTTATCAAAAAGTGAAGATGGAAAGAGGTAAATTTTACGTATGTTTTACCACAATAAAAAAAATTTTGGAGAAAAGTGAAAGATGGTCCACAGAAAAGGAATTTCTGAAGGCTCTAAAACGTGTAAAAAGGGTTTTTAAAAATTTATCCATTTAATTACTGATTATGAAAATGAAGTGTCAGGTTTCTTAGCTGAATATGGGGTTACTAATATCTATCTATCAGTTTTAATTGCAAGATTAATTAGAAAACCATATATAGAGCATATATCACAACACTCCACACAGAACAAGTGTTAAATACATAAAGCAGTTGCTCTTATTATCTGGAGAAGTAAAGTGCCTTCCTCGAGGTCACATAGCCAGTCAGGGGCAGATCCCAGGGCAAAATTCATGTCTCTTAAACTTTTACTGTACCGGTGAGGCTGCTAAGAACCAGGCATGAATCTTTTGTGCAGGCAGTGAATTTTCTGACACTTTATATAAGCTGTTCTTTCCTTTGGTCTTTGTTCTATATCTAAAGAATTATGAATAGTATTTCTAAACAAAATGCTAATATTTTTAAGTTCTTTCAGAATCTCTTTTTCTCCTTTTCAGAGTCTGACTGTCATTCAGAATTTGAAAATACTACCCATTCTGTCTTCAGGTCAGCGAAGTTTTACATTCATCATCCTGTACATCTACCAAATGATCAAGATGTTTGCCATGAATCTTTGGGAAGGAGTGTTTTCATGAGGCATTCTTGGAAAGATTTCTTTCAGCATTACCCAGACAAACATAGAGAACACATTTGTCTTCCTCTTCCTTATCAAAACATGGACAAGACTAAGATGGATTATACCAAAATAAAGAGCCTCAGCATCAATGTGAATTTGGGAAACGAAGAAGTGATGCATACTACTAAAAGTCAAACTACAGATTTTCCAAAATACAATGTACAAATTAATGATCCAAAAAGGGATCAGAAGCTCACCCCAGAGCAAACAACTCAGCACACTGTGAGTTTGAATGAACTGTGGAACAAGTACCGGGAGCGACACGAGGCAACAGAGGCAGCCCAAGTTGGGCGACAGGAAAGAACTATCCTTGGTGGAGCGACTTGATCGTTTGGCTAAACTTCTTCAGAATCCCATCACACATTCTCTCCAGGTCTCCGAAAGTACACATGATGATAGCAGAGGGGAACGAGGTGTGAAGGAATGGAGTGGTAGACAGCAGCAGAGAAACAAGCTTCAGAAAAAGAAATGGTTTAAAAGTCTGGGAGAAAAGCCATAAAAACACAGGAGAGCTTAAAAAAAGCAAGGTGTTTTCTCATCATGGAGCTGGGAGGTCTAATCAAATTAAAATTGAACAGATTAAATTTGATAAATATATTCTGAGTAAGCCAGGTTTTAATTATATAAGCAATACTTCTTCGGATTGTAGGCCCTCAAGAGGAGAGTGAGCTGCTCACAGATACTACCACCAACATCCTTTCCAGCACCACTTCTACTGTCGAATCAGATATATTGACCCAAGCAGATAGAGAGGTGGCTGTGCATGAAAGGAGTAGCTCTGTTTCCACTATTGACACTGCCCGGTTGATTCAAGCTTTTGGCCATGAAAGAGTATGCTTGTCACCTAGACGAATTAAATTGTATAGCAGCATCACCAACCAACAGAGGAGATACCTTGAGAAGCGGAGCAAACACAGCAAGAAAGTATTGAATACAGGTCATCCCCTAATGACTTCTGAGCACACCAGAAGGAGACACATCCAGGTACATGGCTACAAATTCCATCTGGCAATGTGAACTGCCCTTTTCATGGACTTTTTAGTTAAGCTTTGCACACAGGTGAAAAAAAGCCATTTGCCCTTTCCTCTCTATACCATTTCTTACCAACTGGAAAAGAGTGAGAAAGTGTAGTACAGTGCTATTGTGAGTTGTCATTCTTTTCATCAACATTCATTTACGAATTACTTTTGAATGAAGGGCTTTGCTGCTAGATCCTTCAGAATCTGCAAAGTTTACCCCTGAAATGGGGGGAGCTTTGAGGTTAGAATGATCTCTATCCTGAACAATATTGCTGAGTTTATGTTTATTTATTTTTAATTCATTCCTCTCTTTCAAGAAATATATTTGAGGTTCTTTTAAACACAAACAGACAAACAAATAATACAATTTTTTTTTAGCAATTGAACAATTGAGGTGAGTTTAAAAATTGAAGCTGGGGTGAGCTACAATATGATTTTTAAAAAATAAGTAAATAAGGAATTGTGAATAATGGAAAGACAAGTCAAAGCCAGAAGGAAGATAAATATGCTTTGTGGATGTGGTTGCTGGAAGTGAGCTACAAATTTGGCTTTATATTTTCTAGCACTTAGTGTTGCTAGAATTTTGTAATCAGTTACATTTATTTTTTATATAAAAAGAAAACAAAATTTTTAGAAACATTACAGATAAATCTGATAGACCTAAGATAAATTTCTCTCATCTTCTTAAAGAAGGCACCACAGTGCAACAAGCAGTGTCCTCCTATAAGGGCATTCTCACATTCCTTAGTTTAGGGATTTAATAAGGCAGCTCTCATGGGGTCAGTAATGTAGGCCATTGCTTTAACCCAAGAGGAAAATTTCAAGTATCAGTAGACATGTTCTCCAAAGAGGGATGCTTGCAAAATGGTTCAGTGGAGTATGGAAAGAAAAATATTCAAGTGTATATTCATTTTTCTCAACTTTAAAATTTTTATTTTTGTATATGTTTTATGAGTACAGTAGCGACATCATATAAATAAATGCCTATTTTGGCAATTTGTGCTAAAAAAACATTTTGTCAGTAGGATTACATGGTCTAGAGAAAGGGAGGCATGGGATGTTCAGAAAATTTATTGTACCTATTATTTCTCATAATCGAGCTTTTGGTAATGTTTACATATATAAATAATAGAATATGATTTTTTCTAAAGTAAGGGAAGAATTGGGAATGACACAAAGTAAAGCTTTTGTCCATAGGGGGAGATAGAGAAATGGATCCAGGAGAGGGTTTGTGTGTGTAGTAAAATACACATGACATAAAGTTTATAGCTTTGATCATTTTCAAGTATACAGTTCTGTAGCATTGAATATATTCACAGTGTTTCATAACCATCAACACTATCTAGTTCTAGAAATGTTTTATTAAGCCAGTGGAAACCCTGTACCCATTAAGAAGTGACTCTGATCCCTCTTGTCACCAGACTCTGGCAACCAGTAAGCCATTTTCTGACTCTATGGATTTTTGTATTGTGGTTGTTTCATATAAATGAAATCGTACAATATATGACCTTGGTGTCAGGCTTCTCTCTTAGACATAATGTTTTCAATATTCTTCCATGACATAACATGTATAACAATACTTCATTGCTTTTTATAGCGGAATAATATTCCATTGCATGTATATACTACATTTTATTTATCCATTCATTCATTGATTTGGGTTGTTTCCACTTTTTGGCTGTTGTGAATAGAACTGATTTAGGACATTTGTAAACAAGTTTTTGTCTAAACACCTGTCTGCAATTCTTTTGGGTATATCTAGGAATGGAAATACTGGGTCATATGGTAATTCTATGATTAGCTTATTGAGGAACTGCCAGACTATTCCATAGTATCTGCACCATTTTGCATTCCCAACAGCAGTGTAAAGGGTTCCTCTGACCCTCCTTTTTTCACAGTGACTGCTTTAATTTATATTTGCACCAGCAGTTCACAAGGGTTTCAATTTTACTGCATCCTTGCCAACACTTATTTTCTACTTTGTAATATATATACTAGCCATCCTGTTGCGTGTGAGTTGGTATCTCATTGTGGTTTTGATTTGCATTTCCCTAATGATTATTTATGTTGCACATGTTTTTATGTGCTTATGTAACCATTTGTATATCTTCTTTCGAAAAATGTCTTTTCAAGTCTTTGACCATTTTAAATCCGGCTGTTTGGTTTTTGAGTTATAGGGATTTTCCATATATTCTGAATATAGATCGCTTATTAGATACATGATCAGCAAATATTCTCTTCTATTTTGTAGTTTGCCTCTTTCGCAGTCACTCTGCTGTGTCTTCTGACATACAGAAGGTTTAAATTTTGATGTCGTCCAATTTTATCTATTTTTTTGTTTCTTGTGCTTTTGGTGTCATCTCAGAAATACTTGCCATATCCAGTGTTATGAAAGTTTTCTTCGAAGCGTTTTGTAATTTTAGCTTTTACATTTAGGTCTTTGATCCATTTCGAGTTAATTTTTGTGTGTGGTGTAAGGTAAGGGTACATCTTTATTCTTTTGCATGTGGATATCCTGTTTTCTTAACGCCATTTGTTGAAAAGACTTTGATTTTCTCCATTGAATGTTCTTAGCACTCTTGCCAAAAATCATTTAGCCATATATGTTAGGGTTTTTATCTGGGCCCTCTATTCTATTACATTAGTCTATAGATCTCTCTTTATGCCAATACTACACTGTTTTGATCTACTATCTTTATAATGAGTTTTGAAAGCAGGTGGTGTGAAACCTGCAACTTAGTTCTTTTTTCAAAATTATTCGAACTGTTCGGGGTCCCTTGAGATTTCATGAATTTTAGTAAATATTTTATTCTTTTTAATACTATCATATGTGAAGTTGCTTTCTTAATTTCATTTTTGGATTCATTGCTAATGTATAGGTACATATATAAATAATTTTTACATAGTTATCTTGTATCTTGCAGCATTGCTGAATTTATTAACTGTTTTCTTGTGATTTTTAAGGATCTCTAGGATTTCATGTTGAAGAAGTTTCCTTCTTTTTCTATTTTGATGAGCATTTCTATCATGAAAGCATTTTGATGTGTGCCAAATACTTCAGCATCTATTGAGACTGCTATTTTTTTCTTTTCTTTTTTTTTTTTTGAGATGGAGTTTCACTCTTGTTACCCAAACTGGAGTGCAGTGGCATGATCACAGCTCTCTGCAACCTCTGCCTCCTGGGTTCAACTGATTCTCCTGCTTCAGCCTCTTGAGTAGCTGGGATTACAGGTGCCCACCACCACGCCTGGCTATTTTTTTGATTTTAATAGAGACGGGGTTTCACTATGTTGGCCAGGCTGGTCTTGAACTCCTGACCTCAGGTGATCGACCCTGCTCAGCCTCTCAAAGTGCTGGGATTACAGGCATGAGTCACTGTGCCAGACCTATTTTTTTTCTTTTATTCTATTAATATGGTGTGTATGTATTGATAATCATATTTTGAACTAACTTTACATTCCTGAGATAAATCCCACTTGATCATATATAAAATTCTATTCATATGCTGCTGGATTCACAAGGAATACTGGTTTTTGTGTGATGTCTTTACTGCCTTTAGTAGCCGGATACTACTGGCGTTGTAGAATGAGAAAGTTTTCCCTCTACTTGTTTTTTGATAGTAAGTTTGAGAAGGATTAATGTTAATGCTTGATATTAATTCTTTAAATGTTTGGTAGAAATTACCAGTGAAGCCATCTGGTCATGTGTTTTTCTTTGGGGAAATTTTTTTTTTCCATTACTGATTCAATGTCTTCTTATAAGTCTATTTAGATTTTGTTCCTTCTTGAGTCAGTTTCTGTAATTTGTGTTTCTTCTACTTGCTTTGGGTTTAGTTTGCTGTTCTTTTCTCATTTCTTATGATTTAAAGTTAGGTTATTCATTTGGGATTATTCTTTAACATAGGCATTTGCAGCTATAAATGTCTCTGTGAGCCCTGCTTTTGTAGATAAGCTCTGCCTTCATTGCATGCCATAAGTTTTGATATGTTTTTTCTTATTTTTCATTCTTTTTTTTTTTTAATTATACTTTAAGTTCTGGGGTACATGTGCAGAACATGCAGGTTTGTTACATAGGTATACACATGCCATGATGGTTTGCTGTGTCCATCACCCCGTCATCTACATTAGGTATATCTCCTAATGCTATCCCCCAACTCCCTGCTATCCCTCCCCTAGCGCCCCACCCCCGACAGGCCCCAGTGTGTGATGTTCCCCTCCCTGTGTCCATGTGTTCTCATTGTTCAACACCTACTTATGAGTGAGAACATGCGGTGTTTGGCTTTCTGTTCTTGTGTCAGTTTGCTGAGAATTGATGGTTTCCATCTTTATCCATGTCCCTGCAGAGGAAATGAACTCATCCTTTTTTATGGCTGCATAGTATTCCATAGTGTATATGTGTCATATTTTCTTTATCCAGTCTATCATTGATGGGCATTTGGGTTGGTTCCAAGTCTTTGCTATTGTGAACAGCAACGCAATAAATATACATGTCCATGTGCCTTTATAATAGAATGATTTATATTCCTTTGGCTATATACCCAGTAATCAGATTGCTGGGTCAAATGGTATTTCTAGTTCTAGATCCTTGAGGAATTGCCACACTGTGTTCCGCAATGGTTGAACAAAGTCTCGCTCTGTCACCCAGGCTGGAGTGCAGTGGCACGATCTTGGCTCACCGCAACCTCTACCTCCCAGGTTCAAGTGATTCTACTACCTAAGCCTCTTGAGTAGCTGGGATTACAGGCACACACCACCACATCCAGCTAATTTTTGTATTTTAGTAGAGACAGGGTTTCAACATGTTGGGCAGGCTGGATCAACTTCTGATCTCAGGTGATCCGCCCACTTCAGCCTCTCAAAGTCTCCTTTATTATTAAAGAAAGTTTTGCTGGAGATAGATTTCTTGTCTTACACTTTTTATCTTTCATCATTTCAAATATGTCATTCCACTATTGGCCACCATGGTTTTCTGGTGAGAAATTAGCAATTAATCTTACCAGGGGATCCCTTCTGTGCTTGCCCTTACACTTACTGCTTTCAAGATTCTCTGTTTTGGCTTTGACATTTTGATTATAATGTGTCTCAGTGTTGTTCTTTGAGTTTATCCTATTAAGAGTTCATTGAGCTACTTAGAATGTTTAGATTCATGTTTTCCCCTTAACAAGTTGGAGGAGTTCCCAACCATTATTTCTCCAAATATTCCTTCTGCCCCTTTCTTTCTTTTTTGGGATTCTTAATATGCATATGTTGTTAAGTTTGATGGTGTCCTACAAGTCTCTTAAGCTCTGTTCATTTTTCTTCATTCTGTTTTGTTTTTCTTTTTTTAGAGATAGGGTCTCTCACTATCTCCCAGACTGGAGTACAGATCTTTCTGCCTTAGCTTCCTCAGTAGCTGGACTGCAAGGCATGCACCACCACACTCAGCTCATTCTGTTTTTCTTTCTGTCCCTCAGAGTACATAATTTCATTTCACCTATCTTCAAGTTCACTGATCTTTCATCTGTGTGATCAAATCTGGTATTGAACTGCTCTAGTGAATTTTTCATTTCAGCTGTTGTTCTTTTCAGCTTCATATTTTCTATTCGATTCCTTTTTGTCTTCATCGATATTCTCTTTGCTGAGACATTGTTCTCCTCATTTCCTTTAGTTCTTTATCCGTGGTTTTCTTTAGCCCTTTGAGCACATTTAAAACAGTTGATTTAAATCTTTTGCCAGTAAATCTGTCTGTTCTTCCTAAGGCACAACTTCTATTTATTTCTCTCCTGTAACCCATGAATGTGCCATACTTTTCTTGTTTCTTTTCATGCCTTATAATGTTTTGTTAAAATTTTGACATTTTGAAAATTATGATGTGATAGCTGGATATCACATTTTCCTCCCTCTCTAGAGTTGGTAGCTACTGCTTGTTGTAAGTTAAAGTTGTTGGTTTGTTTAGTGACTTTTCTAAATTATGTTTGTAATGACTATATTCTTTGTTAGTGTCTGATATTTCTATTCCTTTAGCTCAGTAGCTAGCTACTTGTTTGACAGAGATTTTCTTAAATGCCTGAGGTCAAAAAAGAAAGAAAAAGAAAATTCCCCAAGTCTTTGCAGATTGTCTGTGTTTGGACACTCCTTCAATGCTTAGCCAGGCCATTTACAACTAACTCTGCCTTAGCCTTGCTTCCTACTTATACTGAGCCTAAAAATCAACTAGTGGTGAAAGCTTTTGGTCTTCTCAGGTCTTTTCTGAACATGCATCTTGCTCTTTGCATGCACTTACTAGTTTCCCTGGTGTACCGGGAAATTTTCCAAGCCCTTGTGCCCCAAAGAATCTCAGTTTTTCTTTCCTGCTTTCAGTATGTCTATTGTTTCCCTCAACTGTTAATTTTTGCTGCAGGCAGTAGTGCCTTGTTCATTTGGTTTTCAATATTTTCAAGGAACATTCTTCCTCTATAAAGCCACTTTTTCATTCTAAGGGAGTTAGGTGAAACTAAGGCAGATCCCTTGTGTCACTCCATAGTGATAGTCAGACGTGTCAAAACAAACACAATTCCTTGGGAACAAAGTACTACTTCGTGCTCTCTTTGGGGAGTACGTACCTACATCAGAACCAAGGGCTGTCGTCTTTAAGACCACCATGCTGGGGAAGGGGATAGCAGAAGGATAGGGTAAATGCTACAAAGTTCGTCTACCTTGTGCTGATGGCCTTTCTCCTGGTTTAGCAAACACTTGGTTACTATAAACCTTTGACTATCTTCCAAAGTTCTGATAAGGTTTCCATATTTTTTGTTTGTTTGTTTCTAGAGAAAGCACTAGCTCTACCATTTCTGTTTGTCATTTCCAGGTAGAGTTGTTTGTCCCTCCCTACAAAATCTGTATCTCTGCCACGTCTAGACCACGATAGACACTCTCATCAGATTCTTCCATCCTTTTCCTATTGAACTTTGTGGAGAAATAGCCTTCAGGAAGGTGCAGACTCTCCTAATTTTTATAGCCCTTTTAATGGCTTCATACTATCACCAGTGAACACTTTGCCTCAACCATTTAATCAAGTCTCTGACCTTCTTTCTGTGTCCAGTTATATGTCTTCCAGGTAATTTAGTGCTTATGTCTCCTACCTACCTGCAAGCACCAGTCTCTCCATAGATTTGGGGGCAGTGTTGCCCTCTAATCTCAGACTTTCTGCTGGCTTTAAGAAAAGTTAAAAACTTGTAGTTTCTCCCTTTTTTAAAACTGTTGTTATTGTTATAAGGGTGGGAGCAATACTTTATTCAATTCTTTAGATCCCAAAGTGGAAACAAGATGTGTGTGTGTGTGTGTGTGTGTGTGTGTGTGTGTGTGTGTGTGTCTATACAGTAGATGTTTACCTCTAGTATTTTTATTGGTAATGCTTTCTGCATGTTCTGTAATTGTAGCTTTGGATTTTCTATTTGATTCAAGTGAACTCAAGGCGATAATTTTTTTTTTTAATTTTCATAAGGTTGGATTTGTGGTCACTATGAAGTCGTAATTTTAACATACTATGACTAGAGACTGTAATGTGTTATTGTGTAATATGTAATGTTTTGTTTTAAGGCTATGTAGAGGTTTTCTTTATGGCTTAATATATGAATAAGTATTCCTTGGGTGTTTGAAAGGAGGTAGAATTTCCAAATAGAGTATAACATTTCAGTTACTGTCAGATGCCACATAACAACATTTCAGTTAATTAATACATAGATGACAGTGGTCCCATGAGATTATAGTACTCTATTTTTACTGTACTTTTTCTGTTTAGATACACAAATACCTACCATTGTGTTACGGTTGCCTACAGTATTTAATACAGTAATATGCTGTACAGGTTTGTAGCCTAAGAATAAGGTATGCCACATAGCCTAGGTATGTAGTAGGCTGTACAATCTAGGTTTGAGTGAGTATGCTCTATGATGTTTGCACAACAGTGAAACTGCCTAATGACAGGTTTCTCAGAATATGACTGTACATCTATAAAATTATCCTTATTAATTATATTCTTCCTGAATATTGATTTCCTTGACCTGTTGAAGACTTCAAAGAGTATATTTGAAGGTTCTTTTGGTAATTGAAGGTTTATATATATTTTTATGGTTGGGACATAAATATTAATGATTTTTTTACTGTGAATTGTACCATAAATTATATGAAGTAACTTTTATTTTTATTTATTTATTTATTTTTGAGATTGAGTCTCGCTCTGTCACCAGGCTGGAGTGCAGTGGCATGATCTCAGCTCACTGCAATCTCCACCTCCCAGGTTCAAGCAATTCCCCTGCCTCAGCCTCCCAAGTAGCTGGGACTACAGGTGCAAACCACCACCCCTGGCTAATTTTTTGTATTTTAGTAGAGACAGGGTTTCACCATGTTGGCCAGGATGGACTTGGTCTCCTGACCTCATGATCCGCCCACCTCAGCTTCCCAAAGTGCTGGTATTATAGGCATGAGCCACTGCACGCAGCCTATGTTCCATTTTTAATATCTTTGCCTTTGATTTTACTTCATCTAGTACAGTTTTTTAAAATTTGCCTTTGCACGATTGCTCTCTACCCATCCTTTTAGCCTTTTTGAGTCACTTTACTCAAGTGTAGGTAACATTTAAATTTAACTTTTTTTCCACCCAATCTCAAGGTCTTTCTTTTGAAACAAGTTTATTCCATTTAAATTTATTATTGTTGTAAATATGTTTGGTTTAAATTTTATTATTTTGGATTTTTTTTCATTCTGATATATTTATTAAGTAAAGGTTTGTTCAACTGAATTCTATTTCAGAGCAAGGAGGGGGTGAATTTCTTGTGTGTGGTAAGAAACATATACCATAAAATTTCCATCTTAACTACTCTTAAGTGTGCAAGTCAATAATGTTAAATGTATTCACATTATATTGAAACTGATCCCCAGAACTTTTTCATATTGCAAATCTGGAACTCTATACCACTGAAAAACAAACTGCCCTTGTCCCCCCTCCTCCAGCTCCTGGTAACCACCATTCTGCTTTCTGTCTATCAATTTGACTACCTTAGATACCTCATATGAGTGGAATCATACAGATTTCTTTTTGTGACTGACTTATTTCACTTAGCATAAGATCGTCAAGATTCATCTATATTGTAGCATGTGACAGGATTTCCTCCCCTTTTAAGTCTGGATAATATTCTACTGTTTGCATATACCCAGAAGAGGGATTGCTAGATCATATAGTAGTTCTTGAGGGGCCTGAACACTGTTTTCCTTAGTGGTTGTGCCATTTTACAATGCCAACAACAGTGTACAACGGTTCTAATTTCTTTACATCCTTGCCAACTCTTGTTATTTTTTTTTATAGTAGCCATCCTCATGGGTGTGAGGTGATGTTGTTTTGATTTGTGTTGCTCTTATGCTTAGTGACAGTGAGCATTTTTTCATGCGCTTTTTGGCTATTTGTATGTCATCTTTAGCGAAATATCTATTCAAGCCTCGCCTTGCCTCCCCCTCCCCTCCCCTCCCTCTTTCCTCTCCTTTCTTTCCTTTCCTCTTTCTTTCTCTTTTTTTCTGTCTTCTCTCTCTCTCTTTCTCTCTCTTCTCTTTTCTTTCTTCCTCCCCTCCCCTCCCCTCCTCTCTCTTTTCCTTTCCTTTCCCTTCCTTTCCTTTCTTTCCTTTCTTCTCACTGTTTAGGCTGGTCTCAAACTCCTGAGCTCAAGCAATTCTTCCCTATTGGCCCCCAAAGTGCTGAGATTACAGGCATGAACCACCACACCTAGCCTGCTCATTTTTTAGTTAGGTTATTTGATTTCTTTTGTTGTTGTTACGACCGCTTTGTATTTTCTGTAAACCCCTTCCGAGATACATGATTTGTAAATATTTTCTCTCATTCAGTAGGTTGTGTTTCAGTCTGCTGATTGTGTCCCCGATGCACAAGTTTTTAAGTTTAGTGTGGTCCCATTTGACTATTTTTGCTTTCATTGCCTGTACTTATAGGTCATATTCAAAAAAGTTATTGCCACATTCAATGTCATAAAGCTTTTTCTCTAGTTTTTTTTTTCTAAGAGTTCTATGGGTTTAGGTCTTACATTTAGGTCTTTAATCCATTTTGAGTTAGTTTTTGTACATTGTATGAGATAAGGGCCCAACTTCATTCTTTTGCATGTGGATATTCAGTTATCCAAGCATTATTTATTGAAAAACTATCCTTTTCCCACTGAGTGGTCTTGGCATCCTTGTCAAAAATCATTTGAACATGTATATGAGAGTTTATTTCTGGGCATGTTTTCTTATTTCATTGGTCTACTTGTCTGTCTTTATGCTAATATCACACTGTTTTGATTACTGTAATATGTTTTAAAATCAGGAAGTGTGAATCCCCCCAACATTGTTCTTGTCTTTCAAAATTGTTTTCACTATTCAGGATTTCTTATCATTTTTAATGATTTCTTGCTATTTCCAATCTTTTTTGTTCATTGCTATGTAATATGTTTCTTTGAGTTGGTTTTTTGATAACTTATCAACTCTGTAATCTAATTAACTAATACGCTTCAACCACTTTCTCAATCACTGTCAGATATGAAACTCTTGGCTGTATCATGTGAAAAATTAAGAAATTTATTTTACTTCTTCCCACTTATCCCTCACATAATTTTTCCCAACTAATCAATAATGGTTACATTTTGTGAATTATGCCTCAGCTCATTTTAGTAGTATTATTACTACATTGACTAGCTTCTCTTTCAAGAATTAGAACATTTTACTTCCATTTTTAAGATCATGAGTTATTTTACATTAGTTGTATTTCAGTATAGGGTCAGTATTTACCAGGAGTCTTTTAACATACCTATTTATGAGTCTTTTGACATACCTATTTATACATTTGTTAATTTCAATCTATTGCTTGACTAGACTTAAGTGTTGCAAATTTGAGACTGTTACTTTTATGTACAGTAACAACTTTGTTGGATATGAAAGTTTGGATTAACAGTTGTTAATTCAAAACTGTTAATTTTGGTCCTCTTTCTAAGTGCCAGTATTTAATGTTTCTGTTAGCAGAGGCAACTGTGATTTTTTTTTCTCCCTAATGGGATCCTAGTTTTAGTTTTAGTTTATATATATATATATATATATATATATTTGCTTGCTTTATTTCTTTCTTTATTATTTCCATACTTTGGAGGGATCAGGTGGTTTTCGATTACATGGATAAGTTCTTTAATAGTGATTTCTGAGATTTTTGGTGCACCCGTGACTTGAGCAGTGTACGCTGTACCAAATTTGTAGTCTTTTATCACTGCCTTCCCCCCGCCCCAGGTCCCCAAATCCATTATATCATCCTTAATCCTTCGTGTTCGTATAAGCTTACCCTCCCGCTTATAAATTAGAACATACGATATTTGGTTTTCCATTTCTGAGTTACTTCACTTAGAATGATGGTCTCCAACTCCATTCAGGTTGCTGCAAATACCATTATTTCATTCCTTTTTATGGATGAGTAGTATTCCATGGTGTATATATACTACATTTTCTTTACACATTTCTTGATGGGCATTTAGGCTGCTTCTGTGTTTTTGCAATTGTGAATCATGCTGCTATAAACATGCTTGTGCAAGTATCTTTTTCCTATAATGACTTCTTTTCCTCTGAGTAGATACCCAGTAGCGGAACTGCTGGATCAAATGGTATACTACTTTTAGTTGTTTAAATGATCTCCATACTATTTTCCATAATGGTTATACTAGTTTACATTCCCACCAGCAGTGTAAAAGTGTTCCCTTTTCACCACGTCCATGCCAATATCTATTTTTTAAATTTTTTAAATTATGACTATTCTTGCAGGAGTAAGGTGTTATCTCATTGTGGTTTTAATTTGCATTTCCCTTATAATTAATGGTGATGAACAGTTTTTTATAAGCTTGTTGGCTTTTTTTTTTTTTTTTTTTTTGAGATGGAGTCTCACTCTCATTGCCCAGGCTGGAGTACAACGGTGTGATCTTGGCTCACTGCAGTCTCCACCTCCTGGGTTCAAGCAATTCTCCTGCCTCAGCCTCCTGATTACAGGTGTGCGCCACCATGCCTGGCTAATTTTTTGCATTTTTAATAGAGATGGGGTTTCACCATGTTGGCCAAGCTGGTCTCAAACTCCTGATCTCAGGTGATCCACCCGCCTTGGCCTCTCAAAGTGCTGGGATTACAGGCGTGACCCACTGCACCTGGCCCATTTGTATATCTTCTTTTCAGAATTGTCTGTTCATGTTCTTTGCCCGCTTTTTGATGATATTATTTGTTCTTTTCTTGCTGATTTGTTTGAGTTCTTTGTAGAGTCTGGATATTATTCCTTTTTGTCAGATGCATGATTTGCAGATACTTTCTCCCATTCTGTGGGTTGTTTACTCTGCTGATTATTTATTTTGATGTACAGAGCCTTTTAGTTTAATTAAGTCCCATCAATTTATTTTTGGTTTTTGTTGCATTTGCTTTTGGGTTCTTGGTTATGAATTCTTTGCCTAAGCCAATGTCTACAAGAGTTTTCCCAGTGTTATCTTACAGAATTGTTATGGCTTCAAGTCTTAGATTTAAGTCTTTGACCCATCTTGAGTTAATTTTTCTGTAAGGTGAGAGATGAGGATTGTTTCGTTCTTCTATATGTGGCTTGCTAATTATCCCAGCACCACTTGTTGAATAGGGTGTCCTTTCCCCACTTGATGTTTTTGTTTGCTTTGTTGAAGATCAGTCGGCTGTAAGTATTTGGCTTTATTTCTGAGTTCTCTATTCTGTTCCATTGGTCCACGTGCCTATTTTTATACCAGTACCGATAGTTTGAAGTTAGGTAATGTGAGGCCTCCAGATTTATTTTTTTGCTTAGTCTTGCTTCGGCTGTGTGGACTGTTTTTTGGTTCCATATGAATTTTAGGGTTGTTTTTTCTAGTTCTGTGAAGAATGATGATGGCATTTTGAAGGGAATTGCACTGACCTGTAGATTGCTTTTGGTAATATGGTCATTTTCACAGTATCGATTCTAGCCATCCATGAGCATGGTATAGGTTTCCATTTGTTGTGTCATCAATGATTTCTTTCAGCAGTGGATTATTTTTTTGTTGTTGTTGTTTTTAATTTTCCTTGTAGAACTCTTTCGCCTCCTTGGTTAGGTATATTCCTAAGTATTTTATTTGTTTTTGGTTTTGGTTTTTTTGCAGTTGTAAAAGGGATTGAGTTCTTGATTTGTTTCTCAGTTTGGTCTTTGTTGTTGCATAGCAGTGCTACTGATTTGTGTACATTGATTTTGTATCCTGTAACTTTACTCAATTCATTTATCAGATCTAAGAGCTTTTTGGATGAGTCTTTAGGATTTTCTGAGTATACAGTCATATCATTGGCAAACAGTGACAGTTTGACTTCCTCTTCACCTGCTTGGATGTTGTTTGTTTTTTCTCTTGTCTGATTGCTCTAGCTAGGACTTCAAGTACACTGTTGAATAGCAGTGGTGAAAGTGGGCATTCTTGTCTTGTTCTGGTTCTCAGGAGGAATGCTTTTAACTTTTCCCCATTCAGTATAATGTTGGCTGTGGGTTTGTCATAGATGGCTTTTATTACCTTAAGGTATGTCCCGTCTATGCCAATTTTGCTGAGGGTTTTAATTCTAAAGAGATGCTGAATTTTGTCAGATGCTTTTTCTGCATCTTTTTAGATGATCATGTGATTTTTATTTTAAATTCTGTTTATGTGGCATATCATATTTATTTACTTGTGTATATTAAGCCATCCCTGCATCCCTGGTGTGAAACCCACTTGACCATGTTGGATTATCTTTTTGATATGCTGTTGGATTCGGTTAGTTAGAATTTTGTTGAGGACTTTTGTGTCTGTGTTCATCAGGGATATTGGTCTGTTGGTTCTTTGAAAAGATAAACAAAACTGATAGACCATTAGTGAGATTAACCAAGAAGAGAAGAGAGAAGATCCAAATAAGCTCAATTAGAAAGAAAATGGGAGATATCGCAACTAATACTGCAGAAATACAAAAGATCATTCAAGGTTATTATGAAAACGTTTACATGTACAAACTAGAATATAGGAGATGGATAAATTCCTGGAAATATACAAACCTCCTAGACTAAATCAGGAAGAAATAGAAATTCCAAACAGATCAATAACAAGTAGCGAGATTGAAACAGTAATTTAAAAAACTTCTAACAACAACAACAAAATCCAGGACCAGATGGATTCACAGCTGAATCACTTTTTGTTTCATAGCTGAATTCTATCAGACATTCAAAGAATTGATACCAATCTTTCTGAAACAATTCCTAAAGATAAGAGAGAATCCTCCCTAAATCATTCTATGAAACTACTATCACCCTAATATCAAAACCAGGAAAGGATATAACAAGAAAAGAAAACTGTTGATTCACTATTTCTCTGTTTCTCTCTGCCCTGTGCTCTGTCCCCCACTGCAGTCTCTGCAGTTCAGACCCTCTTCTCTCTACAGTCTCTTTGCACTCTGTCTACTTCTCTGTTCTGTCTGCCTCTGCTCACCACATGTGCACTTGTGCCCCACATGCTCCACCCTCATTCTCTCTGGTCGCCACTGTGTCTGTTGTGTATCTCCATTCTCATTCTGATTACTCTTTCCTCCCCCACCTTATGTCTTATGTTATTGCTACATTTGTCTCTGCTTTCTCTGTGTATTTTCACTCTTTTTCTTTCCTCTTTCCTTTCTGCATCTCTGTTGGTGTCTGATTGTCTTCTGATGGGGGAAGAAGGGATATTTTACTATTATCAGTACAAAAAGTGAAGAAAAAGGTCATGTTCAGCCATTTTTCTTTATGAAGAGAAAGCTAAAGATAGTGAATGAGTTCTCCGTATTTTAGATCTCTGCTTATTTATATTTGCAAGTGGGCAAATAAACATGTTTCCAGCAAGTGGGCAAATAAACACCACAAACAACCAAACAGAGAAACCTCCATGAGAAAAGAAAATGAGAGCTTTATTAATGTTTACTTAAATGTTTATCAATGTTTCTTGTATTTTTATAAAATGGAGTTCATATCAGAATTTACATGCTCATGGATGAGAGAAATTACACTCAAAAGCAGCATCCTGAAATCCAAAGAGTGAATTTTCTTATACATTTACAGAGAAAAAGTTGATATAAAACTATGTATACATATTATAATCCCAAATATACATATATGTAATAATACATACATAGAACAAAAAAAACTGAAATTATAAAAATATGAATTATGATTTATTTTATTTTTGTCTATTTTTTTATAAGAAGTATTTTCTAATAAGAAATTATAAAAGTTGTTTTTGTTTAACAATAATAGAATAAGGTAAGCCAGACTGATAAACACAAAATGTTACTTTTATAAGCTGAGAAAGTAAATTCTCAAATTTCTCATTATTTATATTTTGTGTGTAATAGACCATTTTGAGCCTCGTAAACTAGTTATAATGAATCCTTCCAGAAGTACAGTGAAATAATAGGATTGAAGTGGTATACGTGGTATCTGTGGCAAGATAAAATACAGTTTTAACTTCGGGTGCCAAGGGTTAAGTTAAATGTACTCCTCAGTTCATGACCCCTGTTTTTAAATTTTATTATCATATCACATCCTCATTTCTGTCTCCCTGTAGGAAACCAGTCTTATGTAAATATCTTTCAGGTTACATGAGTTCTTACAAAATACGTATTTTGTAAGTATGCATGAACTTTTACCGTATATAAAACTTTCACCATATTTTTGTTATGTTCACTAAGTTTTGTATTTTCAAGCCTACCTACATTGCTGTAAGTATATTTAATCCAGGTTTCTAATTGCATAATGCTCCATGGAGTGCATCTGCCCATTTACCCATGAACTTTCTGTGATGGGCACCCAGGTTGCTGTCTGCTGCTGAGAACCACAGAACCTGGCAGTGCTTGTCTTTGCCCGTGTCTCCTTGTGTATCTGTCTGAAACTATCTTTAGCATATATACCCAGAAGTGGAATTCTTGACTTACAGGCTTGTATACTTAATTTCTTACATTTGTACCATATTGCTTTGCAGTTCATATTCCTACCTGCAGTGTATGAAAATTTCCATTTCTACTTCTCTGCCAATCATTTCTAATTTTTATCAGAAAACTAGTAAAACAAGTTTCTATACCATGGGAAGATAGGGCTTTTTTTTGTTGTTTTTTTTTTGACAGAGTCTCGTTCTGTCGCCCAGGCTGGAGTGTAGTCGTGCCATCTCGGCTCACTGCAGCCTCCGCCTCCTGGGTTCAGGTGATTCTCCTGCCTTAGCCTCCTGAGTAGCTGGGACTACAGGTGCCCACCACCACGCCTGGCTAGTTTTTGTATTTTTAGTAGAGGCAAGGTTTTGCCATGTTGGCCAGGTTGGTCTCTATCTCCTGACCTTGTGATCTGCCCGCCTCAGCCTCCCAAAGTGCTGGGATTATAGGCGTGAGCCTCGGCGCCTGGCTTTTTTTTCTTTTTAATGAGCTGATACTTGTCTTGAACACCTAGAGTATCTCTGTAATTTCCATGGGTAGAGAGTCTTTTATATACTTTACAATGCTTTCAGCCAGAATACATTCATTTCTTCATCCATCCAAACATAATTTTAGAATTGAAAAAAGCACAGAGTGACATACTCTAATAAGCTGTTCTCAGATTTGTATATATAAGTGAGAAAATATATGGAAATTTTTTATAACAATATTTAAAAAATAACTTGATTTAAATATGTGGTAAAACTTTATTGTCAAAACACAGCATCTACAGTTGTTCCAAATACCCATGGAATATTTACAAAATTAATTGTACATTAGACGAAATGTTGATAAATTCTCAAACCAGAAGTTTTATAAGCCCATATTCTGTAACTGCATTACACTAAAATTGAACTTAACAACTATAACTTTTTTTTATTGTACTTTAAGCTTAAAGTTCTGGGATACATGTGCAGCACATGCAGGTTTGTTACATAGATACAGCAATGCCATGGTGGTTGGCTGCATCCATCACCCCATCATCTACATTAGGTATTTCTCCTAATGCTATCCCTCCCCTAGCCCCCCACCCCCCGACAGCCCCTGGTGCGTGATGTTCCCCTCCCCCATGTCCATGTGTTCTCATTGTTTAACTCCCACTTATGAGTGAGAACATGAGGTGTTTGGTTTTCTGTTCTTGTGTCAGTTTGCTGAGAATGATAGTTCTCAGCTTCATCCAGTTCCCTGCAAAGGATATGAACTCATCCTTTTTTATAGCTGCATAGTATTTAATGGTGTATATGTGCCACATTTTCTTTATCCACTCTATCATTGATGGGCATTTGGGTTGGTTCCAAATCTTTGCTATTGTGAACAGTGCTGCAATAAACATACATGTGCATGTGTCTTTATAATAGAACGATTTATAATCCGTTGGGTATATACCCAGAAATCAGATTGCTGGGTCAAATAGTATTTCTAGTTCTAGATTCTTGAAAAATCGCCATGCTCTCTTCCACAATGGTTGAACTAATTTACACTCCCACCAAAAGTTTAAAAACATTCCTATTTCTACACATCCTCTCCAGCATCTGTCTCCTGACTGTTTAATGATTGCCATTCTAACTGGCGTGAGATGGTATCTCAATGTGGTTTTGATTTGCGTTCTCTAATGACCAGCTTTTTTTCGTAAGTTTGTTGGCTGCATAAATGTCTCCTTTAGAGAAGTGTTTGTTCATGTCCTTTGCCCACTTTTTGATGGGGTTGTTTTTTTCCTGTAAATTTGTTGAAGTTCTTTGTAGATTCTGAATATTAGCCCTCTGTAAGATGGGTAAACTGTAAAAATGTTGTCCCATTCTGTAGGTTACCTGTTCACTCTGATGATAGTTTCTTTGCCGTGCAGAAGCTCTTTAATTTAATTAGATCCCATTTGTCTTTTTTGACTTTTGTTCCCATTGTTTTGGTGTTATAGTCATGAAGTCTTTGTCCATGCCTATGTCCAGAATGGTATTGCCTAGCTTTTCTTCTAGGGCTTTATGGTTTTAGGTCTTACATTTAAATTTTTAATCCATCTTGAGTTAATTTTTGTGTAAGGTATAAGGAAGGGATCCAGTTTCAGCTTTTTGCATATGGCTAGCAAGTTTTCCCAACACCATTTATTAAATAGGGAATCCTTTCCCCATTGCTTGTTTTTGTCAGGTTTGTGAAAGATCAGATGGTTTTGGTGTGTGGCATTATTTCTGAAGCCTCTGTTCTGTTCCATTGGTCTATATATCTGTTTTGGTACCAGTACCATGCTGTTTTGGTTACTGTGGCCTTGGAATATAGTTTGAAGTCAGGTAGCATGATGCCTCCAGCTTTGTTGTTTTTCCTTAGGATTGTCTTGGCTATGCAGGCTCTCTTTTGGTTCCATATGAAATTTAAGGTGTTTTTTTTCCCAATTCTGTGAAGAAAGTCAATAGTAGCTTAATGAGTATAGCATTGAATCTATAGATTACTTTGGGCAGTATGGCCATTTTCATGATACTGATTCTTCCTGAATCCATGAGCATGAACAGTTTTTCCATTTGTTTGTGTCGTCTCTTATTTCATTGAGCAGTGGTTTGTAGTTCTCCTTGAAGAGGTCCTTCACATCCCTTGTAAGTTGTATTCCTAGGTGTTTAATTCTCTTCATAGCAATTATGAATGGGAGTTCACTCATGATTTGGCTCTGTTTGTCTGGTATTTGTTTATAGGAATGCTTGTGATTTTTGCATGTTGATTTTGTATCTGAGACTTTGCTGAAGTTGCTTATCAGCTTAAGGAGATTTGGGGCTGAGAGGATGGGGTTTTCTAAATATGCAATCATGTCATCTGCAAATAGAGACAATTAGACTTCCTCTTTACCTATTTGAATACCTTTATTTATTTCTCTTGTCTGATCACCCTGGCCAGAACTTCCAATATTATGTTGAATAGGAGTGGTGAGGGAGGACATCTTTGTCTTGTGCTGGTTTTCAAAGGGAATGCTTCCAGTTTTTGGCCATTCAGTATGATACTGGCTGTGGGTTCATCATAAATAGCTCTTATTATTTTGAGATATATTCCATCGATACCTAGTTTACTGAGAGTTTTTAGCATAAAGCATTGCTGAATTTTGTCAAAAGCCTTCTCTGCATCTATTGAGATAATCATGTGATTTTTGTCATTGGTTCTTTTCATGTGATGGATTGTTTATTGATTTGCATATGTTGACCAGCCTTGCATCCCCAGGGATGAAGCCGACTTGATCGTGATGGATAAGCTTCTTGATGTGCTATTAGATTCAGTTTATCAGTATTTTATTGAAGATTTTCACATCGATGTTCATCAGGGATATTAGCCTGGAATTTTCTTTTTTAGTTGTGTCTCTGCCAGGTTTTGGTATCAGGATGATGTTGGCCTCATAAAATGAGTTAGGGAGGATGCCCTCTTATTCTGTTGTTTGGAATAGTTTCAGAAGGTATGGTACCAGCTCCTCTTGTACCCCTGGTAGAATTCAGCTATGAACTGTCTGGTCCTGAACTTTTTTTGGTTGGTAGGCTATAAATTGCTACCTCAATTTCAAACCTTGTTATTGATCTATTCAGGGATTCGACTTCTTTTTGGTTTAGTCTTGGGAGGGTGTAAGTGTCCACGTATTTATCCTTTTCATCTAGATTTTCTGTTTTACTTGCATAGAGGTGTTTATAGTTGTCTCTGATGGTAGTTTGTATTTCTATGAGATTGGTGGTGATATCACCTTTATCATTTTTTATTGCATCTATTTGATTCTTCTCTCTTTTCTTCTTTATTACTCTGGCTAGCAGTCTATCTATTTTGTTGATCTTTTAAAAAAACCAGCTCCTGTATTCATTGATTTTTTTTTTTTTTTTGAAGGGTTTGTTGTGTCTCTGTCTCTTTCAGTTCTGCTCTGGTCTTAGTTATTTCTTGTCTTCTGCTGGCTTTTGAATTTGTTTGTTCTTGCTTCTCTAGTTCTTTTAATTCTGATGTTAGAGTGTCAGTTTTAGAACTTTCCTGCTTTCTCTTTTGGGCATTTAGTGCTATAAATTTCCCTCTACACACTGCTTTAAATGTGTCCGAGAGATTCTGGTACATCGTGTCTTCATTCTCATTGGTTTCAAATAACATCTTTATTTCTGCCTTCATTTCATTTTTTATCCAGTAGTCATTCAGGAGCAGGTTGTTCAGTTTCCATGTAGTTGTGTGGTTTTGAGTGAGTTTCTTAATCCTGAGTTCTAATTTGATTGCACTGTGGTCTGAGAGACTGTTTGTTATGGTTTTCATTCTTTTGCATTTGCTGAGGAGTGTTTTACTTGTAATTATATGGTCAATTTTAGAATAGGTGTGATGTGGTGCTGAGAAGAATGTATATTCTGTTGATTTGGGGTGAAGAGTTCTGTAGATATCTATTAGGTCCTCTTGGTCCGGAGCTGAGTTCCAGTCCTGGATATCCTTGTTAATTTTTTGTTTCATTGATCTAATATTGACAGTGGGGTGTTAAAGTCTCCCACTGTTATTGTGTGGGAGTCTAAGTCTCTTTGCAGGTTTCTAAGAACTTGCTTTATGAATCTGGGTGCTCCTGTGTTAGGTGCATATATATTTAGGATAGTTAGCTCTTCTTGTTGCATTGATCCCTTTACCATTATGTAATGCCCTTCTTTGTCTCTTTTGATCTTTAATGGTTTAAAATCTGTTTTATCAGAAACTAGGATTGCAACCCCCTGCCTTTTTTTCTTTCTATTTGCTTGGTAAATATTCCTCCATCCCTTTATTTTGAACCTATGTGTATCTTTGCACATGAATTGGGTCTCCTGATACAGCACACCAATGGGTCTTGACTCTTTATCAGATTTGCCAGTCTGTGTCTTTTAATTGGGGCATTTAGCCCATTTACATTTAAGGTTAATATTTTTATGTGTGAATTTGATCCTGCCATTATGATGCTAGCTGGTTATTTTGCCCATTAATTGATGCAGTTTCTTCCTAGCATTGATGATCTTTATAATTTGGTATGTTTTTGCAGTGGCTAGTACTGGTTGTTCCTTTCCATGTTTAGTGCTTCCTTCAGGAGCTCTTGTAGGGCAGGCCTGGTGGTGACAAAATCTCTCAGCATTTGCTTGTCCATAAAGGATTTAATTTCTCCTTTGCTTATGAAGCTTAGTTTGGCTGGATATGAAATTCTGGGTTGAAAGTTCTTTTCTTTAAGCATGTTGAATATTGGCTCCCACTCTCTTCTGGCTTGTAGAGTTTCTGCTGAGAGATCTGCTGTTAGTCTGACGGGCTTCCCTTTGTGGGTAACCCAACCTTTCTCTCTCGCTGCCCTTCGCACTTTTTCCTTCATTTCAACCTTGGCGAATCTGATGGTTATGTGTCTTGGGTTGCTCTTGTTGAAGAGTATCTTTGTAGTGTTCTCTGTGTTTCCTGATTATGAATGTTGGCCTAGCAGGCCTGCTAGGTTGGGGAAGTTCTCCTGGATAATATCCTAAAGAGTGTTTTCCAACTTGGTTTCATTCTCCCCTTCACTTTCAGGTACAGCGATCAAACGTAGATTTGGTCTTTTCACGTACTCCCATATTTCTTGGAGGAGTTTGTTCATTCCTTTTCAATGTTTTTTCTCTAATCTTGTCTTCTCACTTTATTTCATTTAGTTGATCTTCAGTCTCTGATATCCCTTCTTCCTTTTGATCAATTCGGTTGTTAAAACTGTGTATGCTTCACAAAGTTCTCTTGCTGTGTTTTTCAACTCCATCAGGTTGTTTATGTTCTTCTCTAAACTGGTTATTCTAGATATCATTTCTTCTACCTTTTTCAAGGTTCTTAGCTTCCTGGCATTGGGTTAGAACATGCTCCTTTAGCTCAGAGCAGTTTGTTATTACCCACCTTCTGAAGGCTGCCTGTCCTTTCATCAAAATCATTCTCTGTCCAGTTTTGTTCCATTGCTGATGAGGAGCTGTGATCCCTTAAAGGAAAATGGACGTTTTGTCAGCCGTTTTGTGCTGGTTTCTTCCCATCCTTGTGGATTTATCTTCCTTTCATCTTTGAGGTCGGTGACCTTTGGATGGGATTTCTGAGTGGATGTCCTTTTTGTTGATGTTGAAACTATTTCTTTCTGTTTGTTTTCCTTCTAACAGCACCCTCTGCTGCAGTTCTGCTGGAGGTCCACTCCAGACCCTGCTTGCCTGGGAATCACCAGTGGAGACTGCAGAACAGCAAAGATTGCTACCTGTTCCTTCCTTTGGTAGCTTCGTCCCAGAGGGGTACCTGCCAGATGCCAGCAGAGCTCCTGTATGAGGTGTCTGTCGGCCCCTACTGGGAGGTGTCTCCCAGGCAGGATACACGGGGGTCAGGGAGCCACTTGAGGTTGCAGTCTGTTCCTTATCAGAGCTCAAACACTGTGTTGGGAAATCTGCTGCTCTCATCAGAGCTGCCAGGCAGGAATGTTTAGGTCTGCTGAAACTGTACCCACTACCACCCTTTTTCCCAGATGTTCTGTCCCAGGAAGGTCGGGGCTTTATTAGTAAGTCCCTGATGGACTGCTGCCTTTTTTCAGAGATGCACTGCCCAGCAAGGACATCTAGCAAGGCAGTGCCTGCAGCTGCTGAGCTGTGTTGGGCTCTGCTCAGTTCGGATTTCCCCCACAGCTTTCCTTACACTATAGAGTTGAAACTGTCTGCTCAAGCCTTAGCAATGGTGGATGCCCCCCTCCCCCCCACCAAATGAACGACCCAGATTAAGCTTAGACTTAACTGCTGTGCTGGCTGCAAGAATTTCAAGCCAGTGGATCTTAGCTTGCTGGTTCCATGGGGGTGGGACCTGCTGAGGCAAACCACTTGGCTCCCTGGCTTCAGCCCCCTTTCGGGGGAGTGAACAGTTCTGTCTCGCCAGTGTTCCAGGTGCCACTAGGATATGAAAAAAAACTGCTGCGGCAAGCTTGGTTTCTGCCCAAACGACTGCACAGTTTTATGCTAGAAACCCAGGGCCCTGGTGGTTGTGCAGGTACTGGAGGGAATCTCCTAGTCTGCGGGGTTGTGAAGACCCTGGGAAAGGCACAGTTTCTGTGTGGGAGTGCAGGAAACAGTCCCTAATGGCTTCCTTTGGCCAAGAGAGGGAGTTCCCTGGCCCCTTGCACTTCCTGGGTAAGGTGACGCCCCATCCTGCTTCAGCTTGCCCTCCTTGGGCTGCACCCACTGTCCAACCAGTCCCGATGAGATGAACCAGGGTCCTCAGTTGGAAATGTGAAAATTGCGCGCCTTCAGCGTGGATCTTGCTGGGAGCTGTGCACTGGAGCTGTTTCTATTCGGCCATCTTGCCTGGGGACCTCAAGAACTATAATTTTTAATTTTGCTAGTGCTTTAAATTGTATTTCTATTAGGTTTCAGATTTGCCATTTACATTTCTTCCTTTGAGAATTACCTTTGTGTATCCTTTGCCTATTTTTCTTTGAAGGTTTTTTCCCTATTCATTTTTGTAAACATATTTGGAGACCACTGTAGTTGTTTTTTAAATTGTGTTTTATTACCTTTTTTTCTTTTTTTTAGAGATGTGGTCTTGCTATGTTGCCCAGGCAGATCTCAAACTCCTGGCCTCAACCAGTCTTCCCATCTCAGCCTCCTGAGTAGCTGGGACCACAGGCATGTGCCACTGTGCCTGGCTTCCTATTGATTTTTAACCATTAATTACATTGTGTTAATATTGGAATAGTATTGTTAAGTACTTCTTTATTTCTGTGTTGATGCTAAGAAGATCTTCCAACCTCAAGATTTCTTTTTAAAAAATTCTCCTGCTTTATTTTTAATACTTTTTGAGAGATATGGAAGCTTTAAGCTTAAGCTTTTAGTCTACATGGAATTTTTTTATAGGTCTAAATTTATTTCTAAATTATAGCTAGTTGCCAATAAAGATTTTTAAAGAAACTAATGTCAATAAATTAATTCATTAGAAAAATTTAATGTTCTTTTGTTAAGATAGACTCTAATCAGTTATAATTGGTAAATGATTGCCATGGTTCTTTTGAAATTTCCATTGAAAACAACTGAAATATATGGACACCTTATAAAAATGGAAAGACCGGAAGAGGAAATTAATTCTGACTGAAATATGAAGGAGTTTTATTTATTAAGTTTGAAACTGGATCAGATCATTTAAGTGAAAATATCTAACAGCCTAGATGGATCTGACCCCATGAGGATATCATGAGTGAGATGAAGGTTTTGGAGTCATCCATGTAAAGGTGATGGTAATTCTCATAGTTATTAAAGCCAAGAGGAAACATATTTGGGAGAACACGAAGAAATATATTTGGGAGAATGCAATGAAGAAATAAATATATAGGGCTACTTCCAGACCATCATTTTTGAAACCTGATAGAAAAACCTTTGGGAAGCATGCTGTCTAACTCTACCATCCTCTACAAAATTTTATGACTGTTAGTCAACCTTCTGGTTTTCCCATGAGTTAATTGAATGTTTTAGCTCTTGGTTCATTTTCTTTCTGTCCAACCCAAAGCCCTACCATTATCTGGGAAACTATTATCCATTAGAGTTTTTTGACCTTAGTGTAATGATAATTGACCATAATAATTTCTACTGCATTTTAGCCATATATTCTTAAAACTATTATTTGAATTTTGGATTCACTCAAAATAGTCTGTTCTCTGCAATCTTTACTTACTCACATACCAAAATAAATTTTTCGAAAACCTGTTATGCAGGCACAGTACACTCTTAATTTTCTGAGTAAGATTTTCCATAGATTACTAGTTCCAATTTCCAAAAGGTAAAAAATAGATAGTTACCACCTGAGTTCCTGCTTCTGCAACCTTTTGTCACTAGGAATTAAATAATTAGTGTTATTTTTTGGACAGACACTTTATAATTGTGTCACCCCTTGGGTGGTGAGTAAATTTTATTGAAAATATACTTGTGTTTGATCAACACAGTTCTAGAAACTTTTCACTAGAAAAGACAGTCTTTTGGTGCCATAGACTATATTTCCATTTTGACTCTGACCATCTTATCAATATGTATCTCTGGTCCTAAACCCGAGTGGTTGTAAATGAATTAGCATAAACTCATACCTTTAGAGGAAAAGCATCTCCCAGCAGGCACCTGGCTAGCTGAAGGCCAGCAGTACCAGTCTTCCTACCTGAAGAATGGCAGTGTAGGGTCATATCAGAAAACATGGCTCTTTTCCTATGTTGGATATGTTTTTCTAAGCTCAGTTTCCACTTAACAAGTAATTTTTTAATTGAAAAGCTTTTATTTCTAGGTCTATCTCATGTCTTTAATCAATAAATGTAGGAATGAGTCTCATCTAGTTGTTAATTAAACTAAAAAGTACTACAAAAACCCTGAAACATCTCTGAGATGGTGCATTTACTTTCTATTCTTAGTCTTGTATAAGACAGCAACAGGTGAGTTTGCTCTCATAATGGAAATTAAAACAGAAGCAGCTGACCAGCATATATTTCCTTCCAAGACTGTGTACAACAGAAAACCTAACCCATGGTGGCTGACAATGTCATTTAATTAATTAGAGGAGATACACGGGACTCTCCTACGGACTAAGGAAAGTGAACTGTTGTGGTTTACTGACAGCATATATAAATTGATTCAGAAAAAAAAAAGTTCTATCCCACGATGGGTCCTCAGCACAAATTGTGGGACACGAGTGCAGGTGTGTCCATTGTGATTATTGTTGTGAATCTGGGGATGGATTTAACATTACATGGCCTGCTTCTGACAGTTTGTGCTTGACCCTAGCTTTAGAGTAGTGCTCCATCACTCCTACAGTATCCAGTGCCCACCTTTTTGTTAGAATTGTTTGTTGTTTATTACATGAAAACAACACTGTTGATCACCTTCCATGGTTAGTCTTTTCCTGATTTCAGTAACATAGGAGATGCAGAACCATAGAGTATGATCAAAGCTTTTTTCTCCAAACAAGACTTGATAGTCCACATTTTTTTCAGTTTGCACACAATAAACAAGGGCATTTTATGGCTTTCTTGACATATTTCCCATGCCGTAAACTTTACCTGTTCAAAGTGTACAGTTTAGTGGGTCTTGGTATCATCATAGAATTGTGCAACCATCACCATAATCTGACTTTAGAACATTTTAAACACCCTCCAAAAAAATTCTGTAAACATTAAGTCAATCTTCATTTACCCAACCTCCCACCTCTGCCACAGCCTGCAGGCAACCACTAATTACTTTCTGTTTCTATGGATTTTCCTTTACTGGACCTTTCATATAATGGAATCACACAGTCTTTTGTGATTGTCTTCATTCGCTTAACATAGTATGTTCAAGGTGCATCCACATCATAGCATGTGCTCATTCCTTTTAATGGCCAAAGAACATTCCATTGTATGAATATACCACATTGTTTGTAGCTATTCATCAGTTCATAGACATTTGTGTTGTTTCTATTTTTTAAGTATTATGAACAAAACTGCTATGAACAGTCATGTAAAAGTTTTTTTTTTGAAGGCATGTGTTTTCCTTTCTCTTGGATATATACCTAGGAGTGGAATTCATCATATGACAACTCTGTTTAACTATTTGAGGAACCGCCAGACTTTTCCAAAATGACAGCACCATTTTACATTCCCACCAGCAATATGTGAGGGTTTCTCCACATCCTAATAACACTTGTTTTTGTTTCTCTCTTTGATTGTCATCTTCCTGCAGGGCTGGATAATTATATTGTGTTGAGAGAGAATTTATTCTTAGACTGATTTCTGTTTTTAAATGTTTACCTTTTCATACCTTTTCATAGGTAAGAATTACTCAATGAAAAAGAATTTGAAATGAAAACACAAACATTCCAAGGCTCCTCATATAATCCAGTGTAATTTGTTTTTTTCCCACTCTGTGGTATACACCATGACTGCTTGTGTCCTTTGGAAGTGCAGGACGTTCACAGAACCTCAGGCTTGGAAGGGACCATAGGAGTCTTGTGGTCCTACCCACTCCCATCAACACTTCTGCTGCATCTGCACCAAATGGCAGTCCACACTCTAGAAGCTCTACCTCTCACGTGCTGCTTATGTGTCAGCCAGTTCCATTTGCCTAAGGCTCCAGTTATCAAAGGCTTTAACTTAGATCCAATATCTCCTTGCATTGGAATACCTGGCTCCCTGGGTGTAAGTTTGTTGGTATCTTATTTTTAAACATGTCCCTCTCAGCTAAACTTGTTGTGCTTCGAGTGGTGAGAGCGTGTTGACTGACACAACTTGTCACCTTCCTTTCAGTGACTGGACCATGGCTGTGGCCTAACATATTTTATTCCTGTTGAACTCCTTAAATCTTTACTGCCACACCCTTCCCCACAAGTTTTTGTTTTGTTTATTCATTTCTTGAACTGGTAATACAGTACAACCACATGGTACAAAATATTTGATCAAGGGTGTCCTTCCTAATCCTGTTCCCCAGCACCCAGCACTCCTTCCCAGAGGCATACAATAAAATTTCATCCATTTCAAGTGTTCAGAGTTGTACAATCATCACCACAATCCGGTTTTAGAACGTTTCTGTCACTACCAAAAGGTCCCTTGTACCTCTTTACAGTCAATCCTGGTTCCCAGCCCCAGGCAACCCCTCTTCAGCCTTCTGCCTCTTTTGGAGATTTTATATACACAGCATCAGATGTGGTCTCTTGCATCTGCCTTTTTTGTTAACATAATGATTTCAAGGTTCATCCATGTTGTGTGCATCAGTGGTTCCTTTTTGTTGCTGAATAGTATTCTGTTTTGTGGATATACCATATTTTGCTTATCTTTCAGTTGATGGACATTTGGATTGTTTGATTTTTTTGGATAATGTGAATGCTGCTATTAACATTTGTGCAAAAGTTGTGTGGGCATATATTTTCATTTCTTTGGGGTTTTTACTCAGGAGTGAAATTGCTAGGTCATATGATAGGTTTATGTTTAACTTTTTAAGAAATTGCCAAAGTGTTTTCCAAAGTAGCTGTGTCATTTTACATTCTTGCTTGCAATGTGTGAGGGTTTCAGTTTCTCCACTTCCTTGTCAGCACTTGCTATTGTCCACCGTTTTGTTTATAGCCATTATAGTGGGTATGAAATGGTATCTTATTGTGAGTTTAATTTGAATTTTCCTAATGACTGATGATGTTGAACATCTTTTCATGTGTTTATTGGCCACTCTTGTATCTTCTTTGATGAAGTGTCTTTTAAAATCTTTCGCTTATTTTAAAATTAGGTTATCTTCCTACTGAGTTGAAAGAGCTCTCTATATACTCTGGTTCAAAGTCCTTTATCAGATGTATTTTTTGTAATAATTTCTCCCAGGCTGTGGCTTGACCTTTTAATTTAAAACAGTGTCTTTTGAAGTGTGAATGGTTTTAATACAGTAATGATGAAGTCCAGTTTAAACTATTTTTCTCATATGGATTGTGGCATTGTACTTGGGGTGTTATATTCAAGAACTGTTTGCCTAACCAAAATCACAAAGATTTTCTCCTATGTTTTTCATTAAAAGTTTATTGTTTTACTTATGTTTAGGTCTCCCATCCATTTTTAGTACATTTTTGTGTACGGTGTGTTGTCTAACCTTATCTCTTTGAACAGGGATATTTAATTGTCCCAGCATCATTTGTTCAAAAGAGTATTATTTTCTCCAGTTAGTTGCCTTGGCCCCTTTGTTGAACACTAATCAATCACATATGTAAGGTTTCATTTGGAATTTTCATTCTGTTCCATTGATTGATTTGTCTGTATCTGTTATCCTTTTTTTTTTTTTGAGATGGAGTCTGGCTCTGTCACCCAGGCTGGAGTGCAGTGGCGCGATCTCAGCTCACTGCAACCTCCGCCTCTTGGGTTGAAGTGATTCTTCTACCTCAGCCTCCTAAGTAGATGGGACGACAAGCGCGCTAATTTTTGTATTTTTAGTAGAGACGGGGTTTCACCATATTGGCCAGGCAGGTCTCAAATTCCCGACCTCGTGATTCACTTGCCTCAGCCTCCCAAAGTGCTGGGATTACAAGCATGAGCTACCGCACCCCGCCAGTTTGTATCCTTATATCAGTACCACAATGCCTTGATTTGATTTGTGGTATAACTTTGTAAGATTTGAAATCAGGAAATGTAAGTCCTCCACCTTTCTTTTTTTTCAATAACTTTTGGCCCTTGTGGTTCTTGCTGTTCCCATATAAAGTTAAGATCACTTTGTAGATTTCGTCAAAAATGCTTGCTGGAATTTTGATAGAGATTGTGTAGAATCTACAGATTAATTTGGGGATAATTGCCATCCTAACAATTTTGAGACTTCCAATCCATGTATGGTGAATGTCTCACCATTTACATAGACCTCTGATGTCTCCCAGCAATGTTTTCTAGTTTTTAATGTGCAAAACCTTGCACTTCTCTTGTTAACTTTATTCCTAAATATTTTATTCTTTTGATGCTATTGTGAGTGAGATTGTTAATTTTATTTTCAGGTTGTCACTTGCTAGAATATAGGAATACAATTGATTTTTTTATCTTATTAATCTTACAGTCTGCAACCTGGCTGAACTTGTTTATTAGTTCTAATTCTTTGTAGATTTCTTAGTATTTTTTACAGAGAAGATCTTGTCATTTGTAAATAAAACCAGTTTCACTTCTTCCTTTCAATCTGGATTCTTTTCTTTCAGAGACATTTTATAAATAAAAAAGCAAATACCTACATACACTTTTTACCTTTTTTAGTACCTAACATGCTTTCTTCCTCTCTTTTATAGCTGCAGAGAAGGTATAATGTATTTCATATCAGTCACTTCTTTTTCATGTTCCTTTCTTTTAAGGAAAAAATAAAAAGATTTGTTTAACAACATGGTAGTCTCTAGTTTTATATTTTACTATCTAAATCATCTGTTCTTTCTAAAATGCAGATTTTGTTTCCTTTTCTAGATGGGGAAACTGACACAAAGAGGTTGTAGCTTGCCTAAGTAGAGACCTCTAATAAAGGGAAGACCTGAAACTGGCCTAGTTGTTTGGAATCCAGACAAAGAGCTTTTTTTTTCCTGCATCAGAGTTGCTGCCATTTCTCCTGCCTAATGAGCAGACTGTTAAAATTACCCCTACCAAACATGCTCTGATGTAGCCCATCATTCCTGTTATTATTTGGGATCCCCAGAGGCCCTCGTTGATGTGTATTGTATGGAAATTCTCCTGCTTTCCATACCTCCAAGACACTGATGTGTAAGATCTTAAGAAGGAGTAGCCGGCACCAAACCCAGTGATTGCGCACAGTAATTGCTTAGTAACTATTTGTTGTCAAATGCAAGATGTACCACTTGGTAAAGACATCTCTGAGTTGAAATTATATTTGGGTAAGGTTAGTTCAACCAGTTACGGTTCTATCAACTTGTGTTATCCAATCCATATAACTCCATCTTGCCCTCAAAGATGCCATGAAATATTTTGGCATTTTGTTCAAGTCTAGGTATAGAATGCTACGTGTTTTTTTGTTTCACCAGTAAAATGACCTTATCTACTAGAGAAAACAAGGCTAACCTGGCAGGGCATGCTCTGCCTGCCTGACTGAGCCTGGCTTAAATCTACTCATCTTTTTTTCATCAGTTCCTTGCAAATGTTCAATTTGTGATCCATCCTAAATTGTACATGTCATCAGTGTTCAGCCCACTAGTTTGCAATGCCTACCTTTCTGAAAATAAAAGTGTTTTCTTTCTTCTAATATCTAACATAGATCTTCCTCTCCAAAATTCTGTTACAAGTTTGTTTATGACTCTGGAATATGGTTTATGTAGTTTGAGGGATCAGATATGCTCAGTTTCCTATCTTCACCCAGGCTTTAATTTACCTCCACCAGACCTGCCTAAGTAGAAAATTCCCTGGCATTTATTCAAAATATAGATGCCCGGACCTCCCTCCTGCAGAGATTCCAATTCATTATTCTGGGTTAGCCTCTCTCTGTTCTTGGACATATTAACAATGAACAAGTTTAAGAAGTACCATTTTACACGATAGTATTTGTCCAGCTATATCTTGTTAATCTTTTTGTCATCCACCAACATTGCACCATCAGCTGCAATCCCTGAAATTGCCTTCATTGCTCTACTTGCTCTGAACATAATTGAAAGGCCTTTGGGACTCTCTAATACTTTTTGCAATACACTGCTCATCAGGACATCTCATGAGCTTTGCAGGTCTTTGCTGTTTGTCTTAGTATATGTGTCTGAGTCTGCCCTTAATTGGAAAGCACTCTCTTCAGCTCATCACTTTTTTTAGCTATCTCCAGGCCTCTTTATCTCACATGAAAATTACGTGCAGGTGTCACTTTAGAATTTCGTTCTGAAGATGCATCAGACTAATGTTTAGCTAGCATTCTCTTCAGAGTTTTTCCAAGCCCAGTGAAAATAGCCAGGCTTTTTTGTCTTACCACCTTACAACAGCTGAAGTCCTATACAACTACAACATTCTCCTCCCTATCACAGATAAAAGGCAGCATGTTCAAATTATCTCAAGCTTCCTCTAAATGCATCTCAACAGTTTGAATTGGATTAGAAAGAGGACTTGTTGGCTTATCCTGTGGGCAACTGTAACACTGACTACAGATAATAACAAGATCTCTTTTATTTTTCTAGGTAGCAAACCATGTGATTTCTTCTGACTCTGTTTCCTCTTCTGTCAGTAGTTTCCTGAGCTCGAACTCTACTCTTTGCAACAAGCAAAATGTACACATGTTAAACAAGGGCATACAAGCAGGTAATTACTTGAATCTAAACTTTTTCATTGAAGTACATTGAAACAGCTCTTAAACATATAAGATACTCAGCCTCAATCATAATAAAGGACATGAAGATAAAATTATTTTTATCAACTGCCAATTTTCATATTATCAGATTGGCAAAAATTCAAGTTTAATGGCAAGTTTGTGGGCAAGAGTGTAGGGAAATGGGTTCCCTTGTATATTCCAGTAGGAGTAGAAGTTGGTTCACTGTGAGAGGTAATTTGACAGTTCCTATCAAAATTAGTTTCAGCATTTTTACTTTTGAAATGGACTCTATAGATACACTATGCATATGTGGAATTTAACCTATGGATATACTTGCATATGTGCAAAATAGTGTACAAAAGTAATCACAGAAACATTATTTGTTATAGCAGGAGATTAAAATGAATTTAGTTGTCCCTCAATAGCTTAATGATTACATAAATTATTGTATATCTAGATAATGAATGAAATTCTACATAGAATGAGGAAGCTCTCTCTGTACTAATCTCTCTCTGTACTTGGAGAAAGATCTCCAAGGCATATAATTGATTTTAAGAAAAGGAACAGAACAGTATATAGTACACTGCAATATGAATTTTTTTTAAATAAAAGGAAGAGATTGCTTAAATGTGCAAAATGAATTCTCTGGAACCATATGGGGCTGTGAACAGAGTAAATGGAGACCAGAAGTGGAAAGGAGAATTTTTAGTTATTGCCTTTCTATATCTTTTGGTTTCATAAAATCAAAATAAATAAACTTTTATCTTGATTTGTTTCTTCCCCCTCAAATCCTGTCTTTACTTCTGTTAACCTCTTCCTTACCTGGGTGACTACCAACAGGACTCTAAGTATTTATTGTCTTTCTGACTTGGGATCAGAGCTGAAATCCTTTACCCTTTGAACCCATATTCATTCCTCTTTCCCTCTAATACCTAAAATTACTTACAAATAAAAACGCTTTCTTTTTCTTCTTCCTCTTTTCCCTTCCAACTCTCCCCTGTCCTTCCTTTTAATCTCTCTCTCTCCCATCCCTCCATCCCACACAAAGGCATTGTATTTTTGAAGCATTAAAAAGGGTTTACTTACTTACTTGAATAAACCTTACTCACCTGAATAAATCAACTCAGCCTCAAGGCTACTCCCAGACACCTGCAATCCTTCCCCTCAGGTAACTTGGAGATTGTGAATGGTGCCAAAAAACACACTCGAGATGTTGGGATGACTTTCCCAACTCCAAGTTCCAGTGAGGCTAAATTGGAAGAGGACAGTGATGTGACTTCTTGGTCAGAAGAAAAACATGAAGAGAAAATGCTCTTTACCGCTTATCCTGTGGACAGAAAGTTAAAAAGGAACCAGAAGAATTCCCATGAAGGTCAGTTTCTCATTTAAGATCTTGTATTAGAAAAACTAGTGAATTTCAAGTCTCCTGTGAATGCTGACTCTGTGTTTCCAAGTGACTCTATGTGGACCCCACCTACCCCCAGCCAACACCTTGTCAGGTTTTCAAACTATCCAGCACTGCAGTTACACAGTCATCCCTGCAGTGAAGCCAGACTCAAGGGCACCCTGTGGCTGCTAACAGCTGAGACCCCTGAGAGTCTGTCCTTGATGAGAGTTGGGTGGGGCTATAAAAAATGAAAAATATTTTTTCCTTCTAAAAACTATTTCTTGCAGGAGTTTCCTGGTTTGTTCCTGTGGAAAACGTGGAGTCTGGATCAAAGAAGGAAAATGTGCCCAAGATGTGTGGCCGTGGCGTCTCCTGGTTTGAACCATTAACCAAGACCAAGCCCTGGAGGGAGCCACTGCGGGAGCAGAACTGGCAGGGGCAGCACCTGGACGGTCCGGGCTCCCTGGCAGGCCCAGGCAGAGAGGATGGCAGAGATGCACTGAAGCCGTTTGTGAGAGCAACCCTGCAGGTGCAGTGATGCTGACTTAACGTTAGCCCTATGTGTAGGGAGAAGAAGGGCAAGGCGGAGGGAACCTCCTTCTGTGACTTGGCGAGCTGAGGTGTAGGCCTGAGACCCTCTTTTCCAGCACCTCTGCGGTTCACCTGTTTTCACTCATGAGAGCTGGGTTTCTCATCATTCATCAAAGGTTGCCTTACTCTTAACCATTCTAGATAGTGCATCACCTGACTTAGGATCTGGGGTCAAGTCCACAGCAGGAAGGATTTGCAGCTTTGCTCATCGAGTTTGTGGGTCTCTGTATGTGGAAGGTCCAGAGGCCTGAGGCTTGTGCGGCCTCATGGGTGTTTCTCCAATTCTGCAACTCCTGTTCCTGCTCCATGTGGGATTTAAAGGAAACCAAGTATTTTCTTATATGTCACTTGGGGGTTAAAGGAAATGTTATTTAATGATATATTTGTTCAAATAGATCTTTAAAATAGCACTATAGGAGAGCTGTATTGCATTGACATTTGGGAGAGTTGTAATTGCCATAGTCTTAATTCCTGGCCTATGCTGAAGACCCGTCTTTGATCTCTGCAGGTTCCCTGCTGGAGTCCTCCCCTACAGAGAGATGTCCAAGGATTGTCTAGACATTTTCTCAGCATTTGAATCAGGCTTCTTCAAACCTCTTGGGCAGGTGGTGTTTTTCTAGGCATTTGGAGATTGCATCATTAATGTGAGGCTTGGCATTTTCTTTTTCTTTTTTTTTTTTTAGGAATCACTTCAGCTTCACAGACCTGACTTCATCTCCCGCTCTGGGGAGCGGATAAAGCGCCTGAAGTTAATAGTCCAGGAGAGGAAGCTGCAGAGCATGTTACAAAGTGAGCGGGATGCTCTGTTCAACATTGACAGGGAAGAGCAGAGCCACCAGAATTGTACCGCGCCCGCTGCCCAAGAGAGGTACGCCCTGACTGTTCACTTTTCTGTGAGTGGAATAGAGAAGGCAAGGTCTGTTGCTGTGCTGCAGAGACCTACTAAAGGCCAGGCCAGGTCAGTTACATGGGCAGACAGCAACCTTTTGCTTGCCAAGACTCAAACCTTCTTAGCTAGCAGAACCTGCCCAACTTAGTTGTCAGCACATTCATGATCCAAGTAAGCCCAGTTACTCTAGCCCTGTCACTGCATCTTAAACCAGCTCTGTGTCTCTGAGCAAGTTAGTTCCAAAAGTATATTATTTTTCCTGAAAAGATGGGGCTCATTCCAGGCTTGCCTATCTCTTACGATGGTAATAATAATAATAATAATAATAATAATAATAAACACATAGTCCTTACATCTTGCCCAGGCACTGTCTACATTTAGCACTTACAACACTGTCGATAGGTGCTATTACTATCTCTATAGTGAGAAAACTGAATCAAAGGGAGATTAAGTACCTCTCCCAAGATGACATACCTAGTAAGTAAAAGCTAAGATTTGAACCCAGGTGCGCAGCTCTGGAGTTGGCCTTCTTAACAATTACGATAAGCAGGTCTTGATAAAACAGTGAAAGCTATGAAAACTACAAAGCACTACCTAATTCTTTCATCCAGTCTTCCCTAATAACTGGTCATTTTTTAAATTCAAAGTCTAGTCTGTGCTACAGAGTGTTAGATCCTCAGGGCCTTAGGCTGCTGTCCCTGTTACCCTAGTCTAATCCTGGCTTGCCTTGGTCCTTGCTCCCCACCCAGTCTTGCCAGCTCAGTGTAGGGGCACCAAGTCCTGGAAGCTCCCTCTCCCAGCTCTTGCACCACACCCTCCTGGTTTAAGTCACTGTCCACTGAAAACCCCTTCTCTTGCTTAGTCTTCCTGGCTGCCCAGAAGAACAAGCCTATCAGCAAGAAGGAAATGATTCAGCGGTCCAAACGGTAAGACCAAGAGAACAAGAGTAGGTATAGAAGTATAAACCAGGCCACCAAGTTGTCAGGAGCTCTGGCTTGTACCCAGAATAAGGGTGTTATGCTCAAGTTTAAACATCATGAGAAAGTTGTGAGAGTCATTTCTCACTTACAGCACTGAAAAAAAATTAGCACATCATGGTATGAATGACTCACATGCAAAAGATGAAAAAAATCCCCACTAATTTGCATGTCTTAGTCAGGATTCTCTGTATTAGACACCTAAATGTAAATAAAGAATATTTTAGGCCAGGCACGGTAGCTGACACATAATCCCAGCACTTTGGGAGGCTGAGGCAGGTGGATCATTTGAAGTCAGGAGTTCAAGACCAGCCTGGCCAACATGGTGAAACCCCATCTCTACTAAAAGTGCAAAAATTAGCTGGGCGTGGTGGTGCACACCTGTAATCCCAGCTACTTGGGAGGCTGAGTGGGGAGGACCATTTGAACCTGGGTGGCAGAGGTTACAGTGAGCTTAGATGGTACCACTTTACTCCAGTCTGGGCAATGGAGACTCCGTGTCAAAAAAAAAAAAAAAAAAGATTATTTTAAAATAAAATTAAATGTATATTTGGGCCATACCTTTTATCTTAACAATCCCATTTCTAGGAATTGATCCAATAGGGTGAGAAAGAACAGTGTTCTCCAGAACATTTTAAGTTAAACTTTTTTAAAATTAAATTTTTAAAGCATATGAGCACTGTTACCATTTGTGGTCTTTAAAAATAAGTATTTGTGCTTATGTAGATGTGTATACTTTTATATGCGTAGAATATTCCTGGAAGACAGAAAAAAACGGGTAATACTGATTGCCTTTGGAAAGGAGAACTGATGTAGTACAGATGTAGGAGATTTTTTGACTTCTTATAATTTTTTAAGTTAGTGCCATGACAAACGAACATTAGCTACTCAGTAATTAATTAATTTGAGTGTTGGATATGGTGGTACATTTCTGTAATCCTACCTACTCAGGAGTCTTAGGTGAGAAGATCTCTTAAGCCCAGGAGTTTGAGACTGCAGTGAGGTATGATCACACCATTATGCTTGGCCTGGGTAACAGACTGACTCTGTATCTAAAAAATAACAAATTTTTTAAAAAATTAATTCATTTCAGATATTTATATATTGATCATGAGAATGCCAGAGAATAAGTTAAAGTTGACTTTTTCAGGCATTCATTGGAGACTTGCTTTAATAAGAATAGTTTCTTTTTTGGCATAATGCTTCTCAAGTAATGATACTTTAAAACAATTCATCTCGTGGACTTTAAGCATTCCTCTTGAAATCTTGTTTTTACTCTCTATCTAGTCAGCCTTTATAGGCAAATCCAAAGGGATGCTTTAGTCTAGTGGTTCTCAGAGAATGGTCTGTGGAGCCCTGGAAGTTGCTGAGACTCTTTAGGCGATTTGCAAGGTCAAAACGAATTTCAAAATGACACCAGGATGTTCTGTGTCTTTTTTGCTGTGTTGACTGTTAGCACTGATGATGCAAGAAGAATGGGGAAGGAATAAAACTGTCGGTGTCTTAGCACTATTTGAGACAGTGGCACCAAACTAGTAGTCTAGTAGGCATTGTGTCCTGCACAGCCTCCCACCAGGAGTGTGATGGAAGTACAAGGAAGCAGTGTAAATGGAGGTACACAGGAATCACTTCCTTTGCACAGTGAAAGATGATGACTGTTTTAAGAAAAAGCACTTATGCCATGGTTTGTGTCGTGAGTTAAACCAGCTGCCTTTTTCATGGAACATGACTTTTACTTGAAAGAGTAACTGACAGAAAACCGATTATTCTGACTTGGATTTGTGGCAGACATTTTCTTGAAAATGAAGCGAATCTGTGACTTCAGGCAAATGTCTGACAGTATTTGTTGCCAAAGAACATGTGAGTTTTCAAGCCAACAATAGAATTCTAGAAAACTTGTATTCACCACCATGGGCTTGATGACTTCTCAGTACTTAGTTAGACTTTTCTGACGAGATAAGCAGTGACATTAACAAATGTGATGTTTTTCATGTTATCTAAATAAATTTGTCAGCATTTGGAAGATCTGCACAACTCACTGGGCCAGGATTTTCCAAATGATTGTTGCTTTTTTGCTAGAAAATCAGGCATAGATAGAAGATTCATTCAAATAGTACAAGATAGATGAATGGATTTTTATGTAACAGAATAGAAAAAATTTACTGACGTATTTTCAGATTCCACCTTGCAACTAACTTTTAAGAAATTGCCACTTGTCAACCAGGCACGGTGGCTCACGCCTGTAATCCCAGCACTTTGGGAGGCCAAGGCGGGCGGATCACTTGAGGTCAGGAGTTCAAGACCAGCCTCGCCAACATAGTGAAACCCCGTCTCTACTAAAATTACAAAACTTAGCTGGGTGTGGTGGTGGGTACCTGTAATCCCGCTACTCTAGAGGCCGAGTCAGAAGAATTGCCTGAACCTGGGAGGCAGAGTTTGCAGTTAGCCAAGATCACACCACTGCACTCCAGCCTGGGCAACAAGTGCAAAACTCTGTCTCAAAAAAAAAAAAAAGAAAAGAAAAGAAACTATCACTTGTCAAGTTTGAGTGTAATATCAAAGAAGATCAAGAATTACCTGAAAAGAATGTTACAGTACGTAGAAAATCTGTATGTAAGCTGGATTTTTTAATGTATACTTATCCAGAGCAAGATGTGACAACAGACTTAATACAGAAGCAAATATGAGTCCAGCTGTCTTCCATTAAACCAGACATTAAAGAGTTTTCTAAAAAATGTAATCAGCACCACACTTCTCACCAAAAGTTTTTTGTTTTGCAAAACATCTTTATTTTTTATTAAAAATATAGGTTTCTTATGTTAGCATGTCACAGGCTTGTTATTTCAAGCAAATTTAAAAATAAGGTTTTTCTTAATTTTTAATTTTAATTTTTAATATAGTATCAATAGATAAAACCTACATTTGGATCCTCAAAGTTTAGGAGTGTGAAGAGGGTCCTAAGTCTAAAATATTTGAGAACCATTGCTTCATTCTAACTCAGTCACAAAATGGAATTAGGGGACATTATACAGGGTTTGTTGTGTGGCAGCTACTTACACGCTCACCTCAGCAAGAGCAGTCCCTGCTGTAAGGGACTAGGAAGCTTGCCTACAGGAAGACAGGCAGGACGTCTCCTATAACATATCAATGCTTTCAGCCAGAAATATATGAGTGGATTTAGTACTCATCTTCTGGAGAGACTTGAGTTTTTAAACTGATACATTTTCATTAGGTTGCTTCTATTCAATTTTATTTCTTGTGTGGCCTCTTTTCAAGGAAGTGACATGTTTCCATCTGAGAATCGTAGAGTTGAGTGTGATCTTAAATATCATGTAGTCACTCTTAATATTTAGGAAACTACAACCCAGAGAGGGGGAAGTAACCCAACAAGTTAGGGTCACAGCTGGGGTTAGAGCCTGGTGTTTGTCCATCAATTGTGTCCTATTAAGGATTTGTATCTCTGGAACTTATGTTACTCATCTTTTGTCATCACCTACCTCTACCAGAGATATTTAAATTTTCCCGTGAGAAGGGAAGGATTTTGAGAGGAAAGAACGTAGCTCTTTTATTTGGAAGCACTTGTTCCAGAGTGGCATTCAGGAGACACCTTCTCCTTCTCTAGTCTGTTTCCCACAGAGCCCTGCATCAATCTAGTGATTTTTTTTCTAGATTGTAGAAAACTTTAGGAAATATAGAGAAAAGTAGAAAAAAGAAAATGAATATCACTTACATCCTTCCATCTAAACATGACTAACAGTAGTCCTGTTTTTGGTGGGAGGTGTGGGGGATTTTGCAGAGACTTGCATAACACACACTTTTTTCCCCCAAATTGTTGATCATGCTGCATTTAAAAGTTTGTATCTTCCTTTATTTTACTCAACATTATGTTGTGAACCTTTCCAGTGACATTAAAAATCCCAAAACTTTTTTGTTTCATACTCATGAAACATACTTGTAACATATACATTCCGTTATATTCCATAATCTATTTAACTGTTATTTTGATGGAAACTTATTTACAATGAGAGTGCATTTATCACACGCACATTTGTGTTTTTCCCAACTTAAAATCATTGACACCCAACCTCTGCTAGAAAAGAGCCCATGTTTTTCACATGGCCACAAGATCCTCCGCAGCCCACCTCACCCTCACCCCACCTGTTTCCCACCTGTTCCTTTACACTCTTCTTCAGGAAGCCTCGACTCCATTTTTACCAACACTCATTTTCCCCCCCCAGCCCTGACTGTCTTCTGCCCTTCTCCTCATTCCCTTTCTGCTCCTATCTATTCTTAAGACCCAACTTACCCCTAATTTCCTCTCTGGGACCTTTCCCAACCGCCTTCCACCAGACCAAGTTTCTTCTCCTCTAGAACATTTTGCAGATGTGACCATTTTAGTACTTTTCCATAGCTTTGCTTGTGTTTACAAATACAATAGTAACACTGTTCATTATTTTATATTGAAACAGTACATTTCTGCATATAGAGTGGAAAGCAGTTCACCTCTCCCTCGTTTGTCTCGCTTTTTTTCCCCTATATCCTACTCCTTTCCCAGATGTAACTATTAGCAGGGTTTTATTGTGTTTGTATTTATGTTTCCCCTTCCAGATTGTGAGCCCCCCAAGCCAGAGTTCTCTGTGCCAGGAGTATCTTATGGGGCGCCCAGGGCCTTTCTGGGAGGGATGAGCGCCTGGAGAGCGGGAGGCATTTGGAGGGGTGATGAGAGGAGATGTCATGCCTCTGCACTCTAGTAAACTCCCTGCTTTCTGTCCTTTCACTGGTGCCGTTTCTAAGGATTTATGAGCAGCTTCCAGAAGTACAGAAAAGAGAGAAGAAGAGAAGAGAAAATCAGAATATAAGTCATACCGGCTACGAGCCCAGCTGTATAAAAAGGTCAGTGGGTCCTCTGTCTAGAGTGGAATGGATCAGATTTATTGGGGGAAAGAGAAATGGAGAAAACACATTGACCTGTTGAGCGTGCAGTCAGAATGAACTGCATTTGGGGGAATGAACTTAAACTCAGAGTGCACGGACCAGTGTTGAAATTTGGAAAAAGGCATCTGTAATTACATTTCAAATCAGGTTTAGCTTCCCATCCATAATTGTGTAAGACCCTTTCCATGAATTCATTTGGAGTGAAAACAAATTGTACATACAGGAGTTCATTGACGTATCATGGTGGAAATGTCCAAATATCAGAATTGTCAGGTTTCCATTCCAGAGGCCCAGGTGGTGATTTCATGCCCCTCGGTGGTGAGTCAGATTCTCTAGAACTGTTAAACTGGAAAATGTTTGACTGCAGCATAAGAGTTGTCCACTTGGGTGGTCAGAGGCCTCTAACTTGTCACCATTCCCTGCCCATAGTCCCAGTGGAGTCAGTGGTGCTGCAAGTCCAAGAACCTCATGGGGCAGGGTTTATGCTACCAATTAATTCTCTAAGAAACCAGACTGGCTCCTATGCCTGAAGGGCCATATCCTTCACTGTACTTGTTTCCTTCTCACCCCCCTCACCACACCCCAGAGGACCCTGAAAGTCAGAAACGAAAAGATCGGTTCATACCAGACTGATGTGGGATGGGAGCTGCTTCTGGAGCAGGCCCCAGAACCCAGGGCGGCTGCCTCAGGTGGAGAGTGGGGCCCAGGCACCACACCACCTGTCTGGTGCATCAGCATCTCAGGGCCAGGTCTCTCCTTATGCTATGTGGGAACTTATGGATTATCTGTCTGTATAGAAATAATAGGTATCGATTATAGATCCTCTTTCCTGAACCTTTCAGGAAGTATTTTTTATATGATGACCATACTTTCTGAAGCAGAGTAAAGTGAACAAGATTTGAGTAGGATCACACTGATTCTCCTTGGTGACATGGCGGGGGGGGGAGAAGTGGCATCTGCCTCTGATGGCAAGAATATCTAACTTCTTTCCTGCCTTACTTTTCTTCTGCAGAGAGTGACCAATCAACTTCTGGGGAGAAAAGTTCCCTGGGACTGACACAAGTTTATTTTCCTCAGAGCATTGGAATTTATTTTATGAACCTAGAGAAGCAGAATCCTTACTTTTGTGAGTCTGGTTGAATAAAGCTTATTCTTTGTCCATGTGTATTTTAGAAGTAGTAACTTATAAAGAGTCTAGGGCAGAGTGGTGATACAAATTCCTAATGGTTTGGGAGCAATACTTTCTGCATAGTGGCCTTGCACAGTGGGCTGTGTGTTACAATGATATGATCAATTCTCAAGAATGAGTCCCTTTTTGTATGTGTTTTTATACTTTTAGAAAATAAAAACTTCTGATTAATTCATGGTAAATAATTCTTTCCCATCTGGAGAGGTGCAAGGAGTTATGCATTGTCTCCCCCGAGATGTCTAAATCCATCATTCGAGGGAAATGGGGTCTTAGAATGAAATGTAGCCTGTCTCTTTAGAAACACAACGTGCTGTAGTGGGAGCATTGTTGTGGGCTTTGAGGAGAGGGTGTCTTGTTAGATGCCCACCGGGTGCACTCAGAGACTGCTGCAGGAGAGGAGTCTGGGGTTCATAGCCTCCTCTCAGCTCCAGTCTAGCTCCCTCAGGGGCTCGCTGTGTAGGCTGGGGAGGAAAGCCAACAGCCTTGACTGATGGGTCTTCCTCCACCCACACTCTTGGTTTTCGGATTAAAGCCTCAGACCATTTATCGTTACACATGAAACCAGCACTTACTACATAAAGGACAACTTCTGAAAAAGATGAGTCAATGAATGAGATAAAGCACATAAAGCACTTAACCCGGTACCTGGATCAGAGTGTAACAGGATTTCTTTTTTTTTTTAATGTGGCCTGGAATTACAGCTAAGGCCCAAAGTGATGGAAGAAGGTTTTCAGCAGCCTCACTATAAGTTCAGAAAACCCCAGTACTAAGGTCAGCAAGGGCCAGTCGTCCACCAAGAAGGCTTCCTGGGACGCTGGATCCAAAAGCAGGCCCTGCCCTCAAGCACAGTTCAGAGCTTCAGCTCTTGCCCTCTGGGCTCCCTGCCACAAAGAGGACACTGAGAAAAGAACCCATGCTGCATGAGGTCAACTCCTAGTTCTTCCCTTTCTTGATGGTCAAGGTAATTAAGCACTTCTGGCCAATTTACCTGTAAAATGAGAGGGTTAATACCTCTAAGCCCCTCTTTAAGTAAACTCTAAGACAATGTGACTATTTCCACCTCTTATGGGACATTATTCAGAAAAGAAACAAATTGTTGTCTCAAACCTGGGTCTGCAAAGAACCCAGGACAGGGTGGAGTCTGATGAGGAATGATGAGCATGATTCTCTCTAGATCCAAGCCTGTAACATCCAGACACCTTCCCAGGGCAGTTACATTTGGTCCTGGGAGGCCCAGGTGGTAGTTGCCAGCCAGCTCCTTCCAGCCCCAGCCAGAACATACGTCCTCAGGAGAACTTGTTAGCATCTCCACTGGGTTCCTTTAAACTGGAAATCTATGGACTTGCTTTCACATTATAACAGTATTCCCTCAAGCCAGCCGTGGGCATGTTCCCGAGGCAGTGTCAAAGCACAGAATGTGGCAAGAAGGGGGCATGTTGTGCAGAGTCTCACAACTGCAGTCTTTCTGTTTGTCCTGTGCCAGGAGACCTTTGGCTGAGTGCAGGCTGGAGAATCCAGGCATCAGCCTCACAATCCCAGGCACTCGCTCAGTATCCGTTCTATCCCAGAGCTCAGGATGGCTTTCCACTCTGCACAGTTCTGTGGGGGCTGAGAGCACTTGCTACAGACCACAGAGTCACCACCTCGTGCGAGCCACTCCTGCAGGCATCAGACTGCTAAGCACCCCACTCTACCATTAGACTTTCCCCATTCCTGGCAGGACCTTGAGCCTTTTATTTTGATTTGCTTTGGGTTTTGTTCTTGCACAGGTGCAGGAAGCCCGAGCGGAGGCTGCACCGTTGCCCCTGGTTCTGAACTGTGGTGGGATTCACTTTTGACTTGTCTCATCCTAGGCCTAGATCACACCTAACGTGGAGGCACTGCCCTCTTCCCTCCTGGAGGTGAGACTCCAGCCTCCTCAGTCCTCTTCCCCAAAGGCGGCTTCTGTTTCAGCCCCTCCCAAGCAAAGACCACCAGTGCAAGTATTTTCAGGGGGAGAGAGTATATGAAGAAAGCAGTCTTTTAACTATAAATCACAATGTATTTTGTATGTTCCAAATGATTGTTTGGAATGATCAAATGAATGATTGTTTGGAATGTTGTCTAGATATTATCAAAACAAAAACAGACCAGAATTTATTCGCCTAGAGAGTAACGAATGACTCTTCATAAGAATGCTGGTTTTGACCAAAGAAATTTTTATTACTTGTCACAAGTAAGGAGCACTGGGAATGTTCTCCAAAGTAGTGTCTCTTAAGAGAAAATGACAGGAGGGCGTTGTGTGGTGTCATAGAGGGGAGAGGGTGCATCCTTGCATGTAGAGGAGGGGTCCCTGTGGCACACATGCAGTGAGTCATGGTGCCAGCACATAGGACGTATGCTATGGTAATGAGGCTACAGCCCTCCCGGGGGTGCAGGCTTTAAGCATGGTCATGAGGAAGGTATACCAGGGTTCATCTGTAAGTTGTCCAGGTCTGTCAGGAGCTGGTTCCAACCAACTAAGTGACCGAATTTCACACAGGGTTTGGGATAAAACTAGCTGCAAGGCAAGAGGCTCTAAAACAGGCTAATTGCTTAAATTTACAAAATTCCTATATTCCCTGGATTCCCTCCCTGTTGGCCTACAAATTTCCATGTCACTCCTTAGTCTTGAGAGGTCATTCTTCCGTAACTTCGTGCTGATTAGGGATGCTGTGTCCAGAGATATTAGGGGAGTGAAAATCTCTAGACACTAAAGGTAAATGTGTTTTAGGGTCTCCCAAGATAGGTGGCAAAGGCTGGTATTGTTGCAAGCTGCAGCTGAAATTTTTCTAATCTGGAAGATAGAAATTGTACCTAGAGATTTAAGATCTAGGGACCAAACAACGGTAGTACAAACAATAAAGTTAGTAGTTCTGTTAGGGACAGAATATTATGAAGTAATTGGTATTGCTGATTTGATTGGGCATAGACCTTCCTAATGTCAACTTCTATTTCCCCTGAGGTGTTTACTCAGGGACAGCAAGAGGAATTAGTAACTGCACACACTCCTCCCTGTTCCACTAAAAGATAATCTAATACTATACGGTTATCTAGCAACATATTTACCAAGGAGTCAACTGAGGATGCTGAAGACTCAAGTTTTCTAGTCAAGTGTCTTACAGTGGTTTCATGATAAGCAAATCCCCCAAAGAGCAGCCATCCTAGATGCTGTTCCCATCCCCCACCAAAATTTAAACTCATTGCTCTTTTTGACCTGACTTGTGGGCCTGCTTCAACAGCCTTAACATTAGAGGGGCTTGCAGGCCAATTGCATTGTCCTTCCATCCAAATGTCCTTCCATCCTTCCATGCAGGGATGAGCGATGCCAAGTGGGGTAAGGGAAGAAACCTTGAGGCAAACAGGCGTGGGATAGACATTTGTAGGGGCGGAGCACAGAGGAACACATGCCCCCAAGGGGCACATACTCATTTGGAGATAAAGACATTTAGCTAGGTGTGGTGGCTCACTCCGAGGCGGGCGGATCACCTGAGGTCAGGAGTTCAAGCCCTGTCTCTACTAAAAATACAAAAAATAGCTGGGCATGGTGGTGCACACCTGTAATCCCATCTACTCGGGAGGCTGAGACGGGAGAATCACATGAACCCAGGAGGCAGAGGTTGCAGTGAGCTGAGATCGTGCCACTGTACTCCAGCCTGGTTAACAGAGTAAGACTCCATCTCAAAAAAAAAAAGACATTTAATAGTTGTGCTGTTTGGCTCAGGTGCCATTATCCTTACATAATGGGAGACAGGCCCACCCCCGCAGGTGGTCCCTATCTCTGCAGTCAGCTGAGACATTATTCTTATAAGCCGTTGGCCTGTTTACCTGGGTGTACCATAAACTGAGGCTTGGTATTCTTTACCATGAACTGCATTTACTGCTCTGTCCCCCAATATTTTTTATTGATGTTCATGTCACGACACTGGTAAGTCATACTGGGGTGGCAGGTGGTAGTGTTCAAGGAGGCTGGTTACCTCCCTTTTGGGTGTGGTCCTGTGTCAGTGTAGTAAGTCTGTCCTGGAGGAATTTCATAGCCTCTGCATATCTGATATACAGCTGAGCCATTTAGCAAGGTTGACACCTAGGTGGCATTTGCTATAGAGGTGTTAGTCAAGGTGATGCAAGGGATTTCCTCACTTTCTGGGAAGAGGGTAACCACAGGGGAAGGGGAGCTTGTTCCAGTTCTGTGGATGAAAGTGAAATTTGAGGATTGCTACAAGTCCTCTCACTTGGGCAGACCAAGCTTGTGGGTGCCTATAACATATCCAGCCCTGGAACAGGCTATTTCCCTTCACTGTGATGTGGGGAAAACTGACTGTTGTATTGTCTTCCCAGAGACCGCTGGTCATGGTAATAAAAAGGGACTAAGCAGTAGAGACGGACCAGGTTCATTATATACTAGATGGTGATTTAGCACCAATTAAGAATTTTTACAGAATGTAAAAGCATAGAGATTCCTGTAAGAATGAAGGAACTCCTGATGTATCGAGAACATTGAAAGGGCACATTTTACTTATCTATGTCCCTTCTCTGGAAAGGAGCTTGAGATCAGAGGCCAGTTCATAGGAGTAAGTTGGATCTAATGAAGCCTGGTCTGAGGGCTCTGGTGCAGGCTTAGTTCTGGAATAACAGATCCAGGGTCTGAGCCTCTGCAATTTAAGAGAAGAGTGAGTGGTTACCAGCACAGGGTAGGGCCTAGTCCAGACCGGATTTAGCTGGTCTTGAGATGATTTAGATTTCCAAGTCTTAAGGTGAACTCAGTCTTGAGGTTGATACGGTGATGCATAAGGTTTTGATATGGTTAGGCTTTGTGTTCTGACCGAAATCTCATCTTGAATTGTAATCCCCATAATCCCCCACGTGCCTAGGGAGAGACCTGGGTAGGTGATTGAATCATTGGGGATGTTTCTCCCATGCTGTTCTCATGGTAGTGAATTCTCACAAGATCTGATGGTTTTATATCATTCCTCACTCTTCTCTCTCCCGCCGCCATGTGAGAAAGCCTAAGCTTGCTTTCCCTTTGCCTTCTGCCATGATTGTAAGTTTCCTGAGGCCTCCCCCAGCCATGTGGAACTGTGAGTCCATTAGACCTCTTTCCTTTATGAATTACCCAGTCTCAAATATTTCTTTTTTTTCTTTTTTTTTTTTTTTTTTTGAGACGGAGTTTTGCTCTTGTTGCCCAGGCTGGAGTGCAATGATGCAATCCTGGCTCACCACAGCCTCCACCTCCCAGGTTCAAGTGACTCTGCCTCAGCCTCCGGAGTAGCTGGGATTACAGGCATGCGCCACCATGCCTGGCTAATTTTGTATTTTTAGTAGAGATGGGGTTTCTCTGTGTTGGTCAGGCTGGTCTCGAACTCCCAACCTCAGGTGATCTGCCTGCCTCAGCCTCCCAAAGTGCTGGGACTACAGGTGTGAGCCACCACACCCGGCCCAGGTATTTCTTTATAGCAGTGTGAGAATGTACAAATACCATACCAAAACGTGATGATTCATGGACATATTTAATTATAGCCCAGCCTAGGTTTTCTGGAATCCAGAGTCTTCCTTTGTCATTAATAGCTCATCCTTCTAAATCCAAATGTGGGAGATACCCTTCCCATTTGAATTTTTCTAATTTCTGAGTGCTAAGGCCAGAACGTGTAGAGTAACAAATCTGGGGGTCAGGGTCATTTGCAAACATTCACCTGTTCATGCTGCCTTCTTAGCAGTTGTGTCTGCTTGGTTATTTCCTTTTATAATCTCAGAATTCCCCTCTGGTGATTCCAACAGTGGACCACCACTACCCTTTTAAGTAACTGTACTGCCTGTAACCACTGTAATATTTCTTGTGCATGCCTAATCTCCTTATTTTCCACAGTCAGGGTTAAAAGGGGGGATAGTCCCAGAGGCATTCTTGTAATCTCTCTAGGAATTGGGTGGTTTTCATTAGGGTTTTGTTCTGTTTCCTGGAGTTTTCCCCAATTGACTGGTGGCTGGCTTACTTACCTCATGCCTCTGAGCAGCATATCCCTGTTATCACTGGAGTCCCAGTTTGGGTCTGCTGTTGGGACTGACACCTCAGCAGCCAAGTAGATTTGTTAGCCCATGTTATCAGCCTACATCTTGTCTGCCTCTTCCTTAGCTTTGGCCATGATGGTAGATTTCTCTTCCACCATGAGCAGAGTTGCCATTAAGGTCTGTGTGTCTGACCAAATGAGGTTATGTGTGAAGAATATTCCCCTTACGAGAGTTATGAACTCTCATGGGCTCACTGGTAAGCCTTTAATATGGGATTTGTCATTATACAAATCAGCAGTTGTAAGAGGTACATAGACCCAAGCAAAACCTCCCTCTCCATCAGACACCTGCCTGGGTGGGAACCATCCCACTCTGGGGTTATGTGTGTTCCCTCTCAGGGAATTTGGTATGCTGGTAACTTGAGCTACCAAATCTATTTGACTGCTGAGATGTCATTCCCAACAGCCAACCCAAACTGGGACCCCAGTGATAACTGGGATTAAGAACAGCCGGATCATTATAGGAGTATGCTGCTCAGAGGCATGAGGGAAGTCAGGAGGGGACTGGTGAGTGGGGTTCCCCAGCAAAGAGGGGTACATCAGCAGGCCTCGTAAAATGAGTTTGGATAAGGTTTGTCTTTTTTATTCTCTAGAAGAATTTAATGTAATTTGCTGCTTAAATGATTAGGATAATTCACCAGTGAAACCCATCTGGGCCTGGATTTTCTTTTGTGGGATTCAAGTTTTTCAATAACTATTCAGATTTTCAATTTTGCTTTTATGCCAAGGTTTGGTAAGTTGTGTTTTTCAAGTAATTTTTCCATTTCATAGAAATTTACAAATTCATTGATACATTGTTATAATATTCTTTTATCTTTTTAATGTCTAGAGGTTCTAGGATCTGTAGTGATGTTCTGTTTTATTCCTGATACTGTTTTTGCCTCCTGTCATTTTTACCTGATCACTCTTTCCAAGAGGTGTATAAGTTTCACTAGTATTGTCAAATAACCCACTTTGGGTTTTATTGATTTTTCTCTATCATATATTGGTTTTAAATTGATTTTTTTTTGTTGTTTATTTGGGATACTGCTATTGCCATAGCAGGAGGCACAGCCAGCTCCACAGAGTTCGGAGGGCTTGGCAAATATGGAGGAAGACCCTTGCTTTTCCCTGGAGGTGTTGAGAGTTTAATTCCCAAGGAAGTAGGGGGATTATTTCCCTGTATTGACAGAGATTCCAGTTTTTGAGTTGGACTAGAGAACCTCACTTCTCTTGAAGGAGAAATTGAGAGTTTCCTCCTCATTCCCTTCCCTACAAGTCCTCACATGACTGGTTCTTCCTCTCCAGGGGCTTCTAGAATTAGCAACATGGTTCCCTTTGGTCCTTTGGCCAATTGCACATCCTGCATTTCTTCTGTAGGGCTGGGGTGTTGATAGAGGGCCATAAGACATTATATATAGGGTATTTTATCCCATTTACCTTGTTTCTTACAAAATAAGTCCCAGTTGGAGAATTGTGTTACTAATATATGTAAGTAACTCATGTTCAGACCATCTCTCCTGATTTCCTAGGGAATACTAGTATTACAATAATATATCATTTGCTTTTTGGTCATGGATGGATATCCAAACAGTTTCCAGTGCCAGAGAAGGCAATCTAATGGGCTCTCCTCCAGTATTGAGAGCTGGTTGGGACATTGATCACCAGCTACGGAGGTCTGTCCTGCAGACCCTGACTTCGAGACAGATGAATGAATACACTCTCACACCCAGTACAGTGATTTGAGTGGGCTAGGGATGGTTGTTAACTGCTTTCAGAAGGCAATTGCAGGTAACTGATGATGACTCCCTGTTTGTCCTCACATTTATTCAGTATAGATTTAATAACAGAGGTTCTAAGTCAACACACTTGTGGATAATTAACATGGTTAAAGAGGGGTTTTATGAATGATAAAAGCTTTTGGTTTCAGGGCCCAGAATAAACACCATTGTTGTGTAATTCCCCTTTGACCTCCCCCCCTGAGAGGACCATCCAGCAAAGTTTACATGAGTAAACAGAGTAGGGACAAAGGAATGTGGGGTAAACTGACCTCACTGGGGAAGATTTTATTATTCCTAATCTTTACCCTATGACTTAAAGTTCTAATGTAAGAACCAGCTGCCTTCACCCCATTCCATTAAAACCTTTCGGACTTCCAAAAGGTTTGAGACCATAATCTTATAACTTTCCCTGGTATTTTGCCAGCCACCCCAAGTAAATCGCAACACCTGGTTCCCCCATATTCTAGGCTATTTGCCCAGAAGTCTTGATTCCACCCTCCAAGGAGCTTCCACTGGGGATTAGTGATGACAAAAATCCTGTAACTCTTGGCCTGTAGGATATTTCTGGTCCTTTCAGCTTGCTACTACACCCAGGCCACTATGGAGTGGAGGTGTTGGGGAGCTAGGAGAGGATAGATAGGGGTTGCCTCTCCCCAGATCATGTTCAGTCTGGGGTAGCTTCCCTGGAGATCTCATGGAGATTCCAGAGTAGTTCTGGATCCGGCTTGAGTGGTGTGAGGTATGTAAGTCAATCAAGTAAGCAAGGTGTTCCTTCTGGAGAGGGTGCACACTCTGTTCATGTAAACTCTACATCACTGTATTTTGGTTCCAGGAATTATAATCCCACCTAAACTGCCCCCTTCTAAATTAGGCCTCTTCAAATCAATAACAGTTCTGTGACTGCTGGAAAATGGAAGCCCAATATTTTAGGGATTACCACAGACTAAAGGGAAGGGAGTCCAGACTTCACATTCATTCAGGCCTCAAAGATGCACAAGTATTGACAAAAATAATCAAGCATTCAGCCCTACAGATATACCAGACAGGGTCAAACTCTTGAGAATGCTTGTCTTTTAGGGCTTCCCCCTTGTTAAAATGGACAGAGATATCTTTCAACTCCTAGACCTGAAGGGGAGTCCTGCCTGTTTCGAACAATCCTGGATCCCTTCAGCTAGGTCCTAAACCTGACAACTGAGAGTCCTAATAATCAAAACCAAAACCACTCTTTACTCACTTTACAGAACCACCAACACTTGCTGCCTCAAAGTTGCACCAAATGAAAGGTCCAAGCAACCACTTCTGCTCTCCTGTGGTGGGCAGGGGCGCCCTGCGGCCCTTCACCAGTCTCCCCCTCGGCAACTTAACCCACTCATGCTTCCTCAGACTGCTGCTTCGCTTGTAAGGAGCCTATAAGAGAGGTCAAGTCAGGGCTCAGTCCATAGTCCCATCTGGGTCAACTAGATTTGTTTCCCAGACACTACACACACAGCAGGGTTTGTTTGCCTGGTGAGCAACAAAAGGATCTGAGAACACAGGTTTTGATCAGTAGGAGTTTTATTACATGTCACAAGTAGGAAGAACACTGGGAGTGTTCTCCAAAGCAATGTCTCCTAAGAGAAAATGACAGGAGGGCATTATGGAGTGACAGAGAGGGGAGAAGGTGCATCATTGCATGCAGAGGATGGGTCCCTGTGGCACAGATGCAGTGAATTATTGTGCCAGCACATGCTATGGTAACGAAACTATAGCTCTCCCAGGGTGCAGGATTTAGCATTGTAATGAGGAAAGTTCACTCAGGTTCATCTGTAAGTTGCTAGGGTCTGTCAGGAGCTGGTTCCAACTGACTAGATGACCACATCTCACAAAGGGTTTGAGACAAAATCAGCTGCAAGGCAGAAGGCTGTAAAACAGGCTGATTGCTCAAATTCATTAAATTCCTTCCCCTCCCTGGGGGCCCGCCCTGTCTGTCAGTATAGCCAGTCCTTAGAAAGTGAGGCCAAGCTGAACTGTTGACATGGTCTGTGTCTTCATGAGTCTGGGAGCTTGTAATTTTACCTCTGATGCTAGACTTATTTTTACTGGTTCTGAAGTTGCTTACAGCCCTTTCCCAGTTTCTCACTAAATACTCATGAAAGGCGATGGTGGGGGAGTGGGCACGGGGAAAAAGGGAATGGTATTAAAATTAAAGCTAACATCATTGGCCTCCAGGTGGCACTCCTGGCTCATCTCCATAGCCCTTGGCCCTTGGCACTGCCCAAGATGAGGGTCCTGATCTAAGGAAACTCTACCACCATCAAAGCTGGGGTGGTGGCTATGGGGGCATCATTTTCCAAGTCTGACTAGGCCACATTTTAAGGGGATCAGAGTCACAAGGAACACAGATGTGGACTACTAATTTTCTTGGCCTAAGTAGTCCTAGCCCTCTGTGCTCCTCTCCAGCCTTTTAGTGAGCTATGGTGGGCCAAGAAATGCTCAGTAGCCCAAGCCATCTCCCGTGTAGGCACTGGAGTAAAATCCTTGCCTATGTGTGTGTGTATTTGTGTGTGTCTCACTCTGTTCTGGACTCATTTCCTTCAGTGGTGGTGGCTTTAGTTTGGATACTCTGGTTGTTGCAGAGATGAGACCCAAGGATCCACTCTGGAGAAAATAGAGCCCTCTTGAGAGGTCAGCCCAACTTGCTAGACTTCTGCATGGGGCTTGGGGTTCAACATTCCAGCCTGTCCCCAATAAGTCATGGCCCAAATTCACATATTCCTTTGATCCCTGACACTGTCTCATCACAGTGTCTGGCCTCACCATTGCTCCAGTTAAGTTCAGGAACCTCAGTGAACTATGACACAGATGGGGCTAGACTGAAAAAGTGGCTATCACAGTCTTCATTTCATGAGACAGAGGTGAACTGAGAAATGATGGAAGGTGCTTCAGAGACGTCTTAGTATTTGTCCCTAACTTAGGCAGAAAGTCTTGGCTACACTGGAAACTGGGGAAGACCCCTCTCATACTCAGGAGCCACCCCCCACACTGGTGCCATCTTATGACAGGCAAGCATCAGCTCCAAAGCCAATAAAACAACTAGGAATAGGAAACATTGCTTCAGATTTAGTTGTTGTTTCCCTGAATCTCCCAGTAGGTAATAAGCTCCACAAAGACAAGAATGACAGCCATCTTGTTCTCCTTGTTTCTCTGAGGCCTAGTACAACATGTAGCACGTGGTTGGCTCAATAAGAATTTGTTGAATGGGGGCCAGATGTGGTGGCTTGTGCCTGTAATTCCAGAACTTTGGGAGGCCAAGGTGGGAGGATTGCTTGAGGCCAAGAGTTCAAGATTAACCTGTCCAACACAATGAGGCCCCTATGTTTAAAACAAAAAAAAAGGATTTTTTTGAATGGCACACAGAGAATAAACAATCCAGATGAGAGATCAGAGGTGCTGGAAAAGACCAGGGAGATCTAATCATTAAATCAGGTCATCTAAATGTTAGGAGGAGTCATTTGGACATCTGATAGAGTTTGGCATTAAGTAAGTGATGAATACACAGAAAACTGAATAACAGCAAAAAGGAAATTATCAATTCTAAGGAAAAAGATACAAATCAAAAGCCTTCAGGAAAGAACAGGTCTTCATGGCTTACTGTATAGGTTATCTTAAAATAACACAGAATAGTGATGTAGCCCAAATGGCCATCTAACCACACTGGGAAGCTGAGGAGCGGGGAGAGGGGGGAAGAGTGCGTATATGCATGCAGGAGACTTGTCTTCACCCTCCTCAGCAGCCAGGCAGCAGACAGGCTAGACCTGGACAGTGGAGCGGGAGCCACACAGCCTGTTGAAGAGGTGCTGGGAGATGTAGGGGTTGCTGTTTCACATGACAGATTCATGAACTCTGGCTGTTTAAAATAGATACATATATAATTTTAATAGAAATAAAAACCAAAAATAAAAAAGACTTAAGTGTAAAAGGCAAAAACATTATAGTTTTTAGAGGAAAATATAAGAGTAAGAATTTAATGGAAAAATGTCTTAAGGGACAAAGTGCCAACCGTAAAGAAAAAGATTGATAAATTCCTATAATAATGAATATAAAATTTTTGTTTATTGAAAGGCACCATAAATACAGTGAAAAGACAAGGCACACAGTGAAAGAAGATAATTGCAGTACATGTGATCAACAAAGGATTTGTATCCAGAATATATAAAGAGCCTCTGTGAGTCAATTTTTTAAAAACACAGTTTATATTTAAGTCTCTTTAAGGTGATGTGGTTTGGCTGTGTCCCCACCCAAATCTCATCTTGAATTGTAGCTCCCGTGATTTCCATGTGTCGTGGGAGGGACTCAGTGGGAGGCAATTGAATCATGAGGGTGGGTTTTCCCCATGCTGTTCTTTTCATAGAGAATAAGTCTCATGAGATCTGAGGGTTTTATGAAAGGCAGTTTCCCTGCACATGCTCTCTTGCCTACTGCCATGTAAGATGTGCCTTTTTCTTTATAAATTACCCAGTCTCACATATTTCTTCATAGCAGTATAAAAATGGTCTAATATACATGGGCTAAATAAACTCATGAGCAGTTAACTTTATAGAAAAACACAAATAGCCCATAAACATAAAATGTTGACTGAGTTCATTACTAATTAGGGAAATGCATTTTATGCATAGAATAAAATACCTTTTTACACTCACTGGATTGGCAAAAAGTTTTGTCTGACACTCTTAAGTGTTGACAGGGATGTTGATCAACTGGAATTCACACACTGCTTGAGGAAGTTTGTGTTTACTCTGCAATTCAGCACTCCTGAAAGGTGCACACCAATAATCAGCCCAGGAAGGTTCACAAAAACTTCAGCAAAGATGTCCTTTCACCCTTGCAAAGAACTAGAAACAACACAAGTGTCCTTTGATAAGAGAATGGGTAAATGACAAGTGGTATGTCATGCGAAAGAATTCTAGACAGAAGAGAAAATTAAGGAACATCAGACTTAGTGAATCTTAGAGATGATGTTGAGTAGGCACAAAAAACTACAGCAGAATACATTGTATGATACCTCATCATAAAGTTCAAAAGCAAGCCAGGGTAAGCATGTTGTGCAGGAACACCTGGGGAACTGTGTCATTTTAGGATTGAACAGATAGATGGATAGATGATAGATAGACAGGCAGATGGATTTTTTTAAAACTCAAAATAGTAGTTACCTCTAAAGGGAGCTAGGATTGGAGAAGAGACACTTAGCTTTGAAAGTATTGTCAAATATAGTGACCTTTCTAGTTCATTTGGGTGCTGGGTTCAGGGGTATTCATTTTATTGTGTACTATAATTTATGTGAGACGTTTTAGTATATTAAATATGTTCTAATCTTACAGTAAGCAGTTTGGCAAACAGATTCATAACTAAGTATAATGTGTGGGTCTTAAGAAAAACGCTGCTGTGAACATCAGGACCCAACTGTGCTTGTCTCTCACTGCCCTTTGTCAGCTTGCTCAGTTGAGAAGTTCCTCCCCCTTATCCTGAGCATGAGAACTCAGATAATGCCTCAACTGTTCTGATCACTGTCAGGGAAATACACATTCTACCATGCTCACTTTTCACTGAAAGCTCAGTTTCCACTCAACAAGTAAAAGTGTTAATAATCAAAACTCCCAACTTGAGTCTGAGTTAAAATCTCTCTTCCCCTGCCAGGCCTCTCTGTGCAGCATCTAGGGGAGCATAGTCCCCTCTGTCCCTGCCTGACAAGGCTCTCCTCCCCAGCAGCGCAGGGAGGTTTCTGACCCATCTGTGTATGTGGGTCTGTGTGGTAAGGATGGAGACCACAGCTTGGTGTCCTGCCCTCTCACCCTGGCAGTTCATTGTCTCAAGCTGACTTTCTTGGGTGTTTTCATGGTTTCTTCTGAGGCGTCCCTCTGAAATATTGGATCATAACTCCAGCAATGCAGGCAATAAGTTTTCTCCGGCTTCTGGTCCTCCTCCTTCTCCCAAAACCTGGTTTCTAGCAGTCACTCTGCGGACTCAGAGTCTTCTTGGCCCAGTGCCAGCCTCTTGCATGTCCCAAATCTTGTTCTCAGAAAACACTTATGCATCCTATGCTGGGGTGAGCTCTAGGAGTGCAGGATCACCTAAGGGCCACAGCCTAGCTAGGTCCTGACACCTGCACTCTGGGTTTCTCAGGCGTGACTCAGCCCCAGGCTGCTGAACCTCTCCCATTGAAGGGAATGTCTGTCAAATGCTGAAAGTCAGCATCTCGACCTGGAGTCACAGCACCTGTAGCATAACTCCTCCTGAAATGGAGGTTTTTCTTTAGAGATTGGTCCATATGCCTTATCCCTGGACTTCTGAGAAGAGTGGACAACCTGTGGACTGGACTTGAGTTTGGAATTTAAAGAAGTGTCCACAGTAGGGCTACCAGATGAAGCAAGTAAAAACACAGGATGCCCAATTAAATTTGAATTTCAGATAAATGATTTTTAATGTTTGATTCTGTTCCATGCTAAAAATTGCCCACTGTTTATGACAGATTTATTGGGGCATTCTGTATTTTATCAAGGACACATTCAGTTGGAACAGTAGCACAAAGCCTTCCCAGTGCCTTGTGGGTGAAAGAAGGGCTGCCAGCGAAAGGAAAGAAACACCCAGGGATCTCGGTGACATCGGGAAGCAGCATCCAGACCATGTAAGGACACTGCCTGCAGGGCCAGAGTCGATGTCTGGGGAAGTTTTCTAATCTGTCTCAAGTCAGGTGGGGAGATTTCTTGGGAAAGGAAAACCAGACACAGTAGGACAAATATTGTATAGTTCCACTTATGTGAAATAAAATAGGCAAGTTCGTTAGAGACAGAAAGTAGAACAGGGATTAACAGGGGCTGGAGGAGACGACGAAGGGTTCTTGCCTAGAGGGTACAGAGTTTCTGTTTGGGATGATGAAAAACTTCTGGAAATAGATTGTGGCGACAGTTACACAACATTGTGAATATAATTAAAGCCACTGAACTGTACAGGTTAAAGTGGTTAGTTGTATGTTATATTTACCATAATAAAAAAATAGGGAAAAAAGGAAGGGGAGATTGTCTGGCCGGCAGACTTTCCCTGCATGTGCACACATGTAAAACAAAAATGAAGCAAAAAAAGAAATTCTAGTTTAATTAACCAGTAAGCAATATGTAAAAGGAAATCTGAATGTCATTAGAATTTTACCAGGTTCAGAATAAAATACCATCCTTCAAATTGAACAAATTACTTATTAGCTGAAGAAAGGTGAAAGGAAGTTGGTAGTTAACAGTCTAGATTTCTCACTAATGGGTCCAAGTCACTGACCTCTAAAATTATCTTAGATTGTGCCCTCCCTCCTTCCTACTTTCTACAAAACTATGAGTCTCTTACCCTATGCTTGCCCAAAGGGTTCTCTGTACAAATCACAAATCTGCATTTGCCTTTCCCTGGAAGTCCCTGTGTTCCCAAGGGCTGGCCTCATCCACAGCCACTGCCTACAGCCCCAGTTCAGGCAAAATGATCACTCCCTTTCTACAGGTGTGGAGACGAGAAACTGTGGAAATAAAAGACACAAGACACCGAAAAAGACAAGACAGAGTTTGGGCCCAGGGGTCCACTCCCAACCGAAGCGCAGAGTCCGGCAGTGGCCCCGAGTGTCCACACACTCTCCCTTTTATTCAGTACAAAGCAGGGGTCAGGGTAGGTAGGGTGAGGTAATGGTGGTCAGTGATAGGGTCAGGTAAATCACATGTCTTAGGGATGGGGGCCCAGGACTTTCAAGTAGCCAAGATGAGATAAGGAGCATAACGCATCAGCACTTTTTCCATATTTGTCAAGAAAGAACAAAGACATAAGACTTATGTTACTTTTACTGATTATATCTTCTAAGAAAAAGAGGAACCAGGTGCAGAAGAGGAACATGAAAGTGGACATGGAACGTGACCACTGAAGCACAGCATTACATAGAGACAATTAAGTCCTCGGGTGTCTGTGGGCCTCTCTGACAGCTGCCAGGCCTACTGCAAGAGCTTGGAGGAGCAGAGTTTTCTCCTCGCTCCAGGGAAGGAGACATCTTGGACATCTCCTTCCACAGCTGGCTAAACAGCGGGCGCTTTCCCAGCGCTGGCACTGCCACACAGCCAAGGCGCCCTCCAGCAGCCCTTATGCTGGCGTGACAGGGCTTAGAGCGTCTTGCCTTAGGGTCACTTCTTTTGCCCTCACCCAAGCTTGTCATATAGCTAAAGACAAATCAGTAAGTGTTTAGACAGATAGCTGATATGTTTTTGGAGTAGTACACAATTTTGACATGCTAGGGAAACTCTAAAGGTTTCTCACTTCTAGTGGGACCCCCATCAAAAATGGACTCCAATTAGATAAACTCCTTTATGCCATCATGTTATCATCATAGATTGCTGTTATTGATCGAAGCTCATACCTGCAGAACTGAACCTGAATATCAAGGAAATGCTTAGCAGATATTTTATGCTAAATCAGCTAGCACTGAAACTGTTAGGATGTGCAATCTGAATGAACTCCATAAAGTTAATCCAAGCCAACTACCTTACAATGACCTATTTAATAAACAATGCACTGCACCTGATTTGGAAAAACAAAATTGGTATCTAAAAGGATATAAATTCAATGTTAAGCACAAACTCACAGAGGGCTTAGATGGCTGCCTGGTCCTTCCATTGTCAAAAGCTCTGCACTCCACAACTCATCATGGAACAGAAAAATTGATCCAAATTGTGAAAAAATACTTGTGGGATGACTCTTCCAAAATTGCTAGAATATTTTATAACCAATGTTGGCTTGTCAAACCCATAGTCCTGGAAAAACAAGTCAAGTGGTATATTTCTACCACCTAATGGACCATTTGAACATTTATAGATGGACTTCATTCAGTTACCAGTTTCAATGGGGGTCTCAGTATGTTCTTATAATAGTTTGCATGTTTTCTGGTTGGGTAGAGGCCTTCCTGTGTAGAAAAGCTGATGCTGTGACAGTAGCTAAGAAATTATAAGAAAATGTGTTTCCTTTATGGGGCATCCCTGAAAAAAAAACCCCAGCAATAGGGGGACTCGTTTTATTAGGCAAGTTATAAAGCAGTTAAACAAGGTGCTGTGGATACAACGGCACTACCGTTGTCCCTATTGCCCTCAGTCTTCTGAAAAGGTTGAAAGAACAAATGGCATATTAAAACTGAAATTGGCAAAGTTAACTGAATCAGTTGGGTTGCTTTGGCCAAAGGTACTATCACTGGATTTAATGGCAATCAGATCCACTCTCACTAAAAACCGTAAGTTGACCCCTTATGAAATAGTCGCTGGAAGGCCTATGCCCCTAATAGTAGAACCTCATGCGTCTCCCTGTCTCCTAAATTTGAATAAGTATTGCAAGGCCATTATACCAAAGTGTACTTTCACTAGATAAAGGAAGCTTTCAAGATCCACCATCTGAGGATAATCAAACCTTCCACAGTCTAGAACCTGGAGATTGGGTCTTCTGGAAATGACATCTGAGGAAGGCTGCTCTTGAACCTCTTTGGAAGGGACCATGCCAAGTTCTTCTTACCACCTACACTGCATCGAAGCTTTAGGGCCTTGAAACTTGGGTCCAAATCTCACAACTCAAAAAGGCCCCTACAGAATTCTGGAACTGTACACCTGCTGGAGACTTCAAGGTAAAGCTGACCAAGGAAATCTCTCTCCAGAAGCAGCAGGCATTCTAGTTGTGGGCAGCTTTCCCAAGATCATAGATCAAGACGTCTGTATCATCATGAAAGACTTACTTTTTTTTTTCCTCATTTAGCATTGCCCTAATTCTTTCCTTTTTCCTGCAGAAAAATCCACGGGACCATGATCAGTGGAGCTTTAACTTGAGCCTATGCTCTAGCACAAAACTAGGGTTTGTGAGTTACTGGGTTTGTGTGCTATTGCCAAAAAAATAAGGAAACAGTTCTGCTAATGTCTGTGCCTCTCCTTGTTCCCAGTGAGGGTCACTCCAAAACTCCAGACTCCAAGGGAAGAATGGGAAGCTATCCCTGATATGCTGAATATCACTGCTACTTGCTTTGGCTTTCCTGCACTCAACTTTTCCTTTTTTTTCTTTTTTGAGACAGTCTCACTCTGTTGCCTAGGATGGAATGCAGTGGCCTGATCTCATGCAGCCTCCGCCTCCCAGGTTCAAGCAATTCTCCTGCCTCAGCCACCCGAGTAGCTGGGATTATAGGCATGCACCATCACACCCAGCTAATTTTTAGTAGACACAGGGTTTCACTATGTTGGCCAAGCTGATCTCAAACTCCTGGCCTCAAGTGATTCACCAGCCTGGGTCTCTCAAAGTGCTGGGATTACAGGTGTGAGCCACCATGCCCAGCCTTAACTATTTCAATTAATAACCTAATCATTACCAAATATAGAAAACCAATCCAAGTGATGGTTGCAGAAAGATATTGTGCTTTCAGGCAACATGCACTCAAGATATGGGAATTACCTATGTGAGTACAAGTAATTACTTGTATAATGTCACCAGATTAAATTCAACAGGGTCTCTTTTTGCTAAATGTGTTATACACCTTACGACATGCTATAAGGGGAGCACAAAAAGGTAAATTTCGCAGTGGATTTTGTTCAGGAGCTATGCAGATTTATTAATGAACAAATCTAACTGACCCTGCTCAAATGCAACTAGGTGGCCCTGTTTTTCAACTCCCAAGGGCCTGTATTGGGTCTGTGGATAACCTGCATATTTCATTTGGCCTCCTCATTGGCTCAGATCTTGCTATTTGGTCTGGCTCACTTCTGCCTTTCAAATGGTTTCGCCTAAAAATTCTCTTAACAGCTCTTACGATTGTAGGCCAAAATAGTCAATAACTGAAATTAGCACTAGCTTTGAAATAGACAAAGATAAGCTAGATTACACTGAGGAAAGATTCCAGTGGGGTTCCTGGGGGCTCACTCTTGATGGTAGTGGGATACTAGTTGTATGGAATCTAAAGCTAATCCATATTTGGGGTCTTGGATTTTGTAGCCAATCAGACTTCCCAGTGTTTCAGACAGGTAGAAACTACTCTCCAAAAGGTAGATGTGGCTGGGTGCAGTGGCTCACGCCCATCATCCCAGCACTTTGGGAGGCCAAGGCAGGTGGATTGCCTGAGGTCAGGAGTTCAAGACCAGCCTGGCCAACATGGTAAAAACCCATCTCTACTAAATACAAAAACTTAGCCAGGTGTGGTAGCACATGCCTATAGTCCTAGCTGCTTGGGAGGCTGAGGCAGGAGAATCGCCTGAACCTGGGAGACAGAGGTTATGGTGAACTGAGATTGCGCCACTGCACTCCAGCCTGGGTGACAGAGCGAGACCCTATCTCAAGCAAAAAAAAAAAAAAGAGGTAGATGTTACAGTTAACATCATGCAGCTTCATATCTTTTTTATTCAAGGTGGGGGGCCTGTTTGGTATTGAACAGAACAGAATGCTACACATATCTCTCTCCTGGTTTTGTTACTACAGAAAGCTTAAGGTAAAGGTACCTAATACTGCTGTTTCCTTAGACACTGACACCATATACAATAAAGAAGTCTATTAAGAGGAAAACATGGTGTGTTTACAGGAACAACTAACAGTTGGTTTGTAGACTTCCTAAATTGTAGATGGCAAGCGGGTTTCCCAAAGGTTTCTAGTCTTTATATGCCTTCTAGCAGGTGTCCAGGTTAGTATGGCTTGTGTTACCAGAGTAACAGTGAAAATGGATATGTCTTTAAATCAGGGCACCTTGTAGTGAACTATGATCCTTAATTGCTATCACATTTCAAACAAGAACTACGACCAATTAAACTTTAATATTGTTCAACTGTTATGTTGCCTGAACTTTGACTTGTTTAATTTGGTTTAGTTTATTTCTTAAGAACTCTTGTTAAGGAGTGCACCTTGGTATTTTGATATTATTCTCTTGATAGTCACAATAATAGTTCCCGTGGTGTGCTTCATCCTCTCAAGTCTTAAATGTTTTGCATGCAGCCATACATTGAGAATTGAATGGTCTCACTTAGACTAGGTCAGCAAGAACATAAAGAATCATTCACCTAGTGTGAAGCTGTGACTTGTGAACTCCATAGTGACACCAATAAAGACTTGTGAACTCCGTACTGAGAATAAAAAGTCTTGTGAATTCCATACTGAGACCATTTACGATAGTGAGAGAGTAGCATCAGTGCCTAACGTTTTGGTCAATCTCTCTAAATTGATAATGACAAAAACAGGGCAATTGATAAATCAGACTCAAACCTGGCCTGAGGAAGCCTTCATACTTCCATACTTGAGTCCTTAAGGGTGAACCATAATGTAACTAGTAGGTAGGCAGACTGAAAACCTAACTTAGGAGATGCTTCTTTAGCAATAGCTGATACTCAGCCAATCCCATTGGCCATACTTCAGCCACTCACAGGCAGCCAACTGTTTGAATCACGCTCAGATAAGGCAAACACCAAGCTGTAACCAGTCTGGCTGTTTCTGTACCTCACTTCAGTTTTCCGTATGTTACTTTCCTTTTTCTGTCCACAAATTTGCTTTGACAACACAGCATCCCTGGTGTCTGTCTGTATCTACTGTGATTCAGAGGGCTTCCCAGTTTGCAAATTATTACTTTTTCTTGCTCAATTAAACTCTGTTTAAATTAATTTGTCTAACATATTCCTTTTAACAGAACTTATAATTAAAATGGAAAGAGGGTGTAGAAATTTAGAAAACTTGCAGCCTGGCCATGTGGGTAGAGAAGGAGGAATCCAAGCAGCCTGCTGAGCAACTGCTTGCTAGAGACATTAGTATGTCTAAAAGGGAGCCAGGTGCTAATATTCGAGACAGTGGGAAAAGGCCTCAGAGGCACTTCAGAAGTCTTCCAGAACACCCCTCCTATCACAGGGCCACAGGCCTAGGAGGACTGAATGGTTTCAGAGAGCAGGTCCAGGGCACCATTACCCTGTGCTACCTCAGGATGCTACTTCCCACATCCCAGCTTCTCCAGCTCCAGCCTTGGCACCAACAGCCCCAGGTACAGCTCAGACCACTGCTTTGGAGGGTGCAAGCCCTAAGCCTTGACAGCTTCCATGTGGTATTTTTTTTTTTTTTTTTTTTTTTTTTGAGACGGAGTCTTGCCCTCTCACCCAGGCTGGAATGCAGTGGCACCATCTTGGCTCACTGTAACCTCCACCTCAAGGGTTCAAGCTATTCTCCTGCCTCAGCATCCCAGGTAGCTGGGATTGCAGGCATGCACCACCATGCCCAACTAATTTTGTATTTTTAGTAGAGATGGGGTTTCACCATGTTGGTTAGGCTGGTCTTGAACTCCTGACCTCAGGTGATCCACCCACCTCAGCCTCCCAAAGTGCTGGAATTATAGGTGTGAGCCACCATGCCCTGCCTTCCATATAATTTTAGGTCTGCAGGCTTGCAGAATGCAAGAGTGAAGGAGGCTCGGGAGCTTCCACCTAGATTTCAGAGGATATATCAAAAAGCCTGAGTGCCCAGGCAGAAGCCTGCCACAGGGGAAGAGCCCCCACAGAGAGCCTCTACTAGGGCAGAGCCAAGGGAAAATGTAGGGTTGGAACCCCCACACAGAGTCCCCACTGGGGCATTGCCTAGTAGAGCTGTGGGAATGGAGTCAGTGCCCTCCAGACTGCAGAAAGGTAGAGTCACCAGCAGCTTACAACCTCAGCATGGAGGAGCCACAGGCATTCAACTCCAACCTGTGAGAGAGCAGCCATGTGGGCTGCACCCAGCAAAGCCATAGAGATAGGGCTGCTTCAGGCCTTGAAAGCCCACTCCTCTCACCAGTATGGAGTTAAGGAAGATTATTTTGGAACTCTAAGATTTAATGTTTGCCCTGCTGGGTTTCAGACTTGTGTGGAGCCTGTTGCTTCTTTTTTTTTTTTCTGGCCAATTTCTCCCTTTTGGAATGGGAACATCTCCCAATACCTGTAACACAAATGTATCTTGGAAGTATGTAACTTGTTTTTGATCCAATGGGCCCATAGTTGGAAGGAATTTGCCTTGAGGCTCAGATGAAACTATGGACTCTGGACTTTTGAGTTGATACTGGAACAAGTTGAGACTTTGGAGAACTATTAGAAAGGGATGATTGCATTTTACAATGTGAAACAACATGAGATTTGGAGGTCAAGGGCAGACTCATATAGTTTAGATGTTTGGTCCCTCCAAATCATATGTTGAAATATGACCCCCAATGTTAGAGGTGGGGCCTACTGGGAGATGTTTTGGTCATGGGGGTGGCTTCCTCATGAATGGCTTGGTGCTCTGTCGGTGGTAATGACTGAGTTCTGGCTCTACTGGTTCACATGTAAGCTTGTTGTTTGAAAGCACCCAGCATCTCTCGTGCTTGCTCTCTCGCCATGTGACACACCTGCTCCTCCTTCAGCTTCCACCATGAGTAAAAGATTCCTGAGGCTCTCACCAGGAGCAGATGCCTGCACTATGCTTTTTGTACAGCCTGCAAAACCGTGAGCCAAATAAACCTCTTTCCTTATAAACTACCCAGTCTCAGGTATTCTATCATAACCTCCTGGAAGAGTTATACTACTCCCAGGTCAAGCCCATGGTAAATCCCACACTCCCCGCCAAGGCCACCTTTTTCCCCTCTGCAGACAGCGTGGGGTTAGAGTGGATCGGTTGTGTCTCTGGCCCCAGTTCTTCTCCCACGGCTGCATTCCACCCTTTGCTATGTGACTTTGCAGCTCTTCTCACTACAGAGGGAGGTTCCTCTCACCCCCTGAGTTTGGGGGAGATGCGACACATGCAGGGGACACATGCAGGGGTTTGAAAACACATTTGTTTGTTTCTGCTTTTGTTTTTGCTCCTTTGCAACTTCCTTGAAACCATGCCTGAGCTAGCCTGCAGGAAAACAAAAAAGCACCATTGACCTAGTTTTTCAGCCGATCCCACCGCATTTGTACAATGCAATCTGAGACCAGAGGAACTGCCCAGCCAAGCTCAGCCAAAATTGCTAACCTGCAAACTCATGAGCTAAATAAATATTTATTTCATTTTATGGTTGTTTTTATGCAACATTATCCTGGCAGTAGAAAAATGAAACAGATGGGACTCAAAAAGACTGAATGAAGCAGAAACCCAGAAGCCACCCCACAACCAATCACATGGGACTCGGATGTGAATGGACAATAAGCTTTTATTGTGTCATTGCAGTGAAAGGTTGGGGATTGCTTGCTGCTACAGCCAAATTGATTATATTCTGACCAATACACAAAGAAAGAGATCACAGACCCCCTACCTGAGCAGAAGGGAGGCGGTAGATGAAACTAACTGAATGAAGAGCCACTAGCCTGGCCCAAATGCAGAAGAAGAACTGCCCCCGTCCTCTGGAAGCCCATGCTCTCGTAGAGGGCCATGGCAGAGAGCTGTACGGTGCCGGTATCCAGGACAACTTCACTGTAGCACTGGTCCCGGGCAAACTGGAGGACAGTCCTGACCAGGGCTTTTGCTATTCCCTGACGACGGTGCTCAGTGTCCACAAAGAGGTGAAACAGCTGCAACTGCTTCTCCCTCAAGGTGGGATGGTCAACAGGCAGAGCTCCCACCATGCCCACCACCTTCTCTTCAGACTCAGCCACCCAGAAGCAGGAGCCACGCTCACTCAGGTAGGATTTGGTGATGTCAGACATGTCTGTGTGCAGTGTCATGTCTACAAACATGTTCCAGGGTTTTCTGGCAAGGAACCACAGGGCAGGGAAGAGGCTGAGGCTGAACACGAGGGCCAAGAGCCAAGAGCCAGAGACTAGGAGTAGGGCGAGGGGCCCCCCCAAGTAAGAGTATGAGGGTTCGAGGCAGCTTCAGCAATTGCCAGAAGGTGGCTGGGACGTGCTCTGCCATCCCCCGGGAGAGCAAGCCCACGACCCACTTGCGGTCGCTCTCCCGGTATTTGCGGATGTGATAAGGAGCCATGGACAAACTTCCGTGTCTGAAATCTCAAAGTCCAGAAGAGAGAGCTAGACTCCCTGCACGCCTTTACGGGAGGCCTGAGGAAGAGAGAGGAAACCAGGTGAATGCCTGCATGGCTTCCAGCCTTGCAGGAACGGGGGAGACCTGCTCAAGGGTATGTCTTTCTGCTTTTACCCATGAGGAAGCAGGCCTCTGCCACTGGGAGAAGGTAGGGTCAGAAAGACCTTCACTGGAATCTGGTTCTGTCCCTTTCTAGCTGTGTGACCTTGGCCATGTCACTTAACCTCTCTGAGCCTCTGTTTCTTCATCTATAGAACACGGGGAGAAGACTAGAGTTTTTGGTGTTTTTCTTTTTCTTTTTTTTTTTTTTTGAGATAGAGTCTTGCTCTGCTTTCCAGGCTGGAGTGCAGTGGCATGATCTCAGCTCACCGCAACCTCTGCCTCCCGGGTTCAAGCAATTCTCCTGCCTCAGCCTCCTGAGTAGCTGGGACTACAGGTATGTGCCACATGCCTGGCTAATTTTTTGTATTTTTAGTAGAGATATAATTTCACCGTGTTAGCCAGGATGGTCTCAATCTCCTGACCTCATGATCCGCTCACTTTAGCCTCCCAAGGCTACACCTGTGCTGGAATTACAGGTATAAACCACCACGCCAGGCCCCCAGAGTTGTTTTGAAGATTGAACAAAATACCTTCTATAAAGCCCTGATAGATGAACTACCCACAGCTCTTCCCTCTGTTCCCTTTTTCTGGATCTCTCAGCTTCTTGGTGCATTGAGAGGGCAACTGCTGCAGGCAGGCCACATATCGAACCCTTTGGTCCTTCTCCAGGGACCATACGGTACAGAAACCTTGTGTCCAAGCACAAGTTTCAGCAAAGACTCCTTCTGCCTTGATAACAAATATTTAGGTTGCTGAGAGGGCATAACAGCCAAGCACAAAAAACAGCCCAGCCTCCAGATCCCAAGGAAGGTGCAGGCTCAGAGCACTGTCCTTCCACCCATGTCCCCTCACCTGTCACCACAAGAGCCTTGAGTGTCCAGGGAGCTTCAGCTCTCAGCTGCTCACTGGCATCCAGGAAATACCGTCTGGGGCTCTCCCACCCCTAGAAAGTACACCACTGAGTCCTGCTAGTGTGAGGCTGACCAATATTCAGAGTCAGAAACCTGCCGATCACGTGGAGGGGGGAGAAGTTTGTGCTCTGTCCCTGTGCCGTCTCTCTCAACGAGGCTGTCTCATTGGTTGGCTTCTGAATGTTTGATAATCATAAACCCGAGGGTCAAAGAGCTGGACCGTATGTAGCACAGCAGGAAGCCCAGTGTGCATTCCCCTTTGTGGTCATAGGGAATGACTTGGAAGGGGAGACTCAGGGTCTGGAACAGCCCAGGATCCTCTTGGCTGTTCAGGCCCCGAGCATCTCTCTTCCACCTGGCACACTCGGTACTCTCTGAGATCCACCCTGGTCCCTGTACAGAGATACCACAAGTCTGAGAACTGTGCCATTTACCCTGTGATCAGTCACCACTGGCCAGAAGCCAAGTCCCCATGCTTGGTAACAAGACCCTTCCCAGCTAGGCTTCTCCCTGCTGAGGTTTCCGTGGTCCACGAAGCATCGATTGTTGGCAGTTCCTTGCACTTACCTCACCAACCTCCACCTCCACCCATTCATTGATTCAGTCAACAATTGTGTGCGATGCACTTCCTCTGTCTGGGAATCATTTCAGCCAGGAGCAAGGTTGATATTCAGCTGACAGGCATGCCTGTGTGTCACTTGTGTGTGTTCTTGGCTGTTGGTCAGAGGCTGTGCCATGCCCATTGTTAAATATTTTGCACTGCAGATGTTGGGGAAGCCGAAATTTGTGCTCTTGTACCCAATGTGGAGCTGATGTCAAACACTGACACGCGGGTGCTTGGAGATAGTGAAAGTTTTATTCTGTTTGGCCAAAGCGAGAAGGCAGGAGAACAAGGTCACTCAGATTCACTTCAACAAAGCAGCAGCAGTAGAATGTTTTTATGCAGCTAGAGAGTAAGGAGGGGGGATTGAGAGGAAAAGTCTGTGTTTCTTCAGTGTCAGATAACACCTTGAGCAATCAGGCTTCTGGGTGTTAGCAGCTGGTCACAGTGTCCTTCAAGGCATTCATTCCTTCTGCAAACTTTTCCTGACCCTGAAGGTATGTCTTCCTGCTGGGCAAAGAAACAGTACATGCACAGTTTATCATTATATTGTGGGAACAAGGAATATTGGGCCAAAAGCAAGTGGTTAACACGTGCAAGCCAGCAAGGGCCTGATCAAAATGTTAATTATTTCAGTCACTAAAACATGCTGGGGTGCTGAAATTTCAAGGGGTCCGATTACAAGGATGCAGTGTACACAAGATAGGCAAAAGCAAAACCTAACAGAAAAAGCCCTTTTCCACACCAACTTACATGCTGTTGAAGGGAAACTTCCCTTCCAAAGATTAGCTAACCTATTGATGATGAGCCACGCAGGGCCCATCATCTAGGTTAAGTAGTTTGGACTCTATTCCAAGAGCAAGGGGAGGACATTGATACGCACAGAGAGGAGGAGGGGTGTGTGTGTGTGCGCGCGTGTGTGTGTGTGCACGTGCGTGCACGCATTACTCTGGCTGCAGGTGGACAATGGATCTGAGGAGGTAGGAATGGAAGCAGCTACCCCTCAAGGCTCGTGCAGCATCCAGGCAAAAGCAGGGCCCCCAGTACAGGGATGCAGGTGCTCACTGTACAAGAGCAGCTGGTCCAGAGGGGCTCGTGGAAACTAAAGTCAGGCCTCCCTCTGCTTGCCAAGCCATGAGCCATGGCGTGAAGCTAAGACTGGCCAAATAAAAAGGCACCCTTTGTTTTATTTGCTCAAAGGCATTGCTTGCCCGCTAAACCCTGCATCCAGTAGGCTGCACGGCTTGAGGCTGTGCCTAGCTCTGGCTTCACCTGGGCTAGCAGAGGCCCATGAGACAGCAGTGGCTTTACCAGAGTGCGGAAGTTAAGAAGGTGAGACCTGAACCACATGGAGTGCATTTGGGAGCAGAAACGGCAGGAGCTGGAATGATTCACATAGGGATGAGGAATGACTCAGAGACGACGGCCAGGTTTTTGGTAGGGGCATTCAGGAAAACACTGGAGAGAGCCCAGATTTGGAAAAGTCAAGGCTTCTCTTAAAGGTGCTGCCCTGCAGCCTTCCTCAGGAGAAACCAGAAGCTGGGAGCCAGCAGCAGGGACCCAGGGCCAGCAGGTGGAGGCTGCTGAGATTCTGGATCTTTGGCATCCAACACAACCTCCAAGGAACTGTCTAACGAGCATCAAGTCTGGGCAGAAAGTCCATGGGTCGTCGTTAGAGTATTCTCAGAACACTTCAGTGTCAAGTAGGAGTTGGCCTAGGAATCACAGAAGGTAAGGAGCTGCTCCAAAGCACCACTGAGTACTGCTCATGTGAGTCTGACCAATATTCAGAGTCAGAAACCTGCCAATCACATGGAGGGGGAGAGGTTTGTACTCTGTTCCTGTGCTGTCTCTCCCTCCATGCTCACCAGTGGCTGTGGCTTCCTCAAAACACAGTGACCTCAGTTGACATTCAGTCATCTCTTGCTCCCAGGATTTAGTGTGACTTCTGCATTTATGTAGCTTTCTTGATAGAAGCCTGGGCTTTCGTTGTCAGACCTGAAAGATTCATTTATTCATTCAACAAACAGTGGTCGAGGGCCTGTGGTGTGCCGGGCCTGGGCTTGGTGTGAAGGCACCAGATGCAGGAAGCGAGGCTGCTGCCCAGGAGGACACACCTGCTGGGGCTCTGGAAACAGGACAATGGTGGAGACAGCACATCCAGAATAACTTTGTTAGGAGGGTGAACTTGACAGTTGGAACTTTTATGTTGCACTTGTTGAAAAGCCATCTAAAATTGCTATATATAATAGAGGTAATATAATGGCCTGTGAAACTGCCAGCTCCAGGAAGACAAACAGGGTGACCTGAAAGTAGGTTTGACCTGCTGGTTTTTCTGCCATTCTGTGCGCGGCAACAGCTTCCTCCTGAGACTGGCACCGCATTGGATGTTGGGTGTTTGCCAGCCCAGTTGAAGCTGTCGGCTTCATCGCCCACCACCAGCAGAAAGGTGGGGGCTATGCCCCGCAGTCCAGGTGACAGAGAAGGTTTACATGGGGACTCAGTCACACTTTCTAGGAACTAGATGTACATTTCATAGCAGGAGTCAAGTTATACTAAAGGAGTCCTGGCCTGAGGATACCAGCACCCCATAGAGATGGAGAACCCCAGAGAGCTCAGGGACTGAAGGGCTGAGTGACAGTGAGCACTGCCCACAGAGGGGGCGCCCTGCAGTCAGCAGGGGTGGGGAAACAGGTGGGGGATCGGCAGCTGACAGAGGCCCACCTAGGCGAGCACAGGTGGAGCTGATGGTGAGATGAAGCGTGTGCTGGTTGGGAGGGGAGGGCTGGGGGCCTGTAGCCAGTTTGGGAATTCCCAAGCTGAGCAAGAGGTATGCCAAGGCCTGTGGCTGGGGCTGTTAACAGAAAACCAAACTGTTAAATTATCTGTAAGAGGTTTCTTCTGAGCCAGTATGAGTGACCATGGTTTGAGGATCTCAAGAGGTCCTGAAAAAATGTGCCCAGGGCAGTCATTTTACACATTTGAGGTGACAGGAATTGGAGTAACATCATAAATCAACCCATGGAAGGTATACATTGATTCAGCCTAACAAGATGAGGTAACTTGAAGTGGGGGCGGGGGTTGTTATAGGGCACAGGTGGATTCAAAGATTTTCCACTTGGCAATTGGTTGAAAGAGTTCAGCTTTCTCTAAAGACATGAAGTTGGTACAAAGGAGTGCTTCAGTTCAGAGAGAGGGTCTGCCTCTGCCACGTGATGCTGTCCCAGAGTCAGGGAGGTAAGTCAGCCACAGTATCCTGGGTCAATTTAAAACCCATTGAAGGAGACGCTGGGGTTTCTAGGTTGTGTGTTAATTCTGGCCTTGCATGGCCTCAGGTGTTTATAATCTGCACCTGATTGTCACAGAGTCCATTCTGAATACTAATGATACCTATTTTAACATTCATGCTGGTCAGTTTCGGGCCCTATACTCCAAAAATACAGGTTCTCATGAGGCTTCTCTGACCTCCCCTTCCATCATGGCCAGGAATTCATTTCTTCAGGTTTCCCTGGGATCCCCTTGACTAAGAGGGGGTGTGTTCCATTGGTTGGGGTCTCGGGATTGCAGGTCTTAGGACAGCCTCACAGCACGGCGCAGGGTGCTTGGCTGGATTTTCCTGAACTCTGAACGCTGAACTCCATGGCTCATGGGATAATGAGAGGTGTAGGCCACACAGATTCTGCTGAGATCCTTTGCAGATGCAGGTTTGGCTGTGGTCCTTTCTGTTCCTTTCAGAAGCCCACAGAGTAGAGGACAGGATGGTTTGGGGTCAGGGACAGAGGCTCCTGTCACTGAGACTTTGTACTCCTGGGAAGAGACTATTGTTGCAGTTTGTCTGCCTCTCTGCAGCGCTGATGTGTTGCCCTAGCAATTCCAGTCCACTCTTGGCAGCCAGCCTTGAACATAGAACTGATCAGCCACATAGAAAACCTGAAACAAAACCTCTAAAATGCAGCCTCTCAAAAACACTCCCCAGAGTTTTCTTAATCAGACTTGGCATAGCCAGTGAGCTCTGCCGCCTGCTGTGATGTGGGTGCCGTTTTTCCTACTAAAAGCCCAGACCTCTGCCTCGGGAGATAGGGCTCAGCTGTAGCCTCCTCAGCTAATCGTGGGGCACCTCAGAGGCTCCTTAAACTCACAGTGGTGTGCAGATTTGTGGGCTCACTTTCTACATCAGATCTTCAAAGTTGTCTGCGATACCAAAAGGTTGGAAACTGTTAAATTTGATCATTTCTGAAATGTCTTCCCGTTCAAAAGTCCTCAGTTCCAGTTCATTTTCAATTCCTAAATAAAGGGCTGGGTCCTGGAGCCTCCCGGGAAGCCGGCCTGCAGCTGAGCACTTGCTGCAGATAATGCCGGAAGTGCAAACCCAAAGATGCGTGTGTGTGGCCTGCATGTGGAAGCTTTCATAGTCAGGTCTTGCTTTGTGACAGTGAGGGGTGACCAGGGAAGCCTATGTGAGGGGCAGGGGGAGACCAGCAGCCCAGCCTGGGGAGCTGCCTTAACCACAGCTCACCTCACTTCTCAGAGCTAAGGGTTTCTTGAAGGTGAGGGGGAGACCCCCTTGCCTCCTTTTGTTTCCCAGTCTTCACTTCCTCCCTCCCCCTCCCCTCCAGATGGGAAGGAGGGTGAAAAGAAAAAACATTACCAAAGAGCTGGAAAGAGGACTTCCTTTTCGGTTCCCAGTGTCTCTGCTATCTGTAAGCCTTGAAAGAGTAGCAAATAAATGTTATCCCTACTGGCTGGAGCCTGGCACTGGGTCACATCCCCATGTCTGTCAGCTTATTCTCCCCAGTTTACCTGTTTTCACCAGGTGACCAAGTTTGGATCAAGGACTGGAACTCAGCTCCCCTACGACCAAGGGGGAAAGGACCCAAAACTGTCATTCTAACAACTCCAACCACCGTGAAGGTCGAGGGAGTTCCTGCGTGGATCCATCACAGCTGTGTGAAACCTGCAGCATCAGACACCTAGGAAGTGAAGCCATATCTCCATAACCCATGCAAGATCACCTTAAGGAGAACTGAGACAACAAGCCCTGCTCCAGTCACACCCCAGAAGCTGACTGGTCTACACACAGCCAAAGCCTGAGGACTGCCCCCGTGGGACCGGTACTCCTTCTTTTTGGACTATGGACTTGTATCTTTGCTACCCCAGTAGATGTCAACCTCCCATCTGAGGATTGTTCTCAGTGCATACATAAGGTTACTAAGGTAGAGCGAAAGGTTACCACAGTCCTCTTGTTTTACAGTTATTATGAAGGCACTGGAACCCTTAAAGGAACTTGTTTATATAATGCTACCTGGTACGGGGTGTACAGCCCAGGAAGCAACCAACCTGATGTATGTTATAACCCATCTGACCCTACCATGTCCACCATACTTGAAATAAGGCTGAGAACTGGTCCCTTTTTAGGGGACACAAGTAATTACTAAAGCTGCGGGAAAAAAAAATACCTCAGCAGGTCACCATAAAATTCTATGCTTGTGCAACTGTCAATAGTAACAAGCAAGGTCTAGGGTGTGGCTCTCTTGGTTGGGAGAGAAACTAAATGGCAGAGCATAAATACATCTGTCATAACCGATGGCCACACAGCAGTGGTTGTGACTACTGGTCATGTGTCATCTGGGCCACTTGGAAGAATAATAAAAATGACCCAGTTCATCTCCAAAAGGGGAGGAGTAATTCCTCCTGCACCTCTGGCCATTGTAATCCATTAAAATTGACAATCACCAATCCTCTGGATCCTTGTTGAAGGAAAGGGAAATCCGTAATAATGGGAATTAACAAAAAAGGACTGGACCCCATGGTTAACATTCTAATTCTGGAAGATATCCAGAAACGATCATGCCACCTGGTGTTTCAAGCTTTTTATAATATATTAAATGAACCAGTTCCAGAACTCTCCCAGAAGAAAAGAAAGAAACTTGTTCTTTCAGTGAGCTAAAAAGGTGGCCGAGACTTTAAAAGTGCATTCTTGTTATGTGTGTGGAGGAACTACTATGGGAACCGGTGGCCATGGGAAGCATGCGAGCTTGTGCCTACTGCCTACTGACCCCGTCCCTAATGCAACTTATGTGCAAAAGGGCCTGAGTAACAGCTTCTGAATCTTAAAAACCTCCATCACTGGACACTATTGTCTGGCCAGAATAGGAAGGGGCATAATGGTCCCAGTGGGAAAGCTGGACTGTTTGGGACAGAAGCTATATAATGGAACCAGTAAAACAATCACTTGGTGAAGTTTAAATAGGACCAAGACCAACACTTTCCAAAAGTTTCCCACCTTACAGGTGGCCTGGACCCACCTGGAACTCCAGCAGGACTGGGTAGCACCTCCTGGCTTGTACTGGATATGTGGGCACAGGGCCTACACCAAACTGCCAGACCAGTGGATGGGCAGTCATGTCCTTGGCACTATCAAGCCCTCTTTCTTCCTATTACCCCTAAGAACTGGGGAGTTGTTAGGTTTTTCTGTCTACTCTTCATGAAACAAGCAAAATCTAGTTATAGGGGACTGGAAAAACGATGAATGGCCCCCTGAGAGAATAATACAATACTAAGGGCCAGCCACATGAGCAGAGAATGGCTCCTGGGGCTATCGTACTCCAATCTGCATGCTTAATCAAATCATTCGATTGCAAGCTGTCCTAAAAATCCTGACCAACAAAACTGGCCAGGCTGTAACTGCCCTGGCACAGCAGGAGACGAAAATGAGAAATGCCATCTACCAAAATAACTGGCTTTAAATTCCTTACTGGCAGCTGAAGGAGGAATATGTGGAAAATTGAACTTAGCCAACTGTTGCCTGCAAATAGATGACCAGGCTCAGGTGGTTGAAACTATTGTAAGGGACATGACAATAATTTCACACATCACAGCTGTGTGCATGTACCCGTACAGGTCTGGCATGGGTTCAACCCTGGATCGACATTTGGGAATTGGTTTCCTGCTGTAGGAGGACAAAGGCTATTGTCATAAGTGTGTTACTGATAATAGGAGCATGCATATTGCTCCCCTGCTTAATGCCCTTGCTCCTTCAGATGGTAAAAGGACTTTTTACTGCTGTGGTTCAAGAAAAAATGTCAGCACAGGCCTGTTACATGAACCACTACCAATCTCTCTCACCAGAAGACCCTAACAGTGAGGCTGAAGGTGAGAGTGAGAATTCTCACTAAAAAAAAGAGGAGGGTGAGATTCTCAAAGTGGAGGGTGAGAGGGGAGACCCGCTCACCTCCTTCTGTTTCCCAGTCTCTACCTCCTCCCTCACCTCCCCCTCCAGATGGGAAGGAGGGTGAAAAAGAATAAAAAAATACCAAAGAACTGGGAAGATGACTCCCTTTCGGTTACCAGTGTCTCTGCTATCTGTAAGCCTTGAAAGAGTTGCAAATAAATGTTATCCCTACTGGCTGGATCCCGGCACTGGGTCATGCCCCCACGTCTCCTCCCTTCTGGAAACACCTCGGCCAACTAATAGTTTACTGCCTTTGTCTTGCCTCTGTAAACCCCCTACCCTGCCAGTCCCTGCTCATGCTGCATATGAATTAGCAAATCAATGAAGCCAAAAGATTGTAAGGTTGGACATCCAGCAAATGGACAATGACATAGTTTACCTCAGTTTCCCCTTTAGCACTGTAAGCCTGTAAAGGGGAGAGAAGCTGCTTCTTGGGGAGCTTGGTGAATAAGGCAGTAGCCCCGCCACAGTTCCCAGCGGAATAAAAAGCCACTTCCTTGTTCGAGAGGTTTGTTTCTCACCACTTCTGCTTCAAAGGGAACATGCAGATTTATGCCAAATACTAAGCAAGCTGAGTTTTTTATTTTTTAAACAATAAGGAAAAAACAGGGTCACTCCAAAGACCCTATGCTAGGGTCAGCAGAACTGGTGGTATGACTCAGGAGCCATGGGGCAATGCTCTCAGAAACAGGGTTAAGGCAAAAAGGAAAAAAAAAAAGACAATAAAGAGCCTTAATTCTTCTTGTTAAGGGAAGAGGTGTCCTCTCTCCTTTTTCTTAGAGCGTTTTCTTTGGAAAACTTGTCATTGTAAATCCTTCCTCCACCCCTTTGAGAGGCATGCAAAGCTTTTTGACAGCAAAATAAGCCTCTTGTCAGTTTTGTAACCCAGGACTGTGTTCCTGAAGGATCTAGGAGCCCAGTCTTTGAAATGCCATCATCAGAGCAGCCAGGACCCTATCTCCTAGTCTCCGTGGGAGGGCAGGAATCTAACTTTTGCTCTGTGTGGTAAATCTAACTCCTGTCATAAAGATAACGGTTGTTTTTCTTTTGTATGAAGTCAAATAGCAGATGCAGGTTGTCGGGTGAATTGAGGTTGCATCTCTGATGAACTCAGTGTGACCAAAGAAGCCTGTGCAGTCCCCTGACATGAGGACTAGGCATGGCTTCTCTTAAAACGTGTGCAATGGGTTGGACCTGCTGGTTAGATTAGCAGTGAGATTTCTTTTTGTCTTTGCAGGGTCTTAGTGGATCATTGCCATCTCACTCTGGACTAATGCTTCTTCAGGGATAAAAGTGTTTTCTTTCTCTTCTACCTCTGCAGAGAGGCTTGCTAGCATGGGAGAAGATTTTGTTTAAAATTCTATTTCTCCACCACCAGAGGATGGGCTCTGGGGGTCAGGCAGCTGGGAAGGAGTTTAGAACCTATGCCTAGGCCTTACCCAAGGCTCACACACTCAGTTCTCTCAGTTCAGCAGTAGCAGAAATACTACCTGGAAGACTTGATACTGCCTGGAAAGAGGAATTCGTTCCCTTTCATTGCTGACACTCCTGGGTAAGTGTGTGTGGCTATTACCCATACTAGTCCCACCCTCTGCCCCCTCCACCTCAGGGGGCCCCAGGAGGCCTGGCCCTGCTAGCCCAGGGCACTGCACTCCCAAGGGAGACTGGGGGTTGAGGTTCCCACCAGGGTGCCTGGTGTTAGTCAAAGTGAATGTGAACTGGGAGGAAGGAGATGGAGCCCTCCCCTGAGAACCCAACAGGGACAGGGATAGGGTGGAGGTTCTCAGGAAGCCATGGCTCTGGGCTGGGGCCACCAACCTGCCCAGGCAGCTGGGGCTAACTTCTTGAAGTTACATTTCTGACTTCCCCCTCCCACATGCAGGCTGTTAGCCCACTGGATGCTTAGGGGCAATGGCAGGGTCATTGTGGGCAGTGGTGGGGGGAGCCCTGGGGAGCTGGGGGTTCCTGTGGAGCAGGGGTATGGGTCCCGTTCTGGCCACCCCATCTGCCCAAGCTCCACGTGTGCCTCCACGGAAAGACCATTCTCCCTCCAGCTGATGCACCCCTCCCCTCAACTGGGCCTCCATCAGGAAGAAGGGCCCGAGTTCTGCCGAGGTGTCCTTCTGAGTAACTACCCACACCTGGTGCCATCAGTCAGGTCCCTGCACAGGAGCTGCCCCTGGGCCTGTGCTCCCCCGCCTGGCAGGCTGCACCTGGGCTCCAGACACGTGTCCCCTGCCCAGACCCCGTTGCTCAGTTAGGCCCTTCTTGCCACCCCTCCACTCTTCTCCCTAGGGAACAGCATCATTACCCACTTACAACCTGTCATTGTCCACCAAGACCCCGCTTGTGCATAACTGGCCTCAGGCAGCTGACCTGGGGCTCCATAGCTCTTGCTGTTGCGGAGAGTCAGGCCAAGGCTGGTGGCACCCACAGGTGTGTTCCTGCTGTGGGGGGGACACCAGACATCTCCCGAAGGCTGCTTCTCCTTGGGCTCATCTTTTGCCCTGGACCACCCAGCCCCAGGTACTTTAGGCCAATCTACTGATCAAGGCCATAAGTGCCTGGTAACCAATCAGCAGGGTGTCCTCCCAACAGCCTTCTCAAGGGTGACTGGGTTTCTACCACACCCTAATCCCAGGCCTTCCTCTCAGCCAGTCGACCCAGAACACCCTATTTCACAATGCACTTCACCCCCAGCCCACCTGGCCATTCCTTATCCCCATAGCTGGTTCTAAATTTTCTTCTCACCTTCTAACCTGCTCTAAATGCTAAGGATATGCATCTGTTGTTGATTTGTATTTAATAGGCTCTGCAAAGCAGGGATCTTTGGCTCTTCAGTTCACTCATGTATCTTAAGTGCCCACAACAAGCCTGGCAGATAGTATGTGCTTGGTAAGTGTGTGTTGAGTGAGTGTACAACAGACAAGCAATTTGTGTATTCCCAGTAGGGCAGGAACAGGGAAGAGACACATTTGATTGGGAAGCTAACAAAGCTTAGGCTTCAAAGTCCCTCTTTCCCTGTACCAGCCCCTTTTAAAAAAAATTTAAAAATCCTACTGTGGTTTTATAATTTTATATTTTAAAACTAGGCTCTGAAATGTATTTGCCTCAGGCTCCAAAAAACCTGGATCTTTCTTGACATCAGTGCTTCCTACTGGATGAAATACAGATTTTAGAGTCAAACAGAGTTGGGTTCAAATCTTAGCTCTGCCTCCAGCAAGTGTCTTAACCTCTCTGAACCCCCTCTCCTAATTTGTACATGTAAGCCTCAACAGGGTGGGAACGGCACGTTTGCAGTAATGACTAATTGTATCTAACCTGAATATTAATATATGCATTCCACAGATTCTTTTGTATGTATCCATTATAACATAATTTAAAAAACTGATGACAAGATCTGGCTTTCAAAACCTTTATTCTTTGTGGAATAAAGTTCGTGGTACAAATATCAACAGAGTTGAAGGTTTCTGTGATGGGTCAAGTGAGATGGGGCCTGAGAAATGACTGATACCACAGGATACAGCAACATGGAGAAGACTGATGACCTTGACAGGAGCAGCGCTGGTGCAGTGGTCCCCAAAGAATTCCTAACAGGGAGAGTTTCACAGGAGAGGAACTGGAGCTGAGTCCAGAGGACACTGTGGAGCAGTTTTGCCACAGAGTGAAACAGGGCGATGCCTGGCAGCTGCAGAGGAGGGTGCAGTCAAAAAAGTTTGTTACAGAACTACCATTTGACCCAGCAATCCCATTATTAGATATATATCCAGAGGAATAGAAATCATCCTACCATAGAGATGTATGTGAATATGCAAACGTTCATTGCAGCACTATTCACAATAGCAAAGATATGCAATCAACCTAAATGCTCATTAATGGCAGATTGGATAAAGAAAATGTGGTACATATACACCATGGAATACTATGCAGCTATTAAAAAAACAAGACCATGTCTTTTGCAGAAATATGGTTGGAGCTGGAGGCCCTTATCTTTACCAAACTAACACAGGAACAGAAAACCAAACACCATGTGTTCTCACTTATAAGTGGGAGCTAAATGATGAGAACTTATGAACACAAAGAAGGGAACAACAGACACTGGGGGCTTCTTCAGGGTGGAGTGTGGTAGGAGGGAGAGGAGCAGAAAAAATAATTATTGAGTACCAGGCTTAGTACCTGGGTGATGAAATAATCTGTACCACAAATCCCCATGACATGAATTTTCCTATATAACAAACCTGCACCTGTACCCCCGAACCTAAAATAAAAGTTAAAATAAGGTAAGGTTTTGTTTTCTGGTAAGTAGGTGAAATAATTGTTTGTTGAAGAGATGCAGAGGTAAGCCAGTGATGGTGTGGGGGGTGGGGTGCCTTTGGGACCGTGCTCTTGATCTGTTGGGAGGAGCTGGCCTGTGTGTGAGAGAGTCATGCAAACGGGGCAGGCAGGACCGTGAACAGCGACTGACTGTTCTGTGCTGGGTTTGGCAGAAGTTCTCTCCATTGCCTCTTTTGTTATGTTTTGGTTTTTAACAATGAACTAGGAAGGGGTATTATCAACTAAGAGTGAGGGTCAGGGAAGAGGCATTGTACCTTCAAGGGGAGAGAAGGGATAAGCAGGTGTCCAGCAGTTGCCTCTTCTGTTCAGCAAGGAGAGAATCTGAGAAGGTGGAGCTGGGGGAGAAGAAGAAGAGAGCCAGTGAGGAGCCAGTTATCTGTGATAAAACTTCCAGGCTTCCCAGGCTCAATATCATCCTGTAGCATCTGTGCTTGATCCTTATTTATAACCCAGCGTCCTTCTCTACCCCCTAGAAAGCACCCCCTATACTCAGACACACACAGGAAGGCAGTTGCTAATTGGAGGGAAGACTCACTCACGCTGTCCTTGGGTTCCACTCCACAGGTGACCAGTGCAGCGTTCTACACCTCCATCACCTCCAAGTGGTGCTGTCACTCACAGTGAGCCCAGAAGAGCAGGCTGACCTCCACATGGAGCCACCTCATTTCCACTCCTCACTGCTGGCTGCTGGGTCCACGGATCCTCTAGAACCATGCCTGGTAAGATCACCAGGGGTCTCCTAACTGCCAAGTACCAGGAATGCTTTCTAGTCCTTAAACATGCTGAGCCCTGAGGGAGTTCCTCCATTCTTAAAGCAACTTGCGGTACCTGGAGGCCATGGTCTGATTGTGTCCCTCCAGAACTCATATGTTGAACCCTCACCCCCAAGGTGATGGTATTCAGAGGTGGGGTCTTGGGAGGTGATTAGGTCGTGAGAGTGGAGTCTTCACGTACGGGATCAGTGCTCTTACAGAAAGGTTCAAGGGAGCTTGTTTGCCCTTTCCACCAAGTGAGGACACACAGAAGGCGCCCTCTAGGAGGAACAGGTCCTCACCAGACATAAATCTACCTGGCACCTTGATCTTGGATTCCCAGCCTCCAGAGCTGTGAAAAATAAATTTCTGTTTACAAGGTAAATGCAAATTGTTTACCAGTTTATGGTAATTGTGTTATAGCAGCCTGAATGGACTAAGACACTGGGGTCAGACCAAGAGCTTAGACATAAGGGAAATAAGATCAGGGCAGACATGTGCAAGAGACTCTGGCTCATAGCGGAACAACTGAGAGTCCACCAAAGCATGTCAACTGTGGAAGCTTCTGGGTACAGCAGCCACCCAGCTGCTTCAACACATGGTTCTTCATTTCCTACCCTATTCTCTCGGTTTCTCTTTCCCTCTTTGATGGTTCTTTTTCAAACTTTCATTTTGAGTTTTCCTCAAATGGAAGCTTTTTTCAAAATGGAAAAGTTGATGTTCCCTTCCTCAAAATTGATAGGAAAAAAAAAAATGCTGAATGGGTAGAATGGACTCTGGATAAGAATGGAGAGTTTTTTAAAGAAGAAGCGAATCTGGTTTATGAATATATTTTAAAAGTGTACAAAAAATATACAAAAAATTCACTAGAAATCAAATAAATAAAAATCAAAATAAGAGCTGGGTTTTGCCTATTTTTCTGGTAAAGAATTAAAAGAATGGTATGACCTAATTTAGGACAAACACCAAAAAATATGCAGACACACACACTTTTGATGGAACACTAAAATGGGAGATCCTTGCTGGAGAATCATTACACAGCATGTCTCAAAATCATTTTTTTAAATCAAGACAGAGTCTCACTCCATTGCTCAGGCCAGAGTGCAGTGGTGCAGTCATAACTCACTGTAACCTCAAACTTACGGATTCAAGTGATCCTCTGCCCTTGTCCTCCCAAGTAGTTGGGACTGCAGACACCCACCACTGCATCTGGCTAATTTTTTAGAGACAGGCTATATTGATCAGGCTGGTCGCTAATCCTTGGGCTCAAGCAATCTTCCCACCTCGCCCTCCCCAAGCACTGAGATTACAGTAGTGAGCCACCCTGCTCAGCCTCAAAATCCTTTGAAAAGTCTTGATCCAAATTCAACTTCTAGGATTAGAGCTCAAGAAAATAATTTGTCAAATGTGCAAAGATGTTTGTATAAGGATGTTTTTTATCACTGTAAAGTTTATTGACATAAAAACTAGAAGCAACCTAAAGTGTAGCAAGAGGGGGACTGGCTGAATAAATCCTGCTCTATTTCTATAGCACAATATCTCACAGCCATAACCAATGATGATGAGGGTTTACTGACATGAGAAACGTTGTCCAACTATAGCAGCAAGCAAGAAAAGATTATAAAACAGTATGTTTGAATTTATTTTTTGGAAAAATGGTATTGAAAAATGATATCCACAAATAAGCATGCAGAGAGAAAAGTGTGAATGGTTCCCCCAAATGTTGGTAGCAGTTAGCTCTGGAAGGAGGAATTATGGGGGATTCTCTGCGTAAAAGATAAACTCTGAAGGTCTTTGCACATTCTAGGCACTTGGCCCTGCTTTCAGACAATGAAACTAAGGCTTGGGGATCTACCTATCTCTGCCTCTAGCAACTTTGAGTGTTTAAAGGGACTCAGGTATGATTGTGAAGCCCTAAAGGTAAGACCCGTGTCTTGTTTTATGTTGTTATTTCAGTTAATCATGTTAATATGTACAATTCAGTGGCATTTGGTACATTCACAATCTTGTGCAACAATACCTCTTCCTGGTTCCAAATTATTTTTATCACTGCAAAAGGAAATTTTTTATTCATCAAGTGGTCACCCTTTGTTTCCCTCTCCCCCCCCCAATCCCTGGCTACCACTAATCTGCATTCTGTCTCTATGGATTTACTTATGTGGATATTTCATATAAATGGAATTGTACAATACCCGATATTTTATGTGTGGCTTCTTTCAGTTAATGTTTTCAAAATTCATTCATGTTGCATCATGCATCTGTGCTTCATTCCTTTTTAGGGCTCAGTAATATTCCATGTATGTTTATACCACACTTTGTTCACTTATTGATGGACATTTAGGTTGTTTCCACTTTTTGGTTTTTGTGAATGATGGTGCTGTGAACATGCATGTACAAGCAGTTGTTTGAATACCTATTATCAGTTCTTTCGATGTATACCTAGGAGCGAAAATGCTGGTTCATATTGTAATCCTGTTTTAACATTTTGAGGAAAGGCCAAACTGTTTTCTAAAGTGTCAGCTTTAGTTGAGTCTTACTTTACTGCTTGCCTCAGCGGTACTGCCTGAAACATAAAGGGAAGAAGCAATAGCTGTTTTTTACCAAGAAATTATTAGATGCTTGGCTCTGTGAGAAAGACATTTTCCCATGCTGTGCAATGTCATGTTCACAACAACCTTGGAGCTAAGGTCGGTATTAACATCCCCATTTGGTAAATGGGAAACTGAGGCCCAAAAACCTGAGGTTTCTTCTCCAAGGCCCCATATAGGAAGTGAAAGCTCAGATTTAGTGTAGCTCTGGCTCCGAAGAGCCTGCACTGTTTTACTTTTTCAGTACATCATGATAACCCTGCAGGCAGGGGTTTAAGAAGTGTTTAGTGAGTTTGGAATTCACATAAAGCCTCACAAGCCAGGAGAACCAGCTCTGTCTGGAGGCATGTAAGATTCACCCGCCAGACTTCATCACACCCATCCTGTTGCCAGTGGTCAGGACATACTTGACCAAATTCCCATATGCGACTAAGGCTCTATTTCTTCTTCAAGATCCAGTTTAGTGCTACCTGCTCTATTCACTACTGACCACCCAACCAGATGAATCTGGTCCCAGTCCCTCCCTCCTTGGAAGCCTTTGCATTTCTCATTATAAGCATTTGTATTGCTACTGTTTGTTGCTTAGTTAACAATTAACTTGTCATGGTTAATTAGACTAGACATTAACAGTTTAACTATTCTGATAAACTATTTTACTTGTCTTTCTATTGCCCCTAGGAACCTGGTTATAATAGGTCGTTGTATTTTTGGAGTTGCTGTTATTCCCAGCGCTGTGAGGTTTAAGAGCAGGCTGTCAGTGCCACCCCATGCCCGTGTCCGGGAAGATCACTCCTCCACTGGAGTAGCCCAGCCTGGAAAGGGGCCAGTGAGGTGGAAAGTAGACAATCCAGGGGCATTACATTCTGGAAGTCTTGGGAGGAAGAGAAAATCGATGCAAACTCGTTGACATAGGCTCTTGGAAAGAACATCATCTCCCCCAGTCTCATCAATAACCCATCATCAGATCAGTGCCCTGGACTTATTGTTTGAAGGGGAATGAAAGTAGACAGATAGATCATCCTTGGTTAGATGTCCAGAAATCTGAGGATGATGGTTCTAGCTCTTCAGAGAGGACGTGTTCTTTAACTTTTTAACAACTTCTCTACAAGAGAAGATACCAGGTTCCAACACTCCAAGTAGAATAATTCAAGTAGCTTTATTCATATAGGTAGTCAAAGGACTAAGTATGAAGGTGTAGATGGGTAGAGGGGGAGCAACAAGGATGGCACAGGAACCCATAGCCCTGAGGAGGAGGGAGAGGTCATTGCAACCTGCCCAAGGACCTGGGCAGAGCAGGCTGTCCTAAGAGCAGGCCTGGGGCCAAAGCACTATTAATACTGAGCCTGCCTCACGCTCTCTCCCTCCACTCCTCAACTTGCTGTTGGCTTTCAGAAAAGTGAAGAACTTGCAGTTTCTACCCTGTTGCTGTTCTTGTCTTGTTATAAAGGGGGGACAATATTGTATGCAACTTTCTAGATATCCAAGTGGGAATCAGGTATATATACCCAGTATATTTTTACCTATTAGTATTCTTATTGGTAATACTTTCTAGATGTTATGTAACTGTAGCTTTGGATTTTCTATTTGATTCAAAAGATATATGGCCCAAAAACGATGAGCAGTTCCTTGTCGGGCGAGGGAGGGGGGGAAACGGAAACCCCCCACCCAAACACACGGCAGAAAAAATAAACACACGCCCGCCCCAGGGGGGGGGGGGAGGGGGACAGAAGAACCCAGGACCGGGGGGCGGGGCGGGCGCGTGGGGGCCGGGCGGGGGGGGGGGGGGGGGGGGGGGGGGGGGGCGGGGGGGGGAGCGGGGGCAGAGGGGCCCCGGGGGAGGGGGGGGAGGGGGGGGGGGCACACCCCCCCGCGGGGGGGGTTGCGAAACACCCCCGCGGCGGAGAGGCGGAGGGCCAGAAAAAAGATAATTTTTTCATAATTCCATGTTAGAGTTATTGTCACTATTAAGTTATAATTTTCATATATTATGATTAGAGACTGTACTATGTTCTATTTGTGTTTTAAGGATACATAGAGGTTTTCCTTGTGGCTCAATATAAGCAATCTATGGGTGTTTTAAAGGAGGTAGAGCTTCCAAATAGAGTATGACATTGCAGTTACTGTCAGACTCCACACAACAACATTTCAGTCAACCATAGAACATATAAATGACAGCAGTCCCATGAGATTATACTACTATATTTTTCCTGCACCTTTTCTTTATGTAGATATTTTAGATACACAAATACTTACCAATGTGTTAAAAATTACCTACAGTATTCAGTAGAGTAACATGTTGTACAGGTTCATAGCCTAGAAGCAATAGGCTATACCTTATAGCCTAGATGTGTAGTAGGCTGTACCATTGAGGTTTGATAAGCATACTCCATGATGTTCACACAACAAAATCACCTAACGATGCACTTCTCAGAACATGCCTGTACATCTATGAAATCATTTTATTAATTACATTAATTATATTCTTCCTGAATATTGATTTTCTTAATCTGTTGAGAACTTCAAAGAGTGTATTTTAAGTTAATTGAATGTATCTTTTGTTAATCGAATGGTTATATATATATATATATATATATTTTTTTTTTTTTTTTTAAGATGGAATCTGGCTCTGTCACCCAGGTTGGAGTGCAGCAGTGCAATCTCAGCTCACTACAACCTCTGCCTCCTGGGTTCAAGCGATTCTGCTGCCTCAGCCTCTTGAGTAGCTGGGACTACAGGTGTGCACCACTACACCCAGCTAATATTTATATTTTTAATAGAGAGAGGGTTTCACCATGTTGGCCAGGATGGTCTCAAAGTCCTGACCTCAAGCAATCCACCCACCTTGGCCTCCCAAAATGCTAGGATTACAGGCGTGAGCCACCATGCCCGGCCTGGTTATATATATTTTTATTTTATGTCTGGCACCAAAATATTAATGGCATGAATATTAATGATCCTTTTTTCACTGTAAATTGTACCATAAATCATATAAAATAACTTTTGTTTTACATTTTGAATATGTTTTGCCTTTGATTCTGCTTCACCCAATACAGTTTTTTAAAATGTGGATTCGCACCATTGCTCTTTGTCCATCCTTTTACTTTTGGCTTTTCTGAGTCACTTGCTCAAGTGTAAGTAGCAACTACTTGAATTTAACTTTTTTTTTCCACCAAATTTGGAGGTCTTTTTATGAAGTGATTTTACTTAAGATCATTGTTGTAACAAATATGTTTGGTTTAAATTTTATCATTTTCCTTTTTGTTTTTGTTTTCCTCTTCTGGTACACTTACTAAGTTAATGTTTGTTAAACTAAATTCCATTTCAAACTGTGGGGAGGAGTGAAAAACACCTAACATAAAGTTTTCCATCTTAAGCATTCTTAAGTGTATGGGCCACTAATGTCAAATATATTCACATTGTTGTGAGACAGATCTCCAGAATGTTTTTATATTGCAAACCTGAAATTCTATAGTCATTGAATGACAACTTCCCTTGTCCTCTTCCCCAGCTTTTGGTAACCACCATTCTACTTTTTGTCTTTATGAATTTGTTGATACCAAGTTTGGAAGATGAGGAATATTTTTTAATTCCTGATTTTGTGTTGTAAGAGAAATAAAATATCTACCCTTTAGTGACTGACTTATTTCACTTAGCATAAGATCCTTACGATTCATCCATGTTGTAGTATGTGACAGGATTTCCTCCTTTTTTAAGTCAGGATAATTTTCCGTGGGTTGCATGTATCACATTTATTTATCCATTCCTCAGTTGATGGGTATCTGTATTGCTTCCACCTTTTGGCTGTTGAGTATTGCTGCTGTGAACATGGGTATGCTATTATCTTTTTGAGTCCCTGCTTACTGTGCTTTTGGAGACATACTCAGAAGAGGGATTGCTGAATCAAATGGTGGTTCTATTTTTCACTTTTGGAGGAACCTCAATACCGATTTCCAGAGCAGTTTGTGTCATTTTACAATGCCACCAACAGCACACAAGTGACCCATTTTCTCCACATCCTCACCAACACTTGTTATTTTCTGCCTTTTTAGTAATAGCCATCCCAGTGAGTGTGAGGTGATATTTCATTGTTGTTTTGATTTGCATTGCTCTGATGATTAGTGATATGGAGTATCTTTTCATGTGCTTGTTGGCCATTTGTATATCAACCTTGGAGACATGTCTATTCAATTCCTTTGCCCATTTTTAGTCAGGTTATTGATTTTTGTTGTTGTTGTTGAATTGTGAGAGTTATTTGTGTATTCTGTATATTAATCCCTTATCCGAATCATGATTTGCAAATATTTCCTCCCATTCCATATGTTGTCTTTTACTCTGTTGATTGTGTCCCTGGTGTGGTCCCATTTGTTTATTTTTGCTTTTGTTGCCTGTGCTTTTGCTGTCATATCCAAGAAAGCATTACCACATTCAATGTCATGAAGCTTTTCCTCTATGCTTTCTTCCAAGACTTTTACAGCTTTAGGCCTCACACATAGGTCTTTAATCTATTTTAAGTTAATATTTTATATAAGACAAGAGTCCAACTTTATTCTCTTGCATGTGAATATCCAGGTTGCCAAGGATCATTTGTGAAAAAACTGTTCTTTTCCCATCGAGTGGTCTTGGCACCCTTGTCAGAAATCATTTGGGCCAGGCACAGTGGCTCACACCTGTAATCCCAGCACTTTGGGGAGGCTGAGGCAGGCGGATAATCTGAGGTCAGGAGTTCAAGACCAGCCTGGCCAAGATGGCAAAACCCTGTCTCTACTAAAAATACAAAAAATTTGCTGGGTGTGGTGGCGCATGCCTGTAGTCCTAGCTACTCAGGAGGCTGAGGCAGGAGACTCGCTTGAACTCAGGAGGTGGAGATTGCAGTGAGCCGAGATCACACCACTACACTCCAGCCTGGGTGACAGAGTGAGACTCCATCTCAAAAAAAAAAAAAAAAAAAAAAAAATTTGACCATATGTGTTAGAGTTTATCTGTCTTCATGCTACTATCACACTATTTGATTATTGCACCTTTGGTAATATATTTGGGTTTTGGGTGTTGTAGTTGTTGTTGTTGTTTGTAGAGATGGGGTCTCACTATGTTGCCCAGGTGGGTATGGAACTGCTGGGCTCAAGTGATGCTCCAGCCCGGGTCTCCAGAAGTCTTGGGATTACAGGGGTGAGATGCTGTGCCCAGCCAGTAATATGTTTTAAAATCAGGACATGTTTTCATCCTTTTTGTACCGGTTGCTTCCCATCTTTGTGGATTTCCTCCAGCATTGGTTGTTGTCTTTCAAAATTGTTTTGGTTTTTCAGGATGTCTTGTGATTTTTACTGAGTTCTTGACATTTCCAATCTTTTTTGTTCATTACTATGTAATGTATGTTTCTTTGAGCTGTTTTTCTGATAACTTAGCAGCCATGTAATCTAATTAACTAATATGCTTCAATCACATTCTCAATCTCTCTCAGACATGAAACAGTATCTGTTGACTCTATCATATGAACAATTAAGAAACTAATTACACTTCTCCCCACCTGTGCCCCCACATACAGATGTTCCCCCAACTAACCAATAATTGTTATATTTTGTGGATTTTGTATCAGCTCATCATAGTAGTATTGCTACATTGACTAGCTTTACTTATTTCTGAATTATTGTAGGTTTTTAAGATTTTAAGTCTAGTTACTTTTCTAGGGTATGTCTCAATGTTGGTCAGTCTCTTTTTTTTATTGAGATAAAATTCACATACCATATAATTCATTCTTTTTAGTATATAATTCAGCAGGTTTTTGTATATTCAGAAAGTCATACAACCTTCACCACTAATTCCTGAACATTTTCATCTCCCCAAAAAAACCCTGTGCCCGTTAGCACCTACCTCCCATTGCCCTTGTTCTTGTACCCCCCACCTCAGCTCTGGCAACCACTAATTTAATTTCTGTCTCTATGGATTTGCCTATTTGAGACAGTCCACATAAATGGAGTCATAAAATATGTGGCTTTTTATATCTAGCTTCTTTGACTTAACATGTTTTGTTTTTTTTTTGAGATGGAATCTCTCTCTGTCACCCAGGCTGGTTCAACTGGGTTCAAGCTATTCTCCTGCCTCAGCCTCATGAGTAGCTGGGACTACAGGCACCCACCACCATGCCCGGCTAATTTTTGTATTTTTGGTGGAGACAGGGTTTCCCATATTGGCCAGGCTGGTCTCGAGCTCCTGACCTTGTGATCCGCCTGCAATCTCTGCCTCCAGAGTTCAAGTGATTCTCCTGCCTCAGCCTCCCGAGTAGCTGGGATTACAGGCACGTGCCACCACACTCAGCTAATTTTTGTAGTTTTAGTAGAGACAGGGTTTCACCATGTTGCCCAGATGGTCTTGATCTCCTGACCCCATGATCCACCCATCTCAGCCTCCAAAAGTGCTGGGATTACAGGCATGAGCGACCATGTCCGGCCATACATTTTTACTTTCACAAATAATGCTGTCATAAAATTGTATACAAGTTTTTGTGTGGACATACTTTTTTCAGTTCTCTTGGATAAATACCTAGAAGTAGAACAGCTGGGTCATATGGTAACTCTCTGTTTAACCTTCGAGTAACCCCTAAACTGTTTTCCAGAGTGGATGCACCATATTACATTTCTACTAGGATCATATTAGGGTTTCAATATTTCCACATCCTCATCAAAAATTATTATTTTCTGACTTTTAATTATAGCCATCCTAATGAGTGTAAAGTAGCATCTCATTGTGGTTCTGATTTGCATTTCTTTAATGACCAATAATGATGAGCACTTTTTAAGTGACTTTTAGCCATTTTAATATCTTCTTTGGAGAAATTTCTATTCAGATCCTATGTTCATGTTTAAATTGGCTTATTTTTGTTACTTTATTATTGGTTTCGACGTGTTCTGTATATATTCTGAACAGCAACCCCTTATTCAGTATATTATTCAAAAACATGTCTCCCATTCTTTGGGATGCTTTTCACTTTCTTGATGGTATCATTTGCAGTACAAAATTTTTGATTTTGACAAAGTCCAGTTTATCTACTGTTGTCATTTGTGTTTTTCATGTTGTTTCTAAAACTATTGCCTAACCCAACATCACACACACACACAAAATTACTTCTTTGCTTTCTTCTAAGAGTATTATAATTTTAGCTCTTAAATTAGGGTCTATGATCATTTTTTAGCTAATTTTTGTATGTGATGTGAGGCAGAGGATACAGTTTTATTCTTTTGCATATGGATATCCAGTTGGCCTAGCACCATTTGTTGCAGAGACTTTCTTCCATTAAATTGTCTGGGGTCTTTTGCCAAAAATTAATTAACCATAAATGTAAGAGTTTATTTCTGGACTCTTAATTCTATTTCATTGATCCATATGTCTCTGCATATGCCACCACCACACTGTCTTATTGTTGTGTCCTTATGGTAAATTTTGAAGTGTGAGTCCTCCAACCTTGTTTTTCTTTTTCTTTTTCTTTCTTTCTTTTTTTTTTTTTTTTGAGATGAAGTCTTACTCTGTCACCCAGGCTGGAGTGCATGGTACAATCTGCTCACTTCAACATTCACCTCCCGAGTTCATTCAATTATACTGTTTCAGCCTCCCAAGTAGCTGGGAACACAGGCACGTGCCACCATGCCCAGCTAATTTTTTGTATTTTTAGTAGAGACAGGGTTTCACTGTGTTAGCCAGGATGGTCTTGATCTCCTGACCTCCTGATCTGCCCACCTAGGCCTCCCAAATTGCTGAGATTGCAGGCGTGAGCGACCATGCCTAGCCTGTTTTTCTTTCATAAAATTGTTTTAGCTATTTATGGATCCTGTGAACTTTAGGATTAGCTTGCCAATCTCTGAAAAACTAAAAGGCAGCTTGAATCTTGGTAGGGATTTCATTGAATCTATAGTTGGAATTGGGGAGTATTGACATCTTAACAATATTAAGACTTCCAATCTAGGAACATGGGATATATTCCCATTTATTTAAGTCTTCTTTCATTTCTTTCAACAATCTTTATAGTTTTTAGTTCTTTGCAGTTTGGCACATCTGTCATTAAGTGTATTTCTATATATTTTATTCTTTCTAATGCCATTGTAAATGAATTTATTTTCATAATTTCATTTCTAGGTTGTTTATTGCCAATGTATAGAAATACAACTGATTTTTCCATATCAATCATAGATTGTACAAGCTTGCCGAACTTGTTTATCAGCTCTAATAATTTACATGTGTATATGTGTGTGCCTTAGGATTTTCTATATAGAATACCATGTCATCTTCAAATACAGATGGTTTTTCTTTTTTCTTTCTAATCTCATGCCATTTTTTTCTTTGATAATTGACTTCATTTGAACATCCAGAACTATGTTGAATAGAAGTGGCAAGAATGGATGTTCTTGTCTTGTTCCTAATATTAAAGGCGAAAGTGTGACAGTCATTAAGCGTAATGTTAGGAATGAGTTATTTGCAGATGCCCTTTAACAGATTGAGGAAGTTCCCTTCTATTTCTAGTTTGTTGAATGTTTTTACTATGAAAGGGTTTTTTTTTTTTATTTTGCCAGCTGCCTTTTCTATGTCCGTTGACATGATTATATGTTTTTCCTTTATTCTATTAATATGGTATATCATATTGATTAATTCATACAATGAACCAACACTGCATTCCTAAGATAAGTCCCACTTGGTTTTGATGCGTAATCCCTTTTCTGTCCTCTTGGATTCAGTTAGCTAGTAGCTAGTATTTTTGTAGTATTTTGCGTCTGTATTCACAAGGGATATTGGTCTGTAGTTCTCAAGTGGTATCTTTGTCTGTCTTTGATATCAGGATAATACTGGCCTACATAGAAGGAATCAGGAAGTGATCTTTCTGGTTATGTTTTTTGTATGAGATTGTGAATAATTGGTGTTACATCTTCTTTAAATATTTGGAAGAATTTATCACGGAAGTTTGGTACAAGCTTTTCTTTTGGAGAAGTTTTCTGATTATTGACTCAATCTTTTCTCATTATAAGCCAACTGAGAGTTTCTGTTTCTTCTTGAATGTATTTTGATAATTTTTTTTTTTTTTTTTTTTGAGATGGAGTCTTGCCCTATCACCCAGTCTGGAGGGCAATGGCGTGATCTCGCTCACTGCAACCTCCGCCTCCTAGGTTTAAGCGATTCTCCTGCCTCAGCCTCCCAAGTAGCTGGGATTACAGAGGCGTGCCACCACACCTGGCTAATTTTTTGTATCTTTAGTAGAGAAAGGGTTTCACCATGTTGGCCAGGCTGGTCTTGAACTCCTGACCTCATGATTCACCTGCCTTGGCCTCCCAAAGTGCTGGGATTACAAGCGTGAGCCACCGCTCCTGGCCCGATCATTTCTTTATCTAGAAATTTGTCTACTTCATCTAGGTTGTCTAATAACTTGGTATATGATTGCTCATAGTATCCCCTCATCCATTCTTAATTTTAGTGATTTGAGTCTTTGGTTTTTCCTTGGTGAGTCTAGCTAAAGAATTCAGTTTTTGTTGAGGTTTTTAAAGACAAAACTTTTGGTTTCTTTAATTTTCTCTAGCATTTTTCTAATCTCTACTTTATTTATTTCCTTTCTAACATTTAGCATTTTCCTCCTACTTGTTTTAGTTTTAGTTTGCTCATCTGTTTCTAATTCCTTTTTAAAACAATTTCAATTTTTATTATAGATTAAATGGCACATGTGCAGGTTTATTACATGAGTATAATGCTTGAGACTGAGGTATGGGGTACAAATAATCCCATCACCCAGGTGGTTAGCGTAGTACCCAATAGGTGGTTTTTCAGCCCATTTCCTCCTCCTTTCCTCCCATCTAGAAGTCCTCACTTTCTATTATTTTCATCTTTATGTCTATGTATATTCAGTGTTTAGCTCCTGCTTATAAGTGAGAACATGCAGTATTTGGTTTTCTGTACTTGCATTAATTGGCTTAGGATAATGGCCTCCAGCTCCATCTATACTGCTGAGAAGGGCATAATTTTATTTTTATTGCTGCGCAGTATTTTATAGTGTATATGCACCACATTTTCTTTATCCATCCACTGTCGGTGGCCACCTAGGTTTTTGCTATTGTGAGTAGTGCAGGAATGAGCATATGAGTGCATTAGTTTTTTTGAAAGGATGAATTATTTTTCTCTGAGTATATACTACTGGTTCAGTCACTGTATAAAGCAATTGGGAGATTCCTCAAAGAAGTGAAAAAGAACTACTTTTTGAGTATATACTACCGGGTAGTATTTACTCAAAGCAGTGGTTCTTTTTCACCTCTTTGAGAAATCTCCCAATTGCTTTATACAGTGGCTGAACCAGTTTGCATTCCTACCAACAGTGTATAAGCATTCCCTTTTCTCTGAAGCCTTGACAGCATCTGTTATTTTTTGACTTTTTAATAATCAGAATTCTGACTGGTGTGAGATGTTATCTCATTGTGGTTTTGATTTGCATTTCTCTGATGAGTAGTGATGCTGAGGATTTTTTCATGTTTGTCAGCTGCTTTGACATCTTCTGTTGAGAAGTGTCTTTTCCTGCCCTTTGCTCCCCCTACCTTTCTTTATTTTTTTGAGAAAGGGTCTCACTCTGTCACCCAGGTGGGAGTGCAGTGGCACAATCTTGGCTCACTGCAACCTCTACCTCCCAGGTTCAAGCAATTCTCATGCCTCAGCCTCCTGAGTAGCTGGGATTACAGGCATGCAACATGCCACCCGACTAATTTTTGTATTTTTAGTAGAGATGGGGTTTCAACATATTGGCCAGGCTGGTCTTGAACTGCTGGCCTCAAGTGATCTTCCCACCTTGGCCTCCCAAAGTGCTGAAATTACAGGTGTGAACCATGGTGCCCAGCCCCTTTGCCCATTTTTACAGATGGAGTTATTCGATTTTTCCTTTTTAAATTTTTACATTTCTGTATAGATTCTGGACATTAGACCTTTGTTGGAAGTGTAATTTCCTAATATTTTCTCCCATTCTATGAGTTGTCTCTTTATTGACAATTTATTTTACTGTGCAGAAGCTCTTTAGTTTAATTAGGTACCAATCATCAATTTTTTGTTACAATTGCTGTTCAAAACTTGGCCATAAATTATTTTCCAAAGCCAATATTGAGAAGAGTATTTCCTAGGTTTTCTCCTAGGATTTTTATAGTTTGAGGCCCTCCATTCATATCTCTAATCTCTCTTGTTTTTTTTAAATATAGTGAGACATAGATGTCCAGTTTTTTTAAATATAGTGAGAGGGGTTCAGTTTCTTCTGCATATAGCTAGCCAGTTATCTCAGCACCATGTATTGAATACAGAGTTGTTTTCTCATTGCTTATTTTTGCCAATTTTTCAAAGGTCAGATGGTTGTAGGTGTGCAGGTTTATTTCTGAGCTCTCTGTTCTGTTCCATTGGTCTATTTGTCTATTTTTTGTACCAGTACCGTGTTGGTTACAGTAGCCTTATAGTATAGTTTGAAGTTGGGTAATGTGATGCCTTTGGTTTTGTTCTTTTTGCCTGGGATTGCTTTTACTATTTGGGCTCTTATTTGGTTCCAAATGAAGTTTAGAATACATTTTTCTAATTCTGTGAAAAATGATACTGCTATTTTGATAGGGATAGCATTGAAATCTGTAAATTGCTTTGGGAAGCACGGCCATTTTAACAATATTAAGTCTTCCCATCCGTAAGCATGGGAATTTTTTTCCCCTTTATTTGTCATCTCTGATTTCCCTCAGCAATGTTTTATAGTTCTCCTTGTAGAGATCTTTCACCTCCTTGATTGGATGAATTCCTAGGTATTTCACTTTTTTGTGGTTATTGTAAATGGGATTGTGTTCTTAATTTGGTTCTCAGCTAGAACATTATTGATGTAGAGAAATGCTACTGATTTGGTATCCTGAAACTTTACTGAATTTGTTTATCAGTTCCAAGAGCCTTTTGGTGGAGTCTTTAGGGTATTCTACGTAACTCATGTCATCAGCAAAGAGAGAGAGTTTGGCATCTTGTTTTCCTATTTGTTCATCAATTCCAGGAGCAAACTGAATCCAGAAGCACATCAAAAAATTTCTTCACCACCATCAAGTATAGTTTATTCCTGGGATGGAAGGTTGATTCCACATATGCAAATGAATAAATGTGATTCAGGAGAATCACATTTTTGCCAATTTTTCAAAGGTCAGATGTGAATGAGAAGATTGTGTATTCTGTAGTTGTTGGGTGGAGTATTCTGTAGATGTTTATTAGCTCCAATTGGTCAAGTGTCCAGCTTAAGGCCAGAATTTCATTGTTAGTTTTTCACCATGTGGGTGCTTCCCAGGGGAACACAGAGCTGTGCCACTAACATAATTCAGGTAGAGGTGGGTCCACTATGCTTGGAGCCCCAACTGGTGCATCCCACACAGCTAGGAGGAGCAGGAGTGGGTGAAGTCACCTGCTCCACCATCTGAGTGCTTCCCAGGGGGAGACAGGGCTGTGCCCATCTGAAGACTTCAGACAAAAATGGGTCTGCTAGGCAGGAAGCCCCACCAGGGATGCACCTCCTGGCTATGAGCAGCAGGGGTAGCAGGAGTCGCTCACTCGGCCGTCTGGGTGCTTTCTAGGAGAACATGGGGCTGTACCCATCTGCAGAGTTTTTAGACAGAAGTGGGGTCACTGTGCTAGAAGCTGTCATTAAGCATTGCCTTGTGAGGTGGAGTTGAGCATTTTTACCACCACAACTGCAGCCTGTATTATAGGTATGGCAGATGGCACCAGGCTGTTCTGGGTCCAAGGCCTATGGCGGTCCCCTGTGGACTTGAGTGTTGCCTCCGTAAACACTCTGGGCAGCTGTCTGTATCAGTCTATATGTCTGGGGTCAGGAGGAATCTTCCATCCCAGGATTGTACAGGTCCCTGCGGGGAAGCGTGGATCCCCAGGGGCTCTCGCTCACTATGGAAACCACTTAGTTGCCCATAGTAATCTGGTTGAATTCTCTTTAACTGCCTTATACATGTTTATAAATTGCTGTTTGAATCCCCTTCCCAAGATATGACTGGTAATTGTGTGTGGTTTGTATTAATTTCATTCCTCGGAGGTTGGGGGAAGCCAGAGAGGGAGTAGGTGACTCTAGGACTCTGTACAACCTCCTGAAGTGACATTTTTCTCTGTGATTGTTTTAAAACTCACAAACTGGTGGCTGCTTTACCAGTTGCAGGGAAAGGGAAGTATCTAGTTCTATGGGGACGTGCCCTTGAGGTTTTGTTTTTGTACTTCTTTACAGTGGCTGTTGTCTGCTTTGGTGACTTACCTTGTGCACGATAATATTGCTGGCCCCAATTTCTTTTCTAGCAAATCTTTCTAATGCAGCTAAGACATTTAAATCTAAGAGATAATTTTCCAGACCTTTTTCTGATTTCTTTCTGGCTAGAAGGGGTATGTAATTAATCTTCATTCGGGCTAGGGCAGAAATGCGTTTTTCTTTTTTAAACAGGGATCCATGTCTCTAGTTGAGAAGTTTATCTCTTTCTTCTGGGCCACTTATTACCTCAGTCACCTTTTCTACCAAAAGTGGGATATCAGTAGGGTATTTGAATGTAATGAGTCACCTTTCACCCTCTGTATATGTGATCCTTTGTGGAGAAAGAGCTGTGTCTTAGCTCTAAATTTGTGATATGAGTTGAGCCCCTTTTCCGGATTCTGAAGATTCTTTTCATGTTTGGTTTCCTTCTGTTTATTTCAGTTATGGCAGAGGAGATTCATGACGCCTGTCTACTTCCTGAAATCCATCATCCATTTTCTCAGTGTTTCTCCTATTTACTCAGCTTCTCTGTTTCTATTGGCTGCTTCCTCCTCCCGGAACCATGCTTGAGTCGTTCCTCATCATGGACCGGGGAGGACAGGCATGACACCATGGCTTTTGCTGAAGTTTCTACCGCCTTACATCTTTCTATTACCAAATATTTTCATCAAAAAAAATCTTGTATGAAGTATAAAGGTAAGAGGATAAATATAAAGGGTTCAGACAACATAGAAAATAAAAAGGCCTTGGAATTCATCCATAATTCTCCCCATCCTGAAATATTCCTGATTAACATTTTTATATGTAATCTTACAGTTTTGTATTTTATGGTTCACATACCTTGTTTTATTTTTAAAAATGGAATTATACCAAGTGATTTCCAACTTTTGTTTGTTTTGAAAGTGTTCATTTAATAATCGACATCTTTCTGTGTTAAATACAGAATTATGTAGTCATTTTTAATTGCTTTATGGGTTCCATTGTATACTTATACTGTTTAATTAGTTCCCTACTAACAGATATTTAAGTCATTTAAAATATTTCTTTTTCATTATCTACAGATTGATGAATAGTCTTTTTCTATCTTTATGAATTCTTCTATTTCCCTGAGGTATATATTTGAACATGAAATTTCTGGGTTAGCTAGTATGCACATTGAAAACTTTTAATCCTCACAGAAAAATTGTCCTTCTGAGAGGTCTCATCAATTATTTGCTCACCCTGGTCCATACTTGCCAATAGCATTGCATGACTCTTGTTCACAGTTGCCAGTCTAACAGGCCAGGAATATGATATCTATTCCAATTCACATTTCTTGAATGACATCCACTGAGTTTTTATTTTTTGCTGTGTGTTTTTGACCATTTATATTTCTTCTTCTTTGAGTTGTCTTGTCTTTAGACTCGATTTCCTTAGATGTGTTAACACATTTTCTCCTGAGCTTGTGTACCCAGGACATTTTTACCTTGCTGTACATTTGAGGGTTCAGGAGTCACTGTAAGGGCATAACTGCAGCTGCTTGCCCCCTCCCTCCTGCCTTGGAGGACCCCTCCTCCTTATTTGACTGGCTCTTTCTGTGTTTCTCTCTGCCCCATGCTGTCTCCCCCACTGTAGTCTCTGCAGTCCAAGCCCTCTTCTCTCTCTGTGATCTCTTTGCACTCTGTCTGCTTCTCTGTTCTGTCTGCCTCTGCTCACCCACACGTGTCCTTGTGCCCCGCATCCGCCACCCTGGTTCTCTCTGGTTGCCACTGTGTCTGTTGTGTGTCTCCATTCTCGTTCTGATTACTCTTTCCTCCCCCACCCTTATCTCTTATGTTATTGCTGTGTTTGTCTCTGTGCTTTCTCTGTATGTTTTCTCTCTTTTCTTTTCCCCTCTCCTTTCCGCATCTCTTTTCCTCCGTGTCTGGTTGTCTTCTGGTGGGGGGAGAAGGGATAGTTTACTATTGTCAGTACAGAAAGTGAAGACAAAAGGTCATGTTCAGCAGTTTTTCTTCATGAAGAAAAAGGTGAAGATGGTGAATGATTTCTCTGCATTTTTGCAGAGAATTATACATATGTGTATATATATACATAAACACACGTGTGTACATATGAAGAATAAAGTATATGTGTATATATGACTGACACAAAATACGATAACAACAGGTTACTCTAAAAATATGGATTATTAGTTTTTTCTTTATAATCTCCTATATTTTAAATTTTTTTACAAGAAATGTGCATGTTCTAATAAATAATAAAAGTTGTTTTGCTTGACATTAATGATAGAGTTAGGTAAGCCAGACTGATCAAACACAAAATGACAGTCATGAGCTGGAAGGTGAATTCTCAGACTTCTCATGTATTTCTATTTTCTGTCTAAAAGACCCTTTCAAAGCTCTAATCTAGTCGTAATGAATCCTTCTAGAAGCATCATGAAATAATAGGCTTAGAGAAGTATTACATGCAATTTCTTTTCTTTTTTTAAATTATACTTTAAGTTCTGGGGTACATGTGCAGAACATGCAGGCTTGTTACATAGGTATACACATGCCATGGTGGTTTGCTGCACCCATCGACCCGTCATCTACATTAGGTATTTCTCCTAATGCTATCCCCTCCCCTAGCCCCCAACCCTCGACAGGCCCCAGTGTGTGATGATCCCCTCTCCGTGTCCATATGTTCTCATCGTTCAACTCCCACTTATGAGTGAGAACATGCGGTGTTTGGGTTTCTGTTGTTGTGTTAGTTTGCTGAGAATGATGGTTTCCAGCTTCATCCATGTCCCTGCAGAGGACGTGAACTCATCCTTTTTTAATGGCTGCATAGTATTCCATGGTGTATAGTTTCTATGCCAAGATAAAGTGGAATTTTCTTTTAACTTCAGGTGCCAAGAGTTGAGTGAAATGTATTCCTCAGTTCATGACTTCTCTTTTTAAATTTTATCCCCATATCCATAAATTGAAAGATATATAATAAGATGGTTGCCTATGGGGAGACAGAAATCATCCTCATTTCTGTCTCCCCATAGGCAACCATCTTATTATGTATCTTTCAATTTACATAAATTTGTAAAAAATATATAATTTTTAAGTATGAACTATCAACATATATAAAAGGTATAGCATTATTTTTCATATGTTTCCTAAGTTTTGTATTGTCAAGACCTATCTACATTGCTGTAAATACATGTAACTCAGGTTTCTAATCATTACATAATCCTCCATGGAGTGCATCTGCCCATTTAGCCATGAACTTCCTTGTCATGGTCACCCAGGTTTCTAGCTCTCCAGCACCACAGAACATGGCAGTGCTTGTCTTTGTCCATGCCCCTATGCGCCTGTGTGCGTATATAAAGGCAGAAAGTGGCTATGGCTTGCTTGAGTAGAGATAGCTAAGAAAGAGAAGATCTTAGACTGGCGTAGGTCTTTGGACTCCAGACATAGAGCATTTTCTCCTGCATCAAAGTTGCTTCCATCTCCTCCTCCCTGATGTGCAGACCTTTACAATTATCCCTCCTAAACATCCTCTCGCTAGATTTAGCCCATCATTCCTGTTATAACTTGGGACCCTGACAGCCACTCAGCCACTCCCAGATGCACATTGTGTGGAAATTTCCATATTTCCAAGACATTGATGTGTAAAATCCTAAGAAGGAATAGCCAGAGCCAAACCCAGTGACTGGCACACAGCAGGTGCTTAGCAAATATTTGTTGTCAAATGCAAGATGTACCCCTCAGTAAAGGCATCTCTCTGTGTTGAAATTACATTTGGGTCAGGTTGGTTCAACCAGTTATAGTTCTATCAACTTGTATTATCATCCAACCCATGTGAATCCATCTTGCCCTCAAAGATGCCATGAAATGTTTTGTCATTTTATTCAAATGTAGGTGTACTCTACTACACATTATTTTTGTCAGTCAGTCAGTGACCATATCTACTAGGGCAAACAAGATTAATCAGGCAGGGCTCATTCTGCCTGCCTTACTGAGCTCAGATGAAATGTGCTAATCTTTTCTTTGACCTCAAATTCCTTGAAAGTTCTCAGATTGGTGGTCCAGCGTAAATTTAATGAGTCATCAGTATTAAACCCACCAGTTTGCAGTGTCTATTCTTTCTATAAATGAAAGCAGGTCCTGTCTTCTAATGTTTAACATAGCTCTTCTGCTCCAGGATTCTGGTGGAGGTTTCCTGAAGGCCCTGGAATATAGTTTATCTAATTCAGTGGGTCAGATACTCTCAGTTTCCTATCCTCATTGGGCTTTAATTCACCTCCACCAGACCTAAGTAGAAAATTCCCTAGCATTTATTCAAAATATAGATGTCCAGACTTCCCCCACTAGAGATTCCAATTCATTACTCTAGATTAGCCATCCTCACCCTCTTCCAGAGATATTTATAATGTGCAAGTTTAAGAAATACTATATTACACCGTGGTGTTTGTTCAACCGTATATTGTCTTTTTCTCGTCCACCAACAGTCAGTCCAGTATCATGTGTAATCCCTGAAACCGTCTTCATTGCTCTACTTGCTCTGAACATAATTAAAAGGCCTTCAGGACTCTTCAGTGCTTTTTGCAATACTCCACTCACTCAGGACTCCAGGAGCCTTGCAGGTCTTTGGTGTCTTTCCTAGTTTATGTGTCTGAATCTGCTCTTTACTGGAGAGCACTCTCTGCAGCTCATCCCTTTCTTTAGCTATTCCCAGACCTCTTTATCTCACATCAAAATTACATGCAGCTGTCAGTTCAGAATTTCATTCCGAAGATGCACCAGACTAATGTGTGCCACGCATCCCCATCAGAGTTGTTCCAAGCCCCATGAATACAGCCAGGATTTTTTGTCTTGTCATCTTGCACCAGCTCAGGTCCTTTCCAGCTGCAACAATCACAGATACATGGCAGCATGTTCACGTTGTCCCAGGCTTCCCCAGCTGCATCCAAACAGTGTGAATTGGATTAAAAAGGGCTTCTGGAGATTTGCAGGCTTGCTTGCCCTGTGGGTAACTGACATTGATTGCAGTAATGATGTCAAGGTTTTTTCCAGGTAGGAAACCACGTGATTTGCTCTGAGTCTATTTCATCATCTACCAGTAGTTTCTTGTGCTCAAAGTCTGCACTTTGCAACAAGCATAAATTAAATAAGAGCATACAAGCAGGAAAATTACTTGAATTCAAACTTTTCCACTGAAATACAAATGGGTCTTAAATATATAAGATATGTAACCTCTCTCAAATGAAATGAAGATTAAAACTATATCCAACTGCCCTTTTTCACCAATCAGATTAGCAAAATTCAAATTTGATGGCAAGAGTGCAGGGAAATGGGGTCCCTTGTATATTCTTGTGGGAGTAGAAGTTGGTTCACTGTGAAAGGTAATTTAACAGTTCCTACTTGGTTTCACCCAGCATTTGATTTGATTTCAGTTGATTTGATTTGATTTTGAAACTGGATCTCACTCTGTCACTCAGACTGGAGTGCAGTGGCACGATCTTGGCTCACTGCAACTTCTGTCTCCCAGGCTCAAGCTATCCTCCCACCTCAGCCTCCTGAGTATGTGGAAGTACAGGCATGTGCTACTACCTGGCTATTTTTTATATTTTTTGGTAGAGACAAGGTTTCATGATATTGCACAGGCCAATCTTGAACTGTTGAGCTCAAGTGATCTGCCTGCCTCAGCCTTCCAGAGTGCTGGGATTACAGGTGTGAGCCACTGCACCCAGCTCACCCAGCATTTTTACTTTTGGAGTTTATAATATACTGTGCACATGTAGAATTTAACCTATAGATATATTTGCATATGTGCAAAATAGTATACAAAGTTAACTATGGAAGCATTGTTTTTTACAGCAGAAAATTAAAATAGCTTATATATCCATCCACAGACAAACTGTCAAATAAATTACTGTATATCCAGATAATGAAATCCTACATAGAATGAGGAAGGTCTGTCTGTACTGGTATGGAAAGATCTCCAAGACACATAATTTTTTTTTTTAAGTGTAGAGTAGTGTGTAGCATACTACAACCTGTGTTTTTGAAAAAATAAAGGCAGGAAGAGAATTGCTTGAATGTAAAAAATATCCTCTGGAATCCTATATTAGTTCTTCTTTCCCACTAATGTCTAAACTGACCTAAAAATAAAAAACTTTTCTTCCTCCCTCTTCCCCTCTTTCCTTCTCTTTCTCTCCTTCTCCTCCCATCCCTCACCCCACACAAAGGCATTCATTGAAAAGGGTTCCCTTCCTCACTGGAATAAACCTGTCGACTCAGCCTCAAGGCTGCTTCCAGAGATGTCTTCAAGTAACATGGAGACTGTGACAGGTGCCAAAAAAAAAACACACACACACACAGTCGCCATGTCAGCATAACTTTCCAGACTCCAAGTTCCCGTGAGGCTAAACTGAAAGAGGACAGTGATGTGACTTAAGCAAAAACACTTTTTAACAGTTTCCTGGGGACAAAAGTTAAAATGAGCAAGCAGAATTTCCATGAAGATCAGTTCCTCCTTCCAGATTTTTGTGGCACAGAAACTAGTGATTTTCAAGTCCCTGTGTTAAATAAGTTTAGCCTAAAGCTGCCTCCTTCCATATTTTAAGTCTGCCCTAAAGGTTTCTCTGTACTCCACGAACTATCATCTAAATGGGCTTGTAAATGGACTGTAGCCTACTCTTTGCCACTCAGCATGTTTTGACCAATCAAAGGTGGCCAGCTGTTCAAACCATGTTCAGATAAGGCAAACGGTGAGCGGGAACCAATCTGGCTGTTTCTGTGCCTCTCTTCCATTTTCCATACACTGCTTATCTCTTTACTATGTCTGTAAATTATCCTCTACCACGTGGTTGCACTGGAGTCTCTGAGCCTTCTCTGGTGTAGGAGGCCGCCTGACTGACAAATCATTTTTTTGCTCAGTCTTTTAAATTCAATTTGGCTGAAGTTTTTCTTTTAGGCTGGGTGAGGTGGCTCAGGCCTAATCCCAGCACTTTGGGAGGCTGAAGCAGGCTTGATCACCAGGTCAAGAGATTAAGACCATCCTGACTAACATGGTGAAACCCCGCATGTTCTCACTCATAGGCGGGTGTTGAACAGTGCGAACACATGGACACAGGGAGGGGAGTATCACACACTGGGGTCTGTCGGGGGAAAAGAGGAGGGATAGTGGGGGGGTGGGGAGTTGGGGGAGGGGATAGCATGGGGAGAAATGCCAGATATAGGTGATGGGGGAGGAAGGCAGCAAATCACACTGCCATGTGTGTACCTATGCAACAATCTTCCATGTTCTTCACATGTACCCCCAAACCTAAAATACAATTAAAAAAAAAAAAAAACAAAAAAAAACACAGCTGGACGCAGTGGCCGGCGCCTGTAATCCCAGCTACTCAGGAGGCCGAGGCAGGAGAATTGCTTGAGCCTGGGAGGCGGAGGTTGCAGTGAGCCGAGGTCATGCCACTGCACTCCAGCCTGGGTGACAGAGCAAGACTCTATCTCAAAAATAAAATAAAAATAAAATAAAATGCTCTTATATTTTCCAAGTATGTATATGTGTAAGCCAAATATTTTTGATGTATACTTTAACCGGCATAATATATGAGAACATACTTAATGCAGAAGCAGATGACTTCAGCTATATTAGACCAGATATTAAAGAGCTTTATAAAAAAATGTAGAACAGTGCCATTCTTCTCACTACCACTTTTTTTGTTTTAGAAAGCATTTCTAATTTGCATGTTAAAAATAGGTTAATTATGTTACCATGTTACATGCTTATTATTGTTATTTTAAGTGAATTAAGCAATAAGTATTTTTAACATTTTTAGATAGCTCATGTTCAATCCCAGACTCCATCCCCAGTGGCCCTGTCCCCTCCACAGAGACCCTGGGGCTAGAGTGGATTGATTGAGATGCTGGCCTTGATTCTTCTTCCCTGGCTGCATCCCAGCCCTTTGCTATGTGACTTTGTAGCTCTGCTGACTGCAGAGGTGGCTTCTCTCTACCCCTGAGACTGGAATGACAGCAGATGTCATATCTGCAGGGGCTTCAAAACACATTTTTGTTGTTTCTGCTTTTGTTTTTGCTCCTTTGCAATTTACTTGAAATGATGCCTGAGCTAGCCTGCTGGAAGATGAAAGAGCCCTGTTGCTCTGTCCCTTCAGCCAACCCCACAGCACTTACACAATGGAATCTGAGACCAGAGGAGCTGCCAGCCAAGCCCAGCCAAAATTGCTGACCTGCAGATTCATGCACTAAATAAATGTTTATTATTATTTTGTGTTTTTTAATGGAACATTTTCATGGCCCCAGAAAATAAAACAGATGAGAACTAAGCTGATTTTTTTATCTTGCCCAAATTCCTCTCTAAGAGGTTTGGGAAGTCATGCCCTACAAACCATAAATTCTCATCAGATGGGTTTTACTTAACTCTGTATATTGTATATATTTCCTTCCTTCCTTTCCAAATCCAGGAGATAATCAACTAAGAGCCAGGCACCCTTTTAAGTCCGATGAGAAACATTTTATAACCTGCTGTCTCTAAAGTCTGCTCTCTGAGACACAGAAACATTCCAAGCCTGTGGTAAGTTCTCTCACCCTAAAACCCTTAAATACTCTCAGTCTGTAAGAGAGAGCGCTCCTGACCAAAATCGGTCAAAGTTCCTCTCAGCTTTTTTCTCCAACATACACCTGTCTTTGATGGTTGAGCCACTTTTCATGTTTCTTTCCTTTTTTTGACTCTTTCACTTGGTGCCAAAACCTGGGATGGGTGTTATGGGTAGAGGCTCTCTTGCAACCCAGCAAGCAGTGGGCAGCAGCAGCTCATCCTGCTGGATCCTGAGTCTCTGGCCACCCCCACCCCATCTGGTCTCTCACTTCACTTTTCAAGCAATTTGCACGAGGAGGACAACTAACCTGAAGGGGACTGCAAGGCTGGGGCTGGGGCTACTGCCCAGGGATTCTCAAAACCCTCAGGTCTCAGGAATCCATCTCCAACCACCCACAATGGGAAGTGTTTCGCTCTCTAACCCTTGCCCCTCCTCCTCCCTCATCCTCCCTTCTCTCTCTCTTCCTTGTGCGGCTCCCATCCAAAAAGCCCTTTGCCAATTCCAACTGAACATCCAACATCAGACATTAATCCAGCCAACTGGTAAGATCTGCCCTTCCCTGGCCTGCTCGCAATACCCAAGAAAGTCATGTCTGACATCCCAGTTCTTGGAGGGCCAGTGGGACTAAGCTAGAAGAAATCTTGGGGACACCCAGTTTCTTCTCAGCTTGACCATCCTCTTCATGAAGAGGATTCTAGGTCTCTGTCTTTTGTCTGGAAATGCCGAGAACAAAACAGACACCCTTGGTTTCCTCTTACCAGTCCACATGAGTGCCAGACAGTCCCACATTCCTACTCACCTGTCTCCTTCACAACCTCACCAAACTTGGCTTACGGGAAGCATAAAGCCAAAGTGTTTGTTTTCTTTATTGCAACATGGCCTGGCCCAACACAAATTAGATAATGACAAGCAATGGCCCACAAATGACATCTTTGACTTTCAAATTCTCAGGGACCTCGACAACTTTGTAACCAGGAATTTCAAATGGCGAGAGCTTCTTTGTATTCAGGCTTTCTTGTACCGTAGATCCTGACCCTTCCTATGTCAAACTTGCACCCTGTCATGAAATCCTTCTTACCAATGAAAATCCTCCCCGGGTCTCTCCTTCCTCCAAACTCCTTCCTTCTAAACCCCTTCCTCTGAAACCCCTTTTGACCCTGCAGGTGTACCCTCTCCATATTCTCATCCCCCTGCATCCGCTCCTCACCTGGCTGAAACTTCAGCCCTGGTGGCCCCTCCTGCCCCCAGCGTTCTGCCCCAAACCCTACTCCTCCTCCTTCTCCACTTCTTAGCCATTCAAATATGTCACAAAGCATCTGGGATCTTTCTCTGAAAATCCCTCTCATTATCACATGGAATTCATACACATAACACAATCTTTAATTTAACTTGTCATCCATAAGTGATTGTTGTCTTGTTTCTGGTCCTCTAGAGACTGAAGTAATCTTTTTTTTTTTTTTTTTTTTAGTATTTTTAAGTTATGGCAATATAGTTTTTTGCATAAGTGCAATAAGAATCTATTTTCTTTTGTAACAAGACACAATTGGAAAAACTGGTTATTTTACTAAGGCTTTGACTGGAATGGTGTGCTCTCCTTTAAGGAATCTAACTTGACTTATGAAGCCAAGAAGGCCCTTGGAAACTGGCCTCATTTTTTGTGTACACAGTCCCCATGCAGGGTTTCTGATCTGTGGTAAGTAAACTGTCACTTTCTGACAGGCCAGGAACCCCAAGTTATCTTAAAACCTCAAGAGGAGAGGAATTCACCCAACACATAGGTATTTAATGGTAGGGGTCCATGGCAGGGCTCAGCTCTAAAAGATCTTATCTCAGATTCCTTCTATGGAACAAAGTTCCATCAATGCTAATTTAAAAGGCCTATGTAATAAATAATTATTCTTGCTGCACTGTGTGCAAATACTTAAACCAAGTATAAGAAAGCAAACCAGTCCTACCATGATTTGTCTTTTAATAATGTTTACTAACAGAAAATAATACATGGGCCTTTCCAAACATGCACCTCTGCCTCTCATTCAGTTAAGGAATGTTGCTTTTATCTCAACCAATCGGGTCTAGTAAGAAACACTGATAAATAACTTAAGGAAAGGGCCAAAATGCTAAGGGAATACCAAAACAGTTAAATAAATTCTTGGTTTGGGAACAAAATCATAGCATGGGTCATGCCATTTCAGGGCCCTCTCCTAATGATATGCCTAGGACTAATGTTTATACCCTGCCTATTTAATCTTTTTAAAAGATTTTTAACTGACAGGATCATGGCCATTCCACAGACAACTACCCAGAAACATCCACAGACGGTGTTACTCTTTCAGTCAATCTGAGACCAGAAAACTCTCCGTCCTCCCATCAGCAGGAATTAGCCAGAAAGAAAATGCCACCCCTTGTCCTTTTTATAACCGTAGGGTCTGGATTAACACAGCAGGAGCATTGCCATCTTGGACAAGCACCACCATTTTAAAGTTCCTCTTGATCAACCACCTAATTCCAACCCAAAGGCCATCATCCTAATGGTTAATATCAGCATGCCCATAAACCACAAATGACATCTCCGACCAGAAACATTCCAACTCTAAGATAAACCCTTCCCCGACCAGAGACATGCCAGCCCTGAGATAACCTCCCTCTGGCCAGAGAGATGTCAGCCCCAAGGTAACCACCTCTCTGACCAGATACATTCCAACCCTGCAATAAACTTCTCCACACAGAAACATTCCAAGCCTATGATAACTCTCTCACCCTAAAACCCTTAAATGCTCTCAGTCTGTAAGAGAGAGTGCTCCTGACTGAAACTGGCGAAAGCGCCTCTCAGGTTTATTCTCCAAAGTAAACCTGTCTTTGACTGTTGAGCTACTTTGCGTGTTTCTTTTCCTCTTTCTTTAACTCTTACACCCTGGTCACTCATATTTGGCGCAGAATAAATCTCTGAAAATATTGTACAGAGTTCTCTCTTTTCATCAACACACAAAAGACCCAAAAAACTGAAAGAAGCAGAACCCCAGAAGCCACCCCACAATCAAACATGAGGGACTTGGATGAGAATGGACAATAAGCTTTTATTGTGTCATTGCACTGAAAGGTTGGGGATTGCTTACTGCTACAGCAGAGTGGACTCTATTCTGACCAGTACAAAGAAAGAGATCACAGACCCCCTGCCTGAGCAGAAGGGAGGTGGTAGATGAAATGAACTGTAGGACAGCCACTAGCCTCCCGCTCACGGTGAGGCAGGACTGACCTGCCTCCTGGAAGCCCATGCCGTGGTAGAGGGCCAAGGCAGAGAACTACACTGTATTCGTGCCAAGGACAACTTCACTGTAGCCCTGGTCCCCGGGCAAACTGGAGGACAGTCCTGACCAGGACTTTTGCTGTCCCCTGACGATTGTGCTTAATATCCTCAAAGAGGTGAAGCAGCCAAAACTGCTGCTCCCTCAAGGTGGGATGGTCAACGGGCAGAGCTCCCACCATGCCCACCACTTTCTCTTCAGACTCAGCCACCCAGAAGCAGGAGCCACGCTCACTTAGGTAGGATTTGGTGATGTCAGACATATCTGTGCACAGTGTCCTGTCTTCATACTTCCTCCAGGGATGTTTGGCGAAGAACCACAGAGCAGGGAGGAGGCTGAGGCTGAGGCTGAAAACCATGAGGCACCAGGAGCCAGAAAGCTGGAGTAGTGTGAGGGGGCCCCCAGGTGAGAGCACAAGCGCTCGGGGCAGCTTCAGCAATTGGAGGAAGGTGGTCAAGGCGTGCTCATTCATCCCTATGGAGAAGAAGCCCACGACACACTTGTGGTTGCTCTCTCAGTATTTGCAGATGTGATAAGGAGCCATGGACATACTTCTGTTTCTGAAATCTCAAAGTCCACAAGAGAGAGCTAGACTCCCCCCACACCTTTAGAGCAGTCCTGAGGAAGAGAGAGGAAACCAGGTGAATGCCTGCATGACTTCCAGCCTTGCAGGAATGGGAGACCTGCTGAAGGGTGTGTCTTTCTGCTTTTGCCCACGAGGAAGCAGGCCTCTGCCACTGGGAGAAGGTAGGGTCAGAAAGACCTGCACTGGAATCTGGTTCCGTCCCTTTTAGCTGTGTGACCTCAGGCATGTCACTTAACCTCTCTGAGCCTCTGTTTCTTCATCTATAAAACTTGATAGATGAACTATTCACCCCTCCTCCCTCTTTTCCCCTTTCCTGGATCTCTCTGGTTCTTGGTGCATTGAGGAGGCACCTACCGCAGGCAGGCCTCATATCCAACCCTTTGGTCTCTTTCTCCAAGGACCATACATTGCAGAAAACCTGTATCCAAACATGAGTTTCAGTAAAGACGCCTTCTCCCTTGATGACAAATGTTTAGGTTGCTGAGGGGAGCATAAGGGCCAAGCACAAAAAACAGCCCGGCCTCCAGATCCCAAGGAAGGTGCAGGCTCAGAGCCCTGTCCTTCCACCCATGTCCCCTCACCTGTCACCACAAGAGCCTTGAGTGTCCAGGGAGCTTCAGCTCTCAGCCACTCACTGGCATCCAGAAGATAGTGTCCAGGGCCCAACCACCCCTGGAAAGCAGGCTACCTGCCCCCTCATTGGTTGGATCCTGAAATTTTGGTAATCATAAACCCTGGGGTCAAAGAGCTGGGCTGTAACACAGCAGGGAGTGCACTCCTGAGTGCATTCCTCTATGTGGTCGCAGGGGAATGAGCCCGGGGCAGGAGAGCCCGGCAGGCTGAGGGTCTGCAGTGTGCCAGGCCTGGGCTTGGCATGAAGGCACCAGATGTCAGAGGTGTGGCTGCCACCCAGGAGGACACACCTGATGGGGCTCCAGGAACAGGACAGTGGTGGAGATGTCACATCCAGAATAAGTGTGTTAGGAGGGTGAACTTGACAGGAGTTTTACATTGCAGGTATCAAAAAGCCACCTAAAATTACCTTAAGTAATAGAGGTGATCTAACAACGCAGGAAACCACCAACTCTAGGAAGACAGACCGGGTGACCTGAAAGTGGGTTTGACCTGGTGTTTTCCTGCCATTCTGTGCATGGCGTCAGCTTTCTCACAAGACTGGCACCGTATAGGACTTAGGTGTTTGCCAGCCCAGTTGAAGCTGTCTGCTTCATCGCTCACCACCAGCAGAAAGGTGGGGCTATGTCCCACAGTCCAGGTGACAGAGAAGGTTTACATGGGGACTCAGTCACACTTTCTGGGGACTAGATGTACATTTCATAGCAGGAGCCAGGTTATACTAAAGGAGTCCTGGCCCAAGGATACCAGCACCCCACAGAGATGGAGAACCCTAGGGAGCTCAGGGACTGAGGGGCTGAGTGACAGTGAGCACTGCCCACAGAGGGGGCGCCCTGGAGTCAGGAGGGGGTGGGGAACGGGTGCAGATCGGCAGCCGACAGAGGCCCACCCAGGTGAGCACAGGTGGAGCTGATGGTGGACGGAGAGGAAGAGTGTGCTGGTTGGGAGGGGAAGGCGGGGCCTGTAGCCGGTTTGGGAATTCCCAAGTTGAGCAAAGGGTGTGCCAAAGCCTCTTGTTGGGCTTGTTAACAAAAGCACCAAACTGTTAAATTATCCGTAAGAGGTTTCTTCTGAGCCAATGAGTGGCCATGATCTGGGGAAGTCTTAAGGGTCTTGAAAAACTTTGCCCGGGGCAGTCGCTTTACACATTTGAGGGGACAGGAATTGGAGTAACATCATAAATCAACCCATGGAAGGTGTACATTGATTCAGCCTAACAAGGTGGGATATCTTGAAGTGGGGGTGGGGAAGGTCGTTATAGGTCACAGGTGGATTCGAAGATTTTCTGATTGGCAATTGGTTGAAAGAGTTCAGCTTTGTCTAAAGACGTAAAGTCAGTACAAATGAATGCTTCAGTTCAGAGAGAGTCGGCCTCTGTCCTGTGATGCTGTCCCAGAGTCAGGGAGGTAAGTCAGCCACAGTATCCTGGGTCAATTTAAACCCATTGAAGGAGGCTCTGCGGTTTCTAGGTTGTGTGTTAAGTTTTGCTTTGCATGGCCTCACGTGTTGTTCATAATCTGTACCTGATTGTCACAGAATCCGTTCTGAATAATCTAACGATACCTATTTTAACACTCATGCTGGTCAGTTTCAGGCCCTGTACTCCAAAAGTACAGGGTCTCATGAGGCTTCTCTGACCTCCCCTTCCATCATGGCCAGGAATTCATTTCTTCAGGCTTCCCTGGGGTCCCCTTGACTAAGACGGGTTCTGTTCCATTGGCTGGGGTCTCAGGATTGCAGGTCTGAGGACAGCCTCACAGCACGGCGCAGGGCGCTTGGCCAGATTTTCCTGAACCCTGAACTCCGTGGCTCATGGGTTAAGGGAGTTGTGGGCCACCTGGATTCTGCTGAGATTCTTTCCCCAGGTGCAGGTGCGGGCTGGCCTTGGCCCTTTCTGTTCCTTTCAGAAGCCCACAGAGGGGAGGACAGGACGCTTTGGGGTCAGGGACAGAGGCTCCTGTCACTGAGACTTTGTACTCGTGGGAAGAGACTATTGTTGCAGTTTGTCTGCCTCTCTGCAGTGCTGATGTGTAGCCCCAGCAGTTCCAGTCCACTCTTGGCTACCAGCCTTGAACATAGAACTGATCAGCCACATGGAAAACCTGAAACAAAGCCTCTAAAATGCAGCCTCTCAAAAATGCTCACCAGAGCTGGGTGTGGTTGCTCACGCCTGTAATCCCAGCAAGTGGATCACCTGAGGTGAGGAGTTTGAGATCAGCCTGGCCAACGTAGTGAAACCCCGTCTCTACTAAAAATATAAAAATTTGCCAGGTGTGGGGCATGCACCTGTAGTCCCAGCTACTCAGGAGGCTGAGGCAGGAAAATTGTTTAAACCCAGGAGGCAGAGGTTGCAGTTAGCCAAGTTAGCACCACTGCACTCTGGCTTGGGAAACAGAGTGAGACTCTGTCTCAAAAATAACCAAAAAAAAAAATGCGCACCACAGTTTTCTTAATCAGATTGGCATAGCCAGTGAGCTCTGCCGCCTGCTGTGATGTGAGTGCTGTTTTTCCCACTAAGCCCAGACCTCTGCCTCAGGAGACAGGGCTCAGCTGCAGCCTCCTCAGCTAACCGTGAAGGGCTGTGCCTGGGCACCACAGGGGCTCCTTAAACTCACAGTGGTGTGCAGATTTATGGGCTCACTTTCTACATCAGATCGTCAAAGGTGTCTGCGATCCCAAAAGGTTGGAAGCTATTAAATTTGATCATTTCTGAAATGTCTTCCAGTTCGAAAAGTCCTCAGTTCCAGTTCATTTTCAATTCCTAAATAAAGGGATGGGTCCTGGTGTTACATTCGAGGCAAGATTAAGGGACCAGCACCAAGACAAAAGTATGCCAAATAGCAGGGTTTATTAAGCCAGCGACCACGGAGGACTTGCTCTCTCCAACCCGTGGCCCCCAATGGAGGGTGTTAAGACCTTTTATACCCGTAAGAATCACTTTGGGAGTCAGGGCGAGAGGCGGGGGTGGGGGTGAAGGGACACAGACATTTAGGGGTTTTCGTAAATCATCTCCTAGACAGAGAGGAGGGAGCGGGGCTCCGGACATTCCAAGAGCTTGAGGACATCTTGCCCCCTCGATTGTTACCTAAGTGGCTTACAGAAGTATAAGCGTTAGTTTGCACATCTTTTGGGTTGTAGTGGAAATAACAGA